>CM035424.1:96319251-96721751 GCA_020310875.1 Ceratopteris richardii | reverse complement strand
CAGGACAATTATAAGTTGAAAGATGATGGCTCTTTTGAGCTTCAACCAGAAATAATATTAGATAGGAAGGAAAGATTTCTTAGAAATAGATCTATAGTAGAAAGTTTGGTGAAATCGCACTCATACCCAGTAGAAGATTCCAGTTGGCTGAATTTAGATGATTTTCTAACACATTATCCTTCTTTCCAACTCTGAGAATAGAGTTCTTAAAGGGGGGAAGAATCGTAATAGGCCTCTTTTTTAGTGAAATAATTCATTTTGAGCTTTCTGAATTTCATTGTGGGGATAATGCTTAGAATGAATAATTAGGTCATTTATGCACATTGGAAGAATTTTGGGTTAACAAGTTTCATATTCTCTCTCTAGACCTTATTCGCATCATGTTTTCTAGTGGAATTTTGAAGGTGGAGATGAAAGAATTAAGGAAAACTTTGTATGAGGGAAAGGTAGAGCAAGTATAAGAGAATAAAAGTGCATGTGTGAAATTTTTGTGAATCATGTTTTAAGTACCTCGTTCAAGGTCCTACATTTAGTTCATTGTAAGAAAATGCCTTGATTTTACTCTCTCTCTAGAATTTTAACACTTGTAGGGCTCAAAAGTGGCATTTGGAGGTGGATTTGGACCTCAGATGTATCTAGCACTATCGTGCAGATTGAAAAATTGAATAAAAGTGTCCCTCTCAAGCTTAAGCTAATTCCTCACCGTTTTTGAGTTACAGGGCTTTCAAAAGTGCCGTTTTTTCCAACACATTAAAATTAAAAAAAATGAGGGCTTATCTAATTCCATTCGACTCTGTGATTCTGATGCTCACGTGTCACCATGTCTAATTATGGATGTTTTCGGATATGTATTCTTGGTGTTTTTCTGCTATTTTTGACAACTACGCTAAAGAAAGAAAGCACACTACGATCGCATGGCTTTTTGCGAAAGTTTTGGAGAAACTCGACTTTTTCTAATTTTGGTGGATCGCACACTTTTTTTGGAAAAAAGGCAGCGATCAAACTCGGATATAGAGACCTACGCATCAACAGAGGGGAGACACAAAAATCGGAGAATTACCTTGTGATTGAGAGTGTGATTGAGAGTGAGAGTGAGAGTGAGAGTGTGATTGAGAGTACGAGTGTGAATGCAATTGTGATAGCTCGGGGGTGGTTGGGAGGTGGAGGCTTCATCAAGAAGCTATTGTCCAAAGCTATTGTAACCATTGATTCTCATCTATAATATCAGAATTCTTCCTTCTCTGCATCATATTTGTTTCTACTCTTCCGCATCAGATTTTGTTTTACCTTGTGCAATCTCTGTGTTCTTCTCTCCACTGTTATTTTTGAGTGATCAAAAGATTGTGATTGGGGATAGATTGTGAATGAGGAAATGCTACAGGTGGTATCAGAGCAGAATCAATCCTCGAGAACGATGGAAGGTCTAACACAAAAGATTCGTGAACAAGAGGAGCTTATTCAGAAGCTTCTTGGTGAATTGCGCAAAGAACGAGGCGGAAAGCAACTGGAAGGAGCAACAAATTTATCTGTGGAGCTTAACGATGAAGTAGATGAAGGTGCGGGAACATCTAGTGTACCTCACGAACAACAAAAACGTAAGTATGAAGATATGGAACCAGGTGATTTTGCCCTTAACCAAGGCTTCAAGAAGGGAAAGTTGAATGATTTTGATGGCGAGAAGAAGAGTGGCGAAGATCTTGAGGCATGGATTGAAGAACTTTGGATTTCCTTTATCTTTGTCAATTTAGTGAAGAGTCCAAGGCAAAAATTGGGATCCTGCACCTGCGTGGGATTGCGAAGCTATGGTGGAAGTCATATATGCAGACTCGAACGCGTTCTGGTCAAGCTCTATGGAAGGAATTTAGAGAACAAGCTGAAAAATGCTATTGTTCTCCACAGTACCATATGGAGAAAAAGATGGAGTTCTACAATTTCCGACAACACGAAAGTGATAAGCATAGCTTATCTGTTGATGAGTACAAAGAGAAGTTCCTACGTTCTCATAAATATGCATTAGAGGTTAGTGGTAATGCTCTAAAGAGTAAATTTTTTGAAGGGCTTCGTGAGGAACTTCGCTATCAAGTTAAGAGATCTAAATGCATTGATTTTCTTGATGCTATTGCGATGGCTGAGAACTTTGAGAAGATGGAGAAGTTCAATTTGTAGAAGGCAAATAGAAGCAAATTCATTGCAACGCGACACATGCCACAAAGACCTGTTGCAATGAACATGAACAATTCAAAGAAAACTCCATCTTCTAATAACCAAGGTAAGAACCCTCCTCGGCCAGTGGAAAATCAAAGGAGGCATCAACCAATTGAGTGGCAACAAGACCCTAATTTTATTGAGAGTGCAAAAAGACTTGGTGTGTGTTTTTATTCCGGGGAGCAAGGGCATCGGACATATGAGTGCCCGAACAAGGCAGTCTTTCAAACCGCACAATCAAAAGCGATAAACATCATCGAGGAGGGTACAATTATTGAGGAAGCAGATGATGGCGGTAAGTTCTTTCCCAAAGTCTTCTATAATCACGATTCCGGGTATGATTTCTGCACATAAAACTAGATTTTTTATCGATTCAGGTAGTACCCATTGTTTTCCATCTTTCAAAATCGTACAGAATCTAGGGATAGCCCTAAATATGCAGATAACCAAACCTATAGAGATGGCCAATGGACGATTACACTACACAAAAGGATATGTTGAAAACCTTGAATTTACTCTTTCTGATAGGCGCTTTTCTGGAAGTTTCCATGTAATTGAGATGAAACAGAGTGATGTAATCATAGTCATGGATTGGTTAGTTAAAACTTCTGCGACAATTAATTGTGAACAAAGAACGATCACTTTAAAGCTAGATGATGAATCTATTCATATTCTAGGTGATGTCTTTAATCCTAAACCTACTCTTATTTCTGCTATGCATATAATTAGAGGTATACGTGATGGCTGTCAAACATTTGTAGTGTATGTGAACAATCTACGTGAGGAAGGTAATGACGAATATATTCCAGATTACGTAGGAAATCTCTTGAAAGAATATGCCGATGTATTTCCAGAAGACTTGCCTGGTATACCCCCACCTAGGTAGATTGACCATGCCATTGACCTATATCCAAGGAGTGAACCATATTCTAGAGCACCCTATAGATTTAACATTGATGAATTAAAGGAGCTTAAGATTCAATTAGATGATCTTTTGAAGAAAGGCTTAATAAGACCGAGTGTCTCACCTTGGGGTGCACCTGTTTTATTTCAGAAGAAGAAAGACGGCTCTTATAGATTATGCATTGACTATAGGGGGTTAAATAAAAGAACAATTAAGAATAAGTATCCACTCCCTCACATAGATTACTTATTAGGTTAATTAAGTTAAGCGACTGTATTCAAAAATTGACTTAAGATCTGGATATCACCAAATTAGGATCAAAACAGAGGATATTCCTAAAACGGCTTTTCGAACACGATATGGTCACTATGAGTTTACGGTTCTACCTTTTGGATTAACAGATGCTCTTGCCACATTTAAGTGCTTCATGAATAATATTTTTCACGATTGCCTAGATGAATTCATCTTAGTATTCCTTGATGATATATTTGTATACTCTAATGATGATTCTAAGCATGCGGTACATCTCAAGAAGACTTTGCAAACTCTTAGAGAACACTAATTGTATGGAAAAAAGAGTAAGTGTTTCTTTGCTAAGGATAAACTTGTGTATCTAGGAAGAGTAATATCAAAAGAAGGAATCCTTATAGATGAAGATAAAGTAAAAACAATAGTTGATTGGCCGATTCCTAAGAGTGTAAGGAATGTTAGAAGTTTTCTTGTGTTGGCACAATATGAAAGAGCACATATTAAGGATTTCTCTAAGATAGCTACTCCCCTCACCGAATTAACTAAAAAGAATGTAGGATTGGGTGGAGTGATGCCTGTCAAAAATCATTTGAAACATTGAAACAAATAGTCATTGAGAATTGTGTTTTAAAAATACCAGAAATGGGAAAGCCTTTTGTGGTTGCACGTGATGCAAGTGGTAGTCAGATAGGATGTGTTCTTTCACAGGATGGCAGGGTGGTCGCATATGAGTCCAGAAAACTAAGAAAACATGACCTTAACTATCGTACTCATGAATTAGAAATGCTTGTTGTTGTCCATGCACTTAAGCATTGGAAACATCTATTGTTAGGAGTTAAGTTTGAATGGAAAATAGATCTTCAGAGTCTAAAATACATCTCCACACAACCATTGCTTAACAACAGGCAGAAGCGTTGGATTGAATTATTAAGTGAGTATGATTTTGACATTAAGTATCTCGTTGGTAAGGAAAATAAGATTGTTGATGCATTGAGTCAGAGACCTTTGTGTAATCTTGTTTCTGTAATAAATTCTGATTTTCTCAATCAAATTCAAGAAGAGATAAAACAAGATCCTTTTTATGCACCTATTTTGAGTTCTTTGAATGCAAACAGGGGATCGATGTATGAGGAAAAATTTCATTTGCAAAATGGAACATTGTATTGTAACAATCGGCTATGCATATCGTCTGAATCTCCATTAAAAGTAAAAATATTGCATGATTGTCATGGTCAACCATTTTCTGCACATCCAGGTTATTCAAGGACTTATGTTAAAACAAAGTGTTCTTACTTTTGGCCATGTATGAAGCGGGATACTAGAAAATATGTAAGTGAATGTTTGAAGTGCCAACAGGTGAAATCTAAGTTTAAGAGGATGCCAGGAATGATTCAACCTTTGGATGTTCCAAATCAGAAGCGGGAGTCTATTTATATGGACTTTATCACTAAGCTACCTATGACCAGAAGTAAGCATGATACTATATTTGTTGTAGTCGATCGGCTTACCAAGATGGCACACTTCTTTCCTATGAGAAAGATTGATACTTCATTGAATGTTGCAAGAATCTTTGTAAAAGAAGTATTTCGATTGCATGGACTGCCTAAATGCATAATTTCTTATAGAGATTCTGGATTTACGTCAAACTTCTGGAAAGCGACATTGGAATCCATTGGAACACAACTTCGTATGAGTACAGCTTTCCATCCACAAACTGATGGGGAAACCGAGAGGGTTAGCAGGGTAGTTGAAGATATGTTGTGTATGTATGTCAATGAAAAGCAGGATAATTGGAGTGAATATTTACCCTTGGTTGAGTTTGCATACAATAGTGCATGGCATGCATCTATAAAAATGACTCCGTTTGAAGCTATGTATGGTTATAATTGTTTGACTCCACCTTCATTTTTGGGTTTTCCAAATAAAGTAGAAGTATCTAAAGAAATGCTTGATAAGATGAATGAAGAACTTGGACAAATTAAGAAACATATAAGAGAAGCTCAGAAAAGACAAAAGAAGTTCTATGATTTAAAGAGAAGACCACTTGAATTCCAAGTTGATGATATGGTATTTCTTAAAGTTAATCCTCACCGATCTAACTTGTTGCTAGGGAAGGATCATAGACTTTCTCCTCGATATGCAGGTCCTTTTAAAGTTTTGAAAAAGATTGGATCTCTTGCTTATTTGCTAGAATTACCTAAATATCTAAGTGTGCATCCTGTATTTCATGTCAGCTTACTTAATATGTGTCTAATGTTGCTCATGTTTTGCAAGACAATTATAAGGTGAAAGATGATGGCTCTTTTGAGCTTCAACCAGAAATAATATTAGATAGGAAGGAAAGATTTCTTAGAAATAGATGTATAGTAGAAATTTTGGTGAAATGGCACTCATACCCAGTAGAAGATTCGAGTTGGGTGAATCTAGATGATTTTCTAACACATTATCCTTCGTTCCAACTCTAACATCAGAGTTCTTAAAGGGGGGAAGAATTGTAATAGGCCTCTTTTTTAGTGAAATAATTCATCTTGAGCTTTCTGAATTTCATTGTGGGGATCATGTTTAGAATGAATAATTAGGTCATTTTATGCATGTAGGAGAAATTTTGCGTTAACAACTTTCATATTCTATCTCTAGACCTTATTCCCATCATGTTTTCTAGTGCAATTTTGATGGTGGAGATGAAAGAATTAAGGAAAACTATGTATGAGGGAAAGGTAGAGCAAGTATAAGACAATAAAAGTGCCTGTGTGAAATTTTTTTGAATCATGTTTTAAGTACCTGGTTCACGGTCCTACATTTAGTTCACTGTAAGAAAATGCCTTGATGTTAGTCTCTCTCTAGAATTTTAAAACTTGTAGGGCTCAAAAGTGGCATTTGGAGGTGGATTTGGACCTCGGATGTATCTAAGGTTATCGTGCAGATCAAAAAATTGAATAAAAGTGTCTCTCTCAAGCTTAAGCTAATTCCTCACCGTTTTTGAGTTACAGGGCTTTCAAAAGTGCCGTTCTTTCCAACACTTAAAAAAAACGAGGGCTTATCTAATTCTATTCCAATCTGTGATTCTGATGCTCACGTGTCACCATGTCTAATTATGGATGTTTTCGGATATGTCTTCTTGGTGCTTTTCTGCTATATTTAACAGGTACGCTAAAGAAAGAAAGCACACTACGATCGCATGCCTTTTATAAAAGTTTTGGAGAAACTCGACTTTTTCTAAATTTGGTCGATCGCACACTTTTTTTGGAAAAAAGGCAGCGATCAAACTCGGATATAGGGAGACCTGCGCATTAACAGAGAGGAGACACACAAATCAGAGAATTACCTTGTGATTGGGAGTGTGATTGAGAGTGAGAGTAAGAGTGAGAGTGTGATTGAGAGTGCGAGTGTGAATGCGATTGTGATAGCTCGAGGGTGGTCGGGAGGTGGAGGCTTCGTCAATAAGCTATTGTCCAAAGCTATTGTAACCATTGATTCGCATCTATAATATCAGAATTATTCCTTCTCTGCGTCATATTTGTTTCTACTCTTCCACATCACATTTTGTTTTACCTTGTGCAATCTCTGTGTTCTTCTCTCCAGTGTTATTTTTGAGTGATCGAAAGATTGTGATTGGGGATAGATTGTGACTGAGGAAATGCTACAAGTGGTATCAGAGCAGAATCAATCCTCGGGAACGATGGAAGGTCTAACACAAAAGATTCGTGAACAAGAGGAGCTTATTCAGAAACTTCTTGGTGAATTGCGCAAAGAACGAGGCAGAAAGCAACCAGAACGAGCAACAAATTTGTTTGTGGAGCTGAGGGATGAAGTAGATGAAGGTGCGGGAACATCTAGTGTACCTCACGAAAAACAAAAACCTAATGGCGAAGATCTTGAGGCATGGATTGAAGAAGTGGAGGATTTCTTTGATCTTCCACAACTTAATGAAGATTCCAAGGCAAAAGTTGGGATCCTCCACCTGCGTGGGATTGCAAAGCTATGGTGGAAGTCATATATGCAGACTCGAACACGTTCTCGTCCAGTTCTATGGAAGGAATTTAGAGAACAAGCTAAAAAACGCTATTGTTCTCCACAGTACCATATGGAGAAGAAGATGGAGTTCTACAATTTCCAACAACACAAAAGTGATAAGCATAGCTTATCTGTTGATGAGTACAAAGAGAAGTTCCTACGTCTTCATAAATATGCATTAGAGGTTAGTGGTAACGCTCTAAAGAGTAAATTTATTGAAGCGCTTCGTGAGGAACTTTGTTATCAAGTCAAGGGATCTGGATGCATTGATTTTCTTGATGCTGTTGCGATGGCTGAGAACTTTGAGAAGATGGAGAAGTTCAATTTGCAGAAGGCAAACAGAAGCAGATTCATTGCAACGGGACATAGGCCACAAAGACGTGTTGCAATGAACATGAACAATTCAAAGAAACCTCCATCTTCTAATAACCAAGGTAAGAACCCTGCTCGGCCGGTGGAAAATCAAAGGAGGCATCAACCAATTGAGTGGCAACAGAACCCTATTCTTATTGAGAGGGCAAAAAGACTTAGTCTGTGTTTTCGTTGCGGGGAGCAAGGGCATCGGACATATGAGTGCCCGAACAAGGCAGTCTTTCGACCCGCACAATCAAAAACGATAAACATCATCGAGAAGGGTACAATTATTGAGGAAGCAGATGATGGCAGTAAGTTCTTTCCCAAAGGCTTTTGTAATCATGATTCCGGGTTATGATTTTTGCGCATAAAACCAGATTTTTGATTAATTCAGGTAGTACCCATTGTTTTCTATCTTTCAAATTGGTACAGAATCTAGGGATAGCCCTAAATATGCAGATAAACAGACCTATAGAGATGGCCAATGGATGATTACACTACACAAAAGGATATGTTGAAAACCTTGAATTTAATCTTTCTGATAGGTGCTTTTCTGGAAGTTTCCATGTAATTGAGATGAAACAGAGTGATGTAATCATAGGCATGGATTTGTTAGTTAAAAGTTCTACGACAATTAATTGTGAACAAAGAACGATCACTTTAAAGCTAGATGATGAATCTATTCATATTCTAGGTGATGTCTTTAATCCTAAACCTACTCTTATTTATGCTATGCATATAATTAGAGGTATACGTGATGGCTGTAAAACATTTGTAGTGTATGTGAACAATCTGCATGAGGAAGGTAATGACAAAGATATTCCAGATTACGTAGGAAATATCTTGAAAGAATATGCCAATGTATTTCCACAAAACTTGCCTGGTATACCCCCACCTAGGCAAATTGACCATGCCATTGACCTATATCCAGGGAGTGAACCATATTCTAGAGCACCCAATGGATTTAACATTGATGAATTAAAGGAGCTTAAGATTCAATAAGATGATCTTTTGAAGAAAGGCTTAATAAGACCGAGTGTCTCACCTTGGGGTGCACCTGTTTTATTTGAGAAGAAGAAAGACGGCTCTTAAAGAAATTGCATTGGCTATACGGGGTTGAATAAAAGAACAATTAAGAATAAGTATCCACTCCCTCACATAGATGACTTATTAGGTCAATTAAGTGGAGCGACTGTATTCACAAAGATTGACTTAAGATCTGGATATCACCAAATTAGGATCAAAACAGAGGATATTCCTAAAACGGCTTTTTGAACACGATATGGTCACTATGAGTTTACAGTTTTACCTTTTGGATTAACAAACACTCCTGCCACATTTATGTGCTTGATGAATAATATTTTTCACGATTACCTAGATGAATTCATCTTAGTATTCCTTGATGATATATTTGTATACTCTAAAGATGATTATGAGCATGCATACATCTCAAGAAGACTTTGCAAACTCTTAGAGAACACAAATTGTATAGAAAAAAGAGTAAGTGTTTCTCTGCTAAGGATAAACTTGTGTATCTAGGAAGAGTAATATCAAAAGAAGGAATCCTTATAGATGAAGATAAAGTAAAAACAATAGTTGATTGGTTGATTCCTAAGACTGTAAGGGATGTTAGAAGTTTTCTTGGGTTGGCAAAATATGAAAGAGCACATATTAAGGATTTCTCTAAGATAGCTACTCCCCTCACGGAATTAACTAAAAAGAATGTAGGATTTGCGTGGAATGATGCCTGTCAAAAATCATTTGAAACATTGAAACAAACAGTCGTTGAGAATTGTGTTTTAAAAATACCAGAAATGGGAAAGCCTTTTATGGTTGCATGTGATGCAAGTGGTAGTCATATAGGATGTGTTCTTTCACAGGATGGCAGGGTGGTCTCATATGAGTCCAGAAAACTAAGAAAACATGAACTTAACTATCCTACTCATGATTTAGAATTGCTTGCTGTTGTGCATGCACTTAAGAATTGGAGACATCTATTGTTAGGAGTTAAGTTTGAATTGAAAACAGATCATCAGAGTCCAAAATACATCTTCACACAACCATTGCTTAACAACAGGCAGAAGCGTTGGATTGAATTATTAAGTGAGTATGATTTTGCAATTAAGTATCTCGCTAGTAAGGAAAATAAGGTTGCTGATGCATTGAGTCGAGACCTTTGTATAATCTTGTTTCTGTAATAAATTCTCATTTTCTCAATCAAATTCAAGAAGAGATAAAACAAGATCCTTTTTATGCACCTATTTTGAGTTCTTTGAATGCAAACAGGGGATCGATGTATGAGGAAAAATTTCATTTGCAGAATGGAACATTGTATTGTAACAATCGGCTATGCATACCGTCTAAATCTCCATTAAAAGTAAAAGTATTGCATGATTGTCATGATGCACCATTTTTTGCACATCCAGGTTATTCAAGGACTTATGTTAAAACAAAGTGTTCTTACTTTTGGCCATGTATGAAGCCGGATACTAGAGAATATGTAAGTGAATGTTTGAAATGCCAACACGTGAAATCTGAGTTTAAGAGGATGCTAGGAATACTTCAACCTTTGGATGTTCCATATCAGAAGTGGGAGTCTATTTCTATGGACTTTATCACTAAGCTACCTATGACCAGAAGTAAGCATGATACTATATTTGTTGTAGTCAATCGGCTTACCAAGATGGCACACTTCTTTCCTATGAGAAAGACTGATACTACATTGAATGTTGCAAGAATCTTTGTAAAAGAAGTATTTTGATTGCATGGAATGCCTAAAAGCATAATTTATGATAGAGATTCTAGATTTACGTCAAACTTCTGGAAAGCAACATTTGAATCCATTGGAACTCAACTTCGTATGAGTACAGCTTTCCATCCTCAAACTGATGGGGAAACCGAGAGGGTTAACAGGGTAGTTGAAGATATGTTGCGTATGTATGTGAATGAAAAGCAGGATACTTAGAGTGAATATTTACCCTTGGTTCAGTTTGCATACAATAGTGCATGGCATGCATCTATAAAAATGACTCCGTTTGAAGCTATGTATGGTTATAATTGTTTGACTCCACCTTCATTTTTGGGTTTTCCAAATAAAGTAGAAGTATCCAAAGTAATGCTTGATGAGATGGAGGAAGAACTTGGAAAAATTAACAAACATATAAGAGAAGCTCAGAAAAGACAAAAGAAGTTCTATGATTTAAAGAGAAGACCACTTGAATTCCAAGTTGATGATATGGTATTTCTTAAAGTTAATCCTCACCGATCTAACTTGTTGCTAGGGAAGGACCATAGACTTTCTCCTCGATATGCAGGTCCTTTTAAAGTTTTGAAAAAGATTGGATCTCTTGCTTATTTGGTGGAATTACCTAAATATCTAACTGTGCATCCTATATTTCATGTCAGCTTACTTAAAAGATATGTGTTTAATGTTGCTCATGTTTTGCAGGACAATTATAAGCTAAAAGATGATGGCTCTTTTGAGCTTCAACCAGAAATAGTATTAGATAGGAAGAAAAGATTTCTTAGAAATAGATCAATAGTAGAAATTTTGGTGAAATTGCACTCATACCCAGTAGAAGATTCGAGTTGGGTGAATTTAGATGATTTCGTAACACGTTATCCTTCTTTCCAACTTTGACGACAGAGTTCTTAAAGGGGGGAAGAATTGTAATAGGCCTCTTTTCTAGTGAAATAATTCATTTTGGGCTTTCTGAATTTCATTGTCGGGATAATGCTTAGAACGAATAATTAGGTCATTTATGCATGTAGAAAAACTTTGGGTTAACAAGTTTCATATTCTCTCTCTAGACCTTATTCGCATCATGTTTTCTAATGGAATTTCTAAGGTGGAGATGAAAGAATTAAGGAAAACTCTATATGAGGGAAAGGTAGAGCAAGTATAAGAGAATAAAAGTGCCTGTGTGAAATTTTTGTAATTCATGTTTTAAGTACCTCGTTCAGGGTCCTACATTTAGTTCATTGTAAGAAAATGCCTTGATTTTACTCTCTCTAGAATTTTAAAACTTGCAGGGCTCAAAAGTGGCATTTGGAGGTGGATTTGGACCTCCGACGTCTTTAACACTATCGTGCAGATCAAAAACTTGAATAAAAGTGTCTCTCTCAAGCTTAAGCTAATTCCTCACCATTTTTGAGTTACAGGGCTTTCAAAAGTGCCGTTTTTTCCAACACTTACAAAATAAAAAACGAGGGCTTATCTAATTCTATTCGAATCTCTGGTTCTGATGCTCACGTGTCACCATGTCTAATTATGGATGTTTTCGGATATGTCTTCTTGGTGTTTTTCAGCTATTTTTGACAGGTACGCTAAAGAAAGAAAGCACACTACGATTCAATGGCTTTTTGGGAAAGTTTTGGAGAAACTCCACTTTTTCTAAATTTGGTGGATTGCACACTTTTTTTTGGAAAAAAGGCAGCGATCAAACTCGGATATAGGGAGAGCTGCGCATCAATAGAGGGGAGACACAGAAATCAGAGAATTACCTTGTGATTGAGAGTGTGATTGAGAGTGAGAGTGAGAGTGAGAGTGTGATTGAGAGTGCGAGTGTGAATGGGATTGTCATAGCTCGGGGGTGGTCGGGAGGTGGAGGCTTCGTGAAGAAGCTATTGTCCAAAGCTATTGTCACCATTGATTCGCATCTATAATATCAGAATTCTTCCTTCTCTGCGTCGTATTTGTTTCTACTCTTCCGCATCAGATTTTGCTTTACATTGTGCAATCTCTGCGTTCTTCTCTCCACTGTTATTTTTGAGTGATCGAAAGATTGTGATTGGGGATAGATTGTGACAGAGGAAACGCTACAAGTGGTATCAGAGCAGAATCAATCCTCGAGAATGATGGAAGGTCTAACATAAAAGATTCGTGAACAAGAGGAGCTTATTCAGAAGCTTCTTGGTGAATTGCACAAAGAACGAGGCGAAAAGCAACCACAAGGAGCAACAAATATTTTTGTGGAGCTGACAGATCAAGTAGATGAAGGTGCAGGAACATCTAGTGCACCTCACGAAAAACAAAAACGTAATTATGAAGATATGGAACTAGGTGAGTTTGCCCTTAACCAAGTCTTCAAGAAGGAAAAGTTGAATGATTTTGATGGCGAGAAGAAGAGTGGCGAAGATCTTGAGGCATGGATTGAAGAACTGGAGAATTTCTTTGATCTTTGACAATTTAATGAAGAGTCCAAGGCAAAAGTTGGGAGCCTGCACCTGCGTGGGATTGTGAAGCTATGGTGGAAGTCATATATGTAGACTTGAACACGTTCTGGTCCAGTTCTCGAGAAGGAATTTAGAGAACAAGCTGAAAAACGCTATTGTTCTCCACACTACCATAGGGAGAAGAAGATGGAATTCTACAATTTTCGACAACATGAAAGTGATAAGCATAGCTTATCTATTGATGAGTACAAAGAGAAGTTCCCACGTCTACCTAAATATGCATTAGAGGTTAGTGGTAACGCTCTAAAGAGTAAATTTATTGAAGGGCTTCGTGAGAAACTTCGCTATCAAGTCAAGGGATCTGGATGCATTGATTTTCTTGATGCTATTGCGATGGCTGAGAACTTTGAGAAGATGGAGAAGTTCAATTTGCAGAAGGCAAATAGAAGCAGATTCATTGCAACGAGACATAGGCCACAAAGACCTGTTGCAACGAACATGAACAATTCAAAGAAAACTCCATCTTCTAAAAACCAAGGTAAGAACCCTACTCGGCAGGTGGAAAATCAAAGGAGGCATCAACCAATTGAGTGGCAACAAGACCCTAATTTTATTGAAAGGGCAAAAAGACTTGGTCTGTGTTTTCGTTGTGGGGGGCAAGGGCATCGAACATATGAGTGCCCCAACAAGGAAGTCTTTCGACCCGCACAATCAAAAGCGATAAACATCATCGAGGAGGGTACAATTATTGAGGAAGGAGATGATCGTGGTAAGTTCTCTCCCAAAGGCTTCTGTAATCACGATTCCAGGTATGATTTGTGCGCATAAAACCAGATTTTTGATCGATTCAGGTAGTACCCATTGTTTTCTATCTTTCAAATTGGTATAGAATCTAGGGATAGCCCTAAATATGCAGATAACCAGACCTGTAGAGATGGCCAATGGACGATTACACTACACAAAAGGATATGTTGAAAACCTTGAATTTACTCTTTCTGATAGGAACTTTTCTAGAAGTTTCCATGTAATTGAGATGAAAGAGAGTGATGTAATCATAAACATGGATTGGTTAGTTAAAAATTCTGCGACAATTAATTGTGAACAAAGAACGATCACTTTAAAGCTAGATGATGAATCTATTCATATTCTAGGTGATTCTTTAATCCTAAACCTACTCTTATTTCTGCTATGCAGATAATTAGAGGTATACATGATGGCTGTAAAACATTTGTATGTGAACAATCTGCATGAGGAAGATAATGACGAAGATATTCCAGATTACATAAGAAATCTCTTAAAAGAATATGCCGATGTATTTCTAGAAGACTTGCCTGGTATACCTCCACCTAGGCAGATTGACCATGCCATTGACCTATATCCAGGGAGTGAACCATATTCTAGAGCACCCTATAAATTTAACATTGATGAATTAAAGGAGCTTAAGATTCAATTAGATGATCTTTTGAAGAAAGGCTTAATAAGACCGAGTGTCTCACCTTGGGGTGCACCTGTTTTCTAAGATAGCTACTCCCCTCACCGAATTAACTAAAAAGAATGTAGGATTTGTGTGGAGTGATGCCTGTCAAAAGTCATTTGAAACATTTAGACAAACAGTCCTTGAGAATTGTGTTTTAAAAATACCAAAAATGGGAAAGCCTTTTGTGGTTGCATGTGATGCAAGTAGTAGTCAGATAGGGTGTGTTCTTTCACAGGATGGTAGGGTGGTCAGATATGAGTCCAGAAAACTAAGAAAACATGAACTTAACTATCCTACTCATGATTTAGAAATGCTTGTTGTTGTCCATGCACTTAAGCATTGGAGACATCTATTGTTAGGAGTTAAGTTTGAATTGAAAACAGATCATCAGAGTCTAAAGTACATCTTCACACAACTATTGCTTAACAACAGGCAGAAGCATTCGATTGAATTATCAAGTGAGTATGATTTTGACATTAAGTATCTCGTTGGTAAGGAAAATAAGGTTGCTGATCCATTGAGTCGGAGAGCTTTGTGTAATCTTGTTTCTGTAAATTCTGATTTTCTCAATCAAATTCAAGAATAGATAAAACAGGATCCTTTTTATGAACCTATTTTGAGTTCTTTGAATGCAAACAGGGGATGGATGTATGAGGAAAAATTTCATTTGCAGAATGGAACATTGTATTGTAACAATCGGCTATGCATATCATCTGAATCTCCATTAAAAGTAAAAATATTGCATGATTGTCATGATGCACCATTTTCTGCACATCTAGGTTATTCAAGGACTTATGTTAAAACAAAGTGTTCTTACTTTTGGCCTGTATGAAGTGGGATACTAGAAAATATGTAAGTGAATTTTTGAAGTGCCAACAGGTGAAATCTGAGTTTAAGAGGATGCCAGGAATGCTTCAACCTTTGGATGTTCCAAATCAGAAGTGGGAGTCTAATTCTATGGACTTTATCACTAAGCTACCTATGACCAGAAGTAAGCATGATACTATATTTGTTGTAGTCGATCGGCTTACCAAGATGGCACACTTCTTTCCTATGAGAAATACTCATACTGCATTGAATCTTGCAAGAATCTTTGTAAAAGAAGTATTTCGATTGCATGGAATGCCTAAAAGCATAATTTCTTATAGAGATTCTAGATTTACGTTAAACTTCTAGAAAGTGACATTTGAATCAATTGGAACTCAACTTCGTATGAGTACAGCTTTCCATCCACAAACTGATGGGGAAATCGAGAGGGTTAACAGGGTACTTGAAAATATGTTGCGTATGTATGTGAATGAAAAGCAGGATAATTGGAGTGAATATTTACCCTTGGTTGAGTTTGCATACAATAGTGCATGGCATGCATCTATAAAAATGACTCCGTTCAAAGCTATGTATGGTTATAATTGTTTGACTGCACCTTCATTTTTGGGTTTTCCAAATAAAGTAGAAGTATCCAAAGAAATGCTTGATAAGATGGATGAAGAACTTGGAAAAATTAAGAAACATATAAGAGAAGCTCAGAAAAGACAAAAGAAGTTCTATGATTTAAAGAGAAGATCACTTGAATTCCAAATTGATGATATGGTATTTCTTAAAGTTAATCCTCACCGATCTAACTTGTTGCTAGGGAAGGATCATAGACTTTCTCCTCGATATGCAGGTCCTTTTAAAGTTTTGGAAGAGATTGGATCTCTTGCTTATTTGCTGGAATTACCTAAATATCTAAATGTGCATCCTGTATTTCATGTCAGCTTACTTAAAAGATATGTGTCTAATGTTGCTCATGTTTTGCAGGACAATTATAAGCTGAAAGATGATGGCTCTTTTGAGCTTCAACCAGAAATAATATTAGATAGGAAGGAAAGATTTCTTCGAAATAGATCTATAGTAGAAATTTTGGTGAAATGGCACTCATACCTAGTAGAAGATTCGAGTTGGGTGAATTTAGATGATTTTCTAACACATTATCCTTCTTTCCAACTCTGAGGACAGAGTTCTTAAAGGGGGGAAGAATTGTAATAGGCCTCTTTTCTAGTGAGATAATTCTATCTGAGCTTTCTAAAATTCATTGTGGGGATAATGCTTAGAATGAATAATTAGGTCATTTCATGCATGTAGGAAAAATTTTGGGTTAACAAGTTTCATATTCTCTCTCTAGACCTTATTCGCATCATGTTTTCTAGTGGAATTTTGAAGGTGGAGATGAAAGAATTAAGGAAAACTCTATATGAGGGAAAGGTAGAGCAAGTATAAGAGAATAAAAGTGCTAGTGTGAAATTTTTGTGAATCATGTTTTAGGTACCTCGCTCAGGGTCCTACAGTTAGTTCATTGTAAGAAAGTGCCTTGATTTTACTCTCTCTAGAATTTTAAAACTTGCAGGGCTCAAAAGTGGCGTTTGGAGGTGGATTTGGACCTTGGACATCTCTAACACTATCGTGCAGATCAAAAAATTGAATAAAAGTGTCTCTCTCAAGCTTAAGCTAATTCCTCACCATTTTTTAGTTATAGGGCTTTCAAAAGTGCCGTTTTTTCCAACACTTGAAAAAAAAAAACGAGGGCTTATCTAATTCTATTCGAATCTGTGATTCTGATGCTCACGTGTCGCCATGTCTAATCATGGAGGTTTTCGGATATGTCTCCTTGGTGTTTTTCTGCTATTTTTGACAAGTACGCTAAAGAAAGAAAGCACACTAGGATTGCATGGATTTTTGCGAAAGTTTTGGAGAAACTAGACTTTTTCTAAATTTGGTGGATCGCACACTTTTTTTTGGAAAAAAAGGAGCGATCAAACTCGGATATAGGGAGACCTACGCATCAATAGAGGGGAGACATAGAAATCGAAGAATTACCTTGTGATTGAGAGTGTGATTGAGAGTGAGAGTGAGAGTGAGAGTGAGTGTGTGATTGAGAGTGCGAGTGTGAATGCGATTGTCATAGCTCATGGGTGGTTGAGAGGTGAAGGCTTCGTTAAGAAGCTATTGTCCAAAGCTATTGTAACCATTGATTCGCATCTATAATATCAGAATTCTTCCTTCTCTCCGTCATATTTGTTTCTACTCTTCCGCATCAGATTTTGTTTTACCTTGTGCAATCTCTGCGTTCTTCTCTCAACTGTTATTTTTGAGTGATCGAAAGATTGTGAATGAGGAAATGCTACAAGTGGTATCAGAGCACAATCAATCCTCGGGAACGATGGAAGGTCTAACACAAAAGATTCGTGAACAAGAGGAGCTTATTTAGAAGCTTCTTGGTGAATTGCGCAAAGAATGAGGCGGAAAGCAACCAGAAGGAGCAACAAATTTGTTTGTGGAGCTAAACGATGAAGTAGATGAAGGTGCGGGAACATCTAGTGTACCTCACAGAAAACAAAAATGTAATTATGAAGATATGGAACCAGGTGAGTTTGCCCTTAACCAAGTCTTCAAGAAGGCAAAGTTGAATGATTTTGATGGCGAGAAGAAGAGTGGCGAAGATCTTGAGGCATGGATTGAAGAACTGGAGCATTTCTTTGATCTTCGACAATTTAGTGAAGAGTCCAAGGCAAAAGTTGGGATCCTGCACCTACGTGGGATTGCGCAGCTATGGTGGAAGTCATATATGCAGAATCAAACACGTTTTGGTTCAGTTCTATGGAAGGAATTTAGAGAACAAGCTGAAAAATGCTATTGTTCTCCACACTACCATATGGAGAAGAAGATGGAGTTCTACAATTTTCGACAACACGAAAGTGATAAACATAGCTTATCTGTTGATGAGTACAAAGAGAAGGCAAATAGAAGCAGATTCATTGCAACGGGACATAGGCCACAAAGACCTGTTGCAATGAACATGAACAATTCAAAGAAAACTCCATCTTCTAATAACCAAGGTAAGAACCCTGCTCGGCCGGTGGAAAATCAAAGGAGGCATCAACCAATTGAGTGGCAACAAGACCCTAATTTTATTGAGAGGGCAAAAAGACTTGGTCTGTGTTTTCGTTGCAGGGAGCAAGGGCATCGGACATATGAGTGCCCGAACAAGGCAGTCTTTCGACCCGCACAATCAAAAGCGATAAACATCATCGAGGAGGGTACAATTATTGAGGAAGCAGATGATGGCAGTAAGTTCTTTCCCAAAGCCTTCTGTAATCACGATTCCAGGTATGATTTCTCCGCATAAAACCAGATTTTTTATCGATTCAGGTAGTACCCATTGTTTTCTATCTTTCAAATTGGTACAAAATCTACGGATAGCCCTAAATAGGCAGATAACCAGACCTGTAGAGATGGCCAATGGATGATTACAGTACACAAAAGGATATGTGTTGGTGGATTCTTAGACAAGAAGGAGTTTGAGGGTTTGTAGGAGAAAAGGGGAAGAAACAAGAAGAGAAAATACACTTGGAAGCTTCTGCCGATTGATTACAGTAAGACAATTACAAGGTTTGAAGTACAAGACAAGCCAATACCTCTGTGCACAATCCCACAGAGTGCCCAATTACAAGATACCAAATATCCCAAAGTCTTCTTGCCGCCGGCCTCCTCTGCACCAGACCTCCACCTGCTTCAAGCTTATCCTTGTGCACACCTTGCACCAAGCTTCCACAAGGGGGAGGAGTGAATACCTTCTGTCGTGTCGGCACGCGCCCACTACAATGGGACCTTGAGATACTTGGGGGACTAGCTTAGCACTCTCTTCACCATCCCTTAGGCACTCCCTATGCACTCCTTCACTTCCACTTCTATGCGTCGTCGCACTGGTGACTCTTGCACTTCTCTCTCTTGCTTCCTTAGACTATGCTCTCTTGCTTACTCTTAGATTGGCCCCAAGAATGGCCCTTGCCTTGATATGAGTGTGTCGATCACGTACGCTCCTAACTGCAATGGTATCTTGGTCCTCACTTTGATGTCCCAAGATTGTCCTCACAAGTGGCAGCCAACGACTCACTGTTTTGTCCTGTAGTGACTTTAGACTAAAACCAAAAATTTTAATGGGGGGGCTATTCTTTCACCTGTGCGTACACTTTGCCGCTTCACATACCTTCATGTTTCCTTTTAAGTCTTCACTTTTGCACATAAGAGGGGGTTCACCTGAACCTTCCAAAACACTTTAAAACACACTTTGAACCTTAGGGAAATTAGAGAAAATACCTCTGCAACCTGCAACCCATTTTCTCCAATTTACCCTTTGTGGACAATTCATTGTGCACTACCTGTGCACTTTGACACCTGCACTTACGCACTTTGACTTTGCACCTGTTGACTTTGACCTTGACCTTGTTGACTTTGACCAGTTGACTTTGACTGTAGGTAACTTTGACCAACATGACTTTTATGGGCTCAACAGTTGCCCACCACCTAATGTGCTCTCCTTCCCGGAGAGCTACAGCCAAAACTTTGAACATAGAGGACACCATGAGAATAGAGCTGCAACAACTTGAAGAGAACATCTGAGAACATCCACCAGAACAAGCACCAGAAAAGAACGAGAAGTGGGATTTTGTTATGGAAAAGCAAAAGAGGGGCAATGGGAGGTTAGAAATGGGAAGGGAGGGCTGAGGGTATGAAGATGGATGGGGCCGGGAGGGTGAAGGATGTGGCTGGGCAGATTGGTAAAGGGAGGGGTTGGAAGTAGGAATCAGGGCCTGGGGGGGGGGGCTAAAATGATCAACTAGAGGGCTACAGAGGGTACAGATGGAATATTATTAAACATAAGGAAAGATAAGGTGAGAATAGACCATGTGGACAATGTGGGTAATTAAAAACATGTGATAAATGTGTGCAACTAATGAGGGTTTTGACCAAAACTCAGAGAAAATGTGGGAATTTGGAAAAATAAAGCCAAAAACTGACTCCAGAGGTGCCAAAAAACATGAAAATGACTCCTTTTTTGTAAAAAACGGCCAACCGAGGTACAATCCAGAGCCAAAAGCTTTTAGCCATGAAAATGAAAAAAATAAAATAAAAAAAATAATAATAATAAATAAAAAATGGTTTTTTTTTTAATAAACGCCCACTAAAAATAGCAATAAAATAAATAAATAAATAAAAATAAAAATAAAATAAAATAATTAAAAAAATAACAAAATTAATATATATATATATATATATATATATATATATATATATTTTTCTTAAATACGAAAATAAAAAAAATGAAATTAAAAAAAAAAAATGAAAAAAAAAATGGGGGGGGCTGTCAGAACGGGGGGGGAGGAGGGGGGGGCGGGGTTTTTTTTTTTGGCAGAAAAAACGCCTTGGGGGCTCCTTTTTTTTTTTATTTTTTTTTATAATTTTTATTTTTTATTTTTATTTTTTTTTTTGACTTTTAATTATGAAAAAACTGAAAAAATAACTAAAAAATCCAAAAAAATGGCAAAAAAATTAAAAATGCAAAAAATTCTAAAAAAAATTCCCTACTGGTTGAGGCCAATTTTCTCACTCAAACCCACAGAGAGCTTCCTTTATTCCTCCTATTTGGCAAGAAAAAGACATTGGAAAGGGATAAAAATTGCTAGAAAAATGCTAAAAATGCTAGAAAATTTTCCAAAAATATCCAAAAGTTTTACTTTGCAGAGATTATGAAATGCCTTCTAGGTGGCTCAAAAACCCCAGTATCGAGAATGAAAATGATAAAGAAAACTACTAAAACTGAGCAAAGTTTGATGAGAAAGTTATGTACAACCTGGACAGATTTTGCAGTTCCAAGTGATCCATACTTCTTCAAGTGTGTTGATGATAGGCCTTGAGCCTTGATATGTTGACGAGTGGCAAGGCCTCTCCTTTCAGCGTCTCTAACTCCACAGCACCCCAATTCAGCATTGTTTTGACTCTATAAGGTCCTTCCCAATGTGGAAGCCATTTTCCTCTCAGTTGTGTATTAAGATGAGGTCTATGGAGAAGAACTAACATGCCTGTTCCAATGTTATGGTTCCACAGATGGCGATCGTGTGCCTCCTTCCTCTTTATCTGAGTCTCTATCAATTGTTTCGTTGCTAGTAGACGAATCTCCTCCACTTTATGTAGTGCTCCGAGCCTCTGAGAGACCTCACAATCCTTCCTGCCCTGCATGAATGCAATCTTAGGTGAACCATGTAAAAATTCAAAGGACTCAATGGGCAATATGCCATAAACTAGCTGGAATGGAGAATATCCTGTGGCCTCTTTGTAGGCTAACCTGTATGCCCACAGTGTACCTTGATAAGCAATGCCCCATGAAGTGGGCTGCAACATACACTCCTTTCTTAACATTGAGATTAAAACCTTATTTGTCAACTCAGCCTGTCCATTGGCTCTTGGATAGTAAGCACAAGAAGTCCTATGTAGAATTCTATACCTGTTAAAAATTTCCTGCAGGACCTTATTGACAAAATGTGTACCTTGATCTGTACAAATTTCAAATGGGCATCCAAACCTGCAAATGATGTTACTATAAATGAAATCGGCAATAGTTTGGGCAGTGCAATCAGGGGAGGCAATAGCTTCAGCCCACTTTGTCGCATAATTTGTAGCTATCAAGAGATATTTTTCTCTTTTTGGAAAAGCGGGAGGGGTAATGGGCCCTACAAAATCTAGCCCCCACTTCTCAAATGGTTGCCAGGAAGTGGAAACAACCAAGGGGTTATGTCTCTGCTTTGTTGGCTTAGGTCCACACCTCTGGCAAATGTCACATGCCTTTCCCCATTCATCTGCATCCCTAAATAGTGTAGGCCACCATAGACCAGCATCCAGTATCCTCTGACTCATAATATGTCCTGGAAGGTGCCCACCACCTGTTCCTTCATGTGCAGAGTGAAGGACTTCCCTCACTTGTTCTTCTTCCAAACACTTCCTGAACCGGTCATCCTTGCCCTGTCTATACAATTTATCTTCAATGAAGGTATATGGTCTACTCTTGATTAGCAGTCTCTTCTTTTGTACAGCACTAGCCTTTTCTGGATACAACCCAGTTTTAATGAAATTTTTGATGTCATAATACCAACCTTGAGCTTGTACAGCAAACAGATGAGCATCTGGAAAGTCATCATTGATTCCACTAGTTTGATTCATCATATTTATTCTGGATAGGTGATCCGCCATAACATTTTGTTGGCAGTAGCCTTGGTACATCAGGAACTACAAGACGTGAAAGTCAAAGAAGGGAGTCAGAGCGAAGGGACAGCACGAGCAAACAGGGCAATCAAAGAAGATCTGGCAAGTAGGCCAATATTTTTTCAAGACATTAATGCAAATCAGAGAGATGGACATGCAGGGAAGAAGAGCAAGTAGGGAGCTTGAAGATATGTATGGCAGATCACTAGAAGAAATCCCTACAACAACAGTGATTTTTATCACTAATAATCATTGTAAATCTCATTTCACATTTTTGTAGCTCCATTTTGTGCAAGCCAAGGAGTCCTTGAGCTTGAGGAGCCTTAGAAGTAGTTGCGTACCAATTTTCATAATTTTTAGATCTCGTTTGAGCCCCCAAATAAGCCCTGGAACCTAATTTTTAACTAGGCCGGACACTAGGTCTGGACAGGGCCAAAAGCTAGTCAAAAACTATAAAAGGAGCTAGAGAGCTCATTTTCGGGGTAGATTGTAATTGCAACGAACTTGTAAGAGCTATTGAAAGTAATCTAAAGAACTCCATTGATTCTCTCTCTTTGTCTTGCCGTGTGTGCGCGTGTGTGTGTATGTGTGTGCATGCTTGTGTGCTTCTCACTCACGCACTTGTGTCGCCACTTGCTCGAGGTCTTCATACCATCCTCACATCTTCCCGGATTGACATTAAAGGAGGTGCTACTCATCACTGAGCTACACCAAATTTTGGCGCCGTTGCCGGGGATCGAGCTTTGAGGACGAGCGTGTGATGGTAAGACGTAGAGTAGACGCGTTGGAGTTGTAGGTATTTTCTTCACTCTCATCGATTTTCTTTTACTTTCTTCACCATCTTCATCACCATCATCATCATCACCATCTCCCACCTCCATCTCCATCATCGCGAAAATTTCAGTTTTTTGACTATATCCCCATCTCCACCTCATTTCCCTCATTTCACTTGTGAGGGAGAGCGAGAGAGCGAATTTGCATGTGCTGTTTTTTGCATGTTTTGTGAGCATTCTGCAGGTACAGGCCGCATCATCATCCCCAGCACCCTGCGCAGGTACGGAAATCTGAGTAACTGTCTGTGTGTCGCCGAGCTCTGTCAATCGCGACCGACTGAAAACTTGCTCTAATTGCTAAACAAAGTGCATATCCATGACCTACAGGCCTAGAGCTTCCCAAAAATGTGTTTAGTTTTTTGAAATTCCACAGATTTCTGTCAATCGCGATCGCTCTGTCAATCGCGATCGACAAACCACGACGGCTCTGTGAATCGCGACCGACAGAGTCAACGACCGATTGACCACGACCGATTGACTATACGCGTGACACGTGTCAATCGCGATCGAGTCATCAATCGCGATCGACTCATCAATCGCGACCGACACGGTCAACGACGGTTTGACCACGACGGACAGACCACGACGGCTCTGTCAATCGCGACCGACACGGTCAACGACGGTTTGACCACGATCGACAGACCCTCGCGACCGACCTGTCAATCGCGATCGACTCATCAATCGCGACCGACAGAGTCAACGACGCTTTGACCACGACTGATTGACTTTTCGTAACCCCTGTCAATCGCGACTGACCAGTCAATCGCGACTGACAGCCACGACGGACCTGTCAATCGCGATCGACACGTCGATCGCGACTGACCTGTCAATCGCGACCGACAGACTTTGCGAACGCGTTAGAAGGGCAAATTAGGTCAAATTTTCAAGGCAAAGTGATTGGTCTAAATTGTGACTAAGTGTGGGACAAACTCTAGGGTGTAGTATTGCATTGTTAGGCCGTGCCACAAGCTACTCGAGTATTCCTGTTTGACTGTTAGCTTGTATTGAATCCTGATTTAACTCCCTAAACCCTGAACAGTCCTAACTTTTTCATACGAAATCCAATTTTTGAGCTCTTGGGCTTGTTGGAAAGCTCGTGGCATATACTACGCGCCCTCAACTGTTTTTTATAAAGATAATGCATTGATTTTCAGAGAGGGTATTTTGAAGTTGACCATACCCAGGGGACTCAAAGTCAGGGGTCTTTAGAATCATTTTCCTAAAAAGTCACAATGCAAATATGTGTATATGTTACATGAATGAAAGTTGTGGGTTGTGTCCTTGAATCTAAGCATCGAGCTAACCGTGGGACTTTTATAGGTCCATTGAGAGCAACAGAGAGCGTACAAAGCAAGGTTTCTTTGCAAGCTTGAGAACCGGGTTCTTGAGCACCAGAAAGCAAGGGATCAACAAGTAAGGTTGGATTATTCTCAACTCCCTCTGTCATTTCCTAGCTCAAGCTAAGAACGAGTAGAGATAGGAGTAAGCCAGGGCGACGATAGGCAGTTATCAAGTTGAAGACTACCTAAAAAACTCAAGTTCAAGTAAAAACATAATCTCTGTACTATCGATAACCTAAAGGAAAAGAACCTAACGTGGAACGATCAACCTAAAGTACGAAGAACATTCAAGTGTTCCTGACGACGGGATGTCAGACAAGACCATAAACACAATAACTAACTAAAAAGAATCAAGTGACTGGTACCAATTGATTGGCAACGAGGTTGTACTCTGGAAAAAAAAAAAAAAAAAAAAAAAAAATTTGGGATAATCAGTTAGGCATATGAACCTTCGATCAGGACGACACCTAGCAAGGGAGAGACAAAGCCTTAGGTCTTCAGAGGCTAGTGTCAATCACACTGCAAGGTCTTGGGCCCAGCAGTTGAGCCACCACTCATACTACCCTAGCTCTGAGACCAGTGAGTCAGAAATGTCTCAAGGCATGGACAGACCTACGGGAAGTTCAGGAGTGCCTTACTTGTACAGGGTGGATGGCCCTTACAAAACACAGTTGGAATACCTTAGGACCAACCGATTAGGTGCGAGCATCTATGAGGACGGCCTAGGAAGATCTGTGGTCCAGATTAAAAACCCTGACCAATCCATAGGACTAGAGCACCCAGCTGTCAAGTTTGAAAACGGTGCATACCTGGACAAGGAAGGAACCATATACGTAGTCACCAGTCATCCAGATAGGACAGATGAATTTGGAAATGTAATTTCAGAAGCGGACTTAGGTGACTTGGAACAAGGAAACATGGGAGTGGAACCTAGAACCCCTCGAGGTAAATCAGTTCTCACTAGGATTATCACGCCTGAATGGGTCCCCCAAGACAACAAGAGCATAGAGTTGCTCCTCAATCGAGAAACTGATGAAGCCTTTTGGAGGTATAAGTCTAATCAGCCAACAGACATAGGAAATATCATGATCTATGAGTTTAAGGATCCGGACAGCCCAGGTAGAGTGACTTACTTAGATCATGCTTCAGAACGGATCTTTGGGGTGACAGAAAACGGTAGGCATGCCTACACTTGGAAGGGTGAATTCATTTTCCCCCAACCAAGATCAAATGTATCCTATGGTCACCCTGGGGCTGGAACTTCCCAAGCTCATGGTACACAAAGAGATAGAAGTAGGGATAAACCAGAAGTAAGTTTCGCCAACCCCGTGGGCAGAGAAAGAACGAGAACAGAGACGAATAGGGTAGAACCTGAGATGCATAGAGCCCACAGGAACCAAAGAAATGTAGATGGATTCCCTCTGCCGAGACCTAGAGAGCACGCAAGAACTTTGAGACCCACCCAGCTAGTTAAGTCCATGAAGAATTACTTTGACGGCACAGGAGATCCCTATGATCATGTGGCGGAATTCAAGCAAGTCTTGAGAGCTGAACAGGTTGAGGATCTGTTCACGCAGTACAATGCTTTCGGTCTAACCCTTAGGAACACAGCACTTACATGGTTCCAACCATTGGATGAGCGTCAGTTCAGGAGCATAGACCAACTCCTAGAGGCTTTCATTGTAGAGTTCTCTAAGAGTGGCATAAGACACAATACTTCCTCATTGATCCACAGCTTCAAGCAAACCCCTCAAGAGACTGTGAGACTTGCAGGAAGAAGATTTAGGCAATACCTTGAAAGATGTCCTATTTCGGAGCTACCCACATCTGCTAAACAAGTAGCCTTATTCATTGACGGATTGTTGAGTACGAAATTGAGATCCTATGTGTATCTGAAGGACCCTAGGACTATAGAAGAGTGTGTACGCATGTGCATTGACATTGAAGATAACCTAGGGGAAGAACTAGAGCTTTCCAAAATCTACAAAGATTCAGATAGTGCATCTAGCCACTCTTCCACGCAATCTACATCAATTGAGGAACTCGCGGAAAAAGTAGCTCAGAAATTAGGTGTAACTAGCAAACAAATCCCAAGGTTTGCCCCTGTGAAAAGATGCTATACTTGCGGTGGCGACCACATGGCAAATGTGTGTCCCATTATGGCCCAACCCCAAGTTAACCCTAGTAGCCAGTACTGCACCATAGAACGGAAGTACACAAACCACACTGCGCAAGATTGCCCATACAACAAGCAGGCAGTTAGGCAACCCTACCCTCAACCCTACCAACAAGGCAGATACCAGAACCAGTATCCTCCACCACCACAATATGCTAGACCCCAACAAACCTATCAGCAACCATATCAGGCCCAACAGAGACCCCAACCGGTACTAGCTCAACAGCCCCCAAACCCCGCTAACGTGATTCCAGTAAAGTATGCTGTTGCAGAAGAAAACCTGAATAGGGCCATAGTACCAGTAACCCCATTGATCTCGGAAAGTGACCCAAGTGACCATAGCTTTGATTCTACACATGTCGATAGTTCCCAGGCTTACTACATGCAGTCTCCAGAACATGGTGAGTCTTACTACAGTGAGGAACCAAGTGAACCTAGTTGGGAGTCAGATTACACGAACGTCATGTATGCAAACCCCAACCCCAGGCCTCAACCTAGGCAAGTAAGACCTCCATTCCCAAGAGGACCGTGCTACAGATGCCAGGGAGATCATCTCATTCGTGATTGTCCCTTACCCCCACCTACACAACCCCAGTCAGTGACTATCCAAGGTTTTTGCCAAGATTGTGGAAAAGAGCATCTTTTACGAGATTGCCCCAAGAACCCCAATAATGTGCCAAAAATCACTCCGATCAATGTGATTGGTTTGGTTGTAGAGTCCTCAGGAAGCGTCACTTCCACTGCACCAGTGCAGGTAGTCACTAGAGCTCATGCCTTGCAGCAAAACCAAGAGACAAACCAGGATAAGAACTCAGAGGCTAGTGAACCCGAGAGTATAACAAAGAAAAGGACTAGAGCATGGAAAGATAGTCGGGAAAGAATGAAAAGACAATGGGCTAAAAAGATGAGTGAACTTGAGGAAAGCATAAGAGAAACCAAAGCTAGGATAACTGAAATCACCTCTCAAATCCCCTCTCACCATACCCCGCCGCCACCCCTCCCATCTCCATCTGACCCACCACCTTCCCCACCACGTCATACGATTCCACCACCCCCTCGGGTAGGATCAGTATTAGCTGATCCCACTCCTGAAGACATAGACATGATGCTCAAAGCATATCAGGCCAGAATCCAAGAAGGGCCGAACGTCACGGATCATGCCAAGTGCTATCCTAGAGCTGACCTAGAGATAGAAAGAACCAAACTGTGCGCGAAAATGGTCGCATTGGCTCAGACTATGTTTGAAGCCAGTCGCCTTTTCAATTACTCGGGCTCAGCCAAAACGCAATTACACTTGGATGGATTCCTAGAGAAGTTAGAGGAAATAATTGCAAGATCTTCCAAGGAAGAAAAAAATCAAGAAAAAGATAAGGCAAGCAAAAACATGGATCATTCCCCATCGGAAGTGTATGTGGCTACTTCCACTAAACCAGACAACTTCCCCTCCTTAGAAAGAATAGAGAGGCCAATAGCACAGTCAGAAAAGGAACCTACCCCTCAACGAAAGGAGAGGGCAAGAGAACTGATAAGCCAGCCTCCTCAGGAAGCCCATGTGCCTCCTCAAGAAGCTTATCTTCCCCCCCAAAAGTCACATGAGCCTCCCCCGAAAGCTTATGTACCTCCACAGGTGACCCACATTCCTTCCCAGAGAGTGTATGAGCCTACTCGGAAGAGTAACAGAATAAGCAATCCTCCCCAAGAAGCTTGTGCTCCAACCATTTATGAGAGCAAGGAGAGAGCCAACGGAAGAATAAGCCCTCCTTCCCAGGTTGCTTATGTGCCCAATTCTACGGAGCCGGACACTTCTTCTTCTATGAATCGGTTCGCACCAGACTTCCTACGAGAGATTCAAGAAGACAAATGGGAAAACGAAAGCGAGGTCGCCCCTCCTTTTGAACTTGTGGACGATGCACATGACCAATTCCCACAAGACATCCCATCTATTTACGGGGAACATGAGAGTACTCAGTCTCACGAGAGATTGGACTTTGAGTCTAATTCCATACAAGAGCTACCCCACTTCACAGGTCCATGGGAAGCAAAGTCCACATGTATGAGAGCACCCACAGTCATGGTAAGGAGCGACGACTCAGTCATACCAAGGAACACGGGCGTAGTAATGAACACCAAGGTGCAACGCGATCTCACTTTGGAAGAACTGACCAAGGATAGACCAAACGTGCAAAAATATGTAGCCAGTCAGGTAGCTGAAGTTGCAAAACCTCGTTCCAAGCTAGGATCCCATAGGACAGTGCCAGAAATTCCCTTGGATAAGATAGGAGATATGTGTGAAGGTGAAGAAGGGAACACCTATCTTCCCATCACCTACCAAGAGTACACCACCAAGGCAATTTTGGACTCAGGTGCAGGAGTTGCAATTGCCACCACCTCCTTATGGAAGCGTTGGGGCAAGCCGGCACTCAGACCGACGAGAATGAAATTGCAAATGGTCGATGGTCACATAGAGAGACCCCTAGGATTGCTAGAAGGAATAACTCTCACCACTTGTGGTGTCGAGTTTGAACATACCTTTGCCATATGTGATTTCAGCAAAAATCATGCCTATGAAATGATTTTAGAAAGACCATTCATGCGACAGTTGCAAGTGGTACAGGATTGGGGGACCAATTCTTTGTACCTGCAGCACTTAGGTGTTACAACCAAAGTCAATCTCAAGGATTATTCCCATAGAGATGTCCCTCCTATCCAATGGAATCCCATCCATAGAGCCAAAGATGATACAGAATCGGTGCATTCCATAGGGTCGGGATCCTCATGGATGCATGAAGATACTCACTTATGGATGTGCAAGGTAGCAGTAGAAGAAGAGAAGAGAGAGAAAGCCAGAGAGGTAGGTGCGAACGAAACTCATAGACCCATTCAAGACCCAGCCTATGCACCTATAGTCTTTCCAGATGAGGAGTTTGAACCCCATGGCTGGGCGGAAATTTTAGCAACAATGGACGTAGCCATCAATGAAGAACAATGGACACCTCACTGTGATGAGGATGGCTATGATATTTCAGTCTTCTCCATAGAGCCAATCATGGGAGAGGCAGTTTTAGAAGAATGCGAACCTAGCCCTGATGCATTTGAGGATGCAAGTGACTCCGATCTAGAGTCAATCATTATGGACCCACCACTTGCATCAGATGAAGAATACTTCCATGAAATAGAATTTCAACCCCAGAAGCATGGAGAAGTTACAAATGATGTAAGATTAGCAACGTATATGACCCCTAAGGAAGAAGGAAAGAAACGAAAGAAGAGAGAAGCCTTACCAGAAGAGGAGGAATCTTTGTTTGAGGTCCCAGAAAATTTTAAGAAGTACGAGATAGATGACAGGAGAGTCATGATAAGAATGCCTAAACGAGAAGCACAATCAGGAGAGGCCTATGATAACAAAGAAACTACCAAGAAAATAGTAGTGGCCATAGAAGAAGGAGAGGAGAGATGCACGTATATAGGCCATGACCTGACAGAAGAAGAAGAGTACGAATTGATAGCCTTGCTAAGAGAATACAGAAATGTATTCGCTTGGAGTTACAAGGATTTGAAAGGTGTTGACCCTGATATATGCTCACACACCATTCCCATGACCTCAGATGCTAAACCCTCTAAGCAAAAGCCTTATACATATAACGATAACTATGCTGCTAAGATCAAGGAAGAGATAGATAGATTGGTTGAAGCTGGATTTATCTACGAAATTGAGCACACCGAATGGGTATCCCCCATCGTAGTGGTGCCCAAGAAGAATGGCAAGCTGCGTGTGTGCATTAACTTGAAAAAGGTTAATGCCGCCACGATTCGAGATAACTATCCGCTTCCCATCACAGAGCATCTCTTAGAAAGAGTGGCAGGCAAGGAAGTGTACAGCTTCCTTGATGGATTTTCGGGCTACAATCAAGTAGCCATAGCTCCAGAGGATCAGCATAAGACAGCCTTTGCCACAGAATGGGGCATTTTTGCTTTTAGAGTAATGCCATTTGGGCTTACCAATGCACCAGCTACCTTCCAGAGGCTGATGTGCCATGTGTTTAAGGAGTTCCTGAGGAAGAGTTTAGAAGTCTATGTTGATGACCTTTGTGCTCATTCCAATGTTAGACAAACCCATATTCCGGAACTCAGGCAAATCTTTGACAAATGTAGAGAGTACCAAGTCTGCCTGAACCCAGAAAAGTGCGTTTTTATGGTCAGGCAAGGCAAGATTCTAGGACACATAGTGTCAAAGAATGGCATATCTACTGACGAAGAGAAAGTGCGAGCCATAGCAGAGCTACCTAGGCCAAAGAATGTCAAGGAAGTACAAGCTTTCATGGGGCATTGCGGTTATTATCGACGATTTATACACATGTATGCTGTCATTGCAAAGCCCATGTACGGACTATTGACAAACTTTGAGTGGACGGATGAATGTGAGAATTCCTTCCAAGAACTTAAACGAAGATTATGTTCAGCACCAATCTTGACCACACCAGATTGGAATAAGCCATTCCATGTTCATGTTGATGCATCCAATTACGCTATTGGATGTGTACTTGCACAACCTACTGGTGAAGGTAATATGGATCTTCCAATTGCCTACGCCAGCAGACAATTGAATGCGGCTGAACGGAATTACACCACAACAGAGCGCGAAGGATTAGGCATGGTATATGCAGTCAAGAAATTTAGGCACTATTTGCTTGCAAATAAGTTTAAATTTTTTACGGACCATCAGGCATTGTTGTACTTAGTAAACAAGCCATGCAATACAGGAAGATTAGTGAGATGGTTTCTCTTGCTAATGGAATACGACTTCGAGGTTGTGGTAAGAAAAGGAAGGACTCATTTGAGAGCAGATCATCTCTCTAGGCTCACATCGGGAGAAGCCCCACAAGGAGTGCCAGATGACCTTCCTGACGCTTACTTGTTTAATTTGGAAGTGGTGCCGCAGTGGGCAAAGCCAATAGTACCAGTATTGACATACGGGCCTAATCATCCAGTGGTGAACACACGGAATAGAGAGATCGTAAAAGCCCAAAAGTACCATATCATGGCAGGCAGCATGTACAAGCACACAGATCAAGGGATCTTGACTTGTTGCGTAGAAGAGGATGAGTACGCTAAATGGTTGCAATTAGCACATGTAGGTGCGTTAGAGCAATACCATTCGAAGCAACGAACGTTGCAAACTCTAAAGAGATTCGGAGTGCACTGGCCAACTATGGAAGCGGATGTCCAAAAGTTGTGCAAAGAATGCCCAATCTGTTGCACTAAACCACCTGTGGAACATGCCACTCTCTATCAAGTATCCATTGTGCCAGATTGGAGTGAACCTCTAGTATCATTCTTGCGGACAAACACATTCCCCCCAGACATGACTCTAGCTAGGAAAAGGAGTTTAGAACAAGAAGCCCTGGATTATTCACTCATAGGTGATAATCTATATAAGCGCGGTAAAGATGGTTACCTGAGACTGTGTGTCCATGAAAGTGAGTATCTTAAGATCTTAGAAACTGCTCACCAAGGTGTAGCAGGAGGACACTTTGGACCAGATTGGGTAATCAAGGCAATACTATTTGCGGGCTTTTGGTGGCCTACACTTCACATGGATGCACATACCTATGTGAAACGGTGTGATATCTGTCAAAGGACTCAGTATCCTATACGCAAAGATGAGATGCCACTGAAACCTATGATGGGTGGACGTGCATTCTCTAAGTGGGGAATAGACTTCGTAGGCCCTATTAATCCCCCAGCGAAAGGCTCTCATGCGGAATACATCATTGTGGCAATAGATTATCTCACCAAGTGGGTAGAGGTAAAAGCTACAACCAAGAACGATGCTCAAACAACTGCCAAATTCTTGTTTGAGAATGTATTCACGAGATATGGACTACCCATAGAGCTTGTAAGTGATAGAGGCACTCATTTCTTGAACGAAGTGATTGAAAATCTACTCCGAGAATTCTTGGTAATACACAAGAAGTCTGTCCCTTATCACCCTCAAGCTAATGGTCAAGCTGAGAGCACTAATAAGATTCTATGCAATGTACTGACGAAATTAGTGAACACTAAACGCTCTGATTGGGACAAACAGCTACACCATGCTGTTTGGGCATACCGAGTCGCCTACAAAACGGTACTCCAAGCCACCCCCTTTCAGATGGTATTCGGCCAAAACGCTGTGCTACCCTTGGACTTCCTAATCCCTACATTGAGAGTAGCACAAGAACACGAATGGACAGGTCACGAACTCTCCTCTAGGATCTTTGACCTTGAACGATTAGGGGAAACAAGACTAAGAGCCGCTGCAGGAATATATGCCGCCAAGAAGAGACAGAAGGCATATTTCGATGCCCATGTGAAGGATAAAGGCTTGAAAGCAGGAGATCTAGTCTTGGTCTATACACTCAAACAACACGCGAGGAAGCTAGAAAAGAGAGGCTACGGACCTATGATCATCAATAGGATCTCCACAAGCGGAGCGGTACAATTGGCCACATTAGAGGGTGATGTTCTCCCAAATTATATTAGCGGTTGCAGAGTCAAGTTGTACCAGGAACCCCTCACGGAAGAAATGCTTAGCCGACTCAATACTGCTAAGAAACGCAAAGAGGAAGAAAAGCGAGTGCGAGAAGAAGCTCAAGCAGAAGCTTTAGAACGCATTAGAAGGATGAAATTACGTAGGCAAGGTAGAGAGCAGCCTAGGACAAATGACTATGCAGATCAAGGATATCATGTGGCAATGTGTGAAGTCGCAGGAACCAGCTCACCTAGGATAACTGATCGACGTCCTTTCGTAACCCTAGATATAGGACAAGGAAAAAGTGCAAGGACTGTAAGAGCCTTGATTGACTCAGGTGCAGCCACTAGTGCTGTTAGAATGTCTTACTGTCAAGAGTTACAGTTAACTGTCCAACCTGTGGAAGCATACCTCATAGGATTGGGAGGCGTGGAAACCCCTTGCATGGGCGAGGTGGAACTCCCCCTCTACATTCACGAGGAGGCAATGACCGCTAAAGTACTAGTGTGTCAAGATGAGGATCTCACTGAACCTCTCGTCTTGGGTCAGGATTGGATCTATGACCAAGCAGTCAATCTAAACCTAAGAAGTGGACTTCTCCAGGTTTGGGTCAATCATAGTCGAGTTACAGTAGAATTAGACAATGGAGCACTCAAGGAACTAGGAAAGGCACAGACTCCTGGTCCTTCCAGGGGTACACATGAAGATGACCATGCTGTTCTTGTCCAAAACTATGTGTTGCAGAGGAATGATATTTGCAAAAAAGGAGTCAGGAATGCAACGGAACTCCCTTCTTTTCCAAAGGCTAGAAGGAGGCAGCAACCCAAGCTGGATCAAAGGCAGAAGAAGCAGGGTACTACCTATGTCAGAGATCAAAGGTACCTGCTCAGCAGAACAGGCCAGAAAATAGACCAGGTATGGGTGCGGAAAGGCGAACGACCGGTTGCACCACCGTCAACTACAGGGGCAAAGCCTCTTATTAGTGACCAACAACGCAACGCTAATAAGAAGTCCTTCAGAAATTCTTCTGCTAAAGTAAAATCTATTTGGGTGCCCAAGAAGTCGATGAAGGCAAGCCCACAATCAAGACAAATTTGGGTGCCTAAGGCTTGCTTGATGGCACAAGTAGCTACGCTGAGGCCACAACTTAAACAGCATAACGCAGCGACGCATACTGCCAGATTTCACTCGTTCTCGACACTCATGTACACACCAAAACCCAAGAGCGTACATGTAATCACTTGTAAATGGGTCCCAAAAAGGCCTCATCTGCAAACCACGACACCGAGAAGGCTCTGTAGAGACTCTCCGAAACCGAAGGCAAAGCCCACTCACTGCATTTGGCAGCCTAGGGCCTGTAATAAACCCCCCGACCCCAATGTGTAAATCCGTACCCACTTACTAACTGCAGTAGTCTCCTAGGACAACACAAGCACTAACTACACACACTGTCTTCATGCACTTACTAACCACTAACTCATCACCCATCTCATGTTAATGTTGTAACGGGGACAACAACAGATTTATTTTGTCCATTACGATGTTAACACTTGGTTCTATATTCTCACAGAACCAATCAGCAAACAGGCCATGGCAGAAGCAGGTACCAGCTCTCAAGCCGGATCTGGTCCCCAGATCGTGGACATAGAAACACTTCTCCTTGAGCCACGCCTCACCGCAAGACCGCAAGAGCTTCGAGAAGTGCATGTGCTCCCCATCCAGGATCCTCCTCAAGGACACACTTCTCAAGTAGGTAAGCATGCGCATTGGTTCAGTGATGTTGCTGGACCACTGGGCGATGGAACCTACTTCTGGGAAGCAGAATTGGAATTCAATGGCAAATGGGGTCGATACCACTTTTTCACACGCGAATTTGAAAGCTACCAAAATGCCGAAGTCATGAGATCAGTTTGGGTCAAAGCAGGTGTGGAAAGTTATTTCAGGACTCACATACCAAAGCCGGATTTTTTACGATGTTCATATCTGATCAGTACAATCACGCCGAGCAGGGCCAAAGGAGGCGACAGCACCTTTGTGTTGCCATCACTGCTGCCGGGTAATGAGCTTAAAAGGTTCAAGCTGGACCTCAATCTGGTAAGAGAAGCATTGGGAATGTATGGCATGCACATCCCCACAGAAAAGGAAACCATGGTCCCAGGTCGAATGAAGCACAAGGATCTGAATAAGTTGAAGGATATGGTAGCAATGACACCTACCATTGCGCTTCACCTGCGAACCATCATGCAACACTTTGCGTTTCCCGCCCAAGAACGATTCACAATGCCTCCGAAAAAAATATGGTTCAGTTTATATCTAGCAGAAACCGAAAGCCTGCCCATCAATGTGCCACACTGGATCATAGACCAGATCCACCTAGCACATCAAAGGTGGAACAAGAAACAGAAGAATGTGCTCCACGGGTGTTGTGCTCTGACCAGAATAATCTACAGATGCTTGGCTTATGATGTGCCTGTTCAGCGGGCACTCGTATGGTCCCGAGTCCAAGAATTCCAAAGAAGACTATCAGCAGCAGGTCCCCCATCAAAGAAGATGAGGGGGGGAGTCCAACTACCATGTGCCCAACCAAGGGGAGCTACCGCTACACCAGAAATCACCCCTCCCCAGACACGACGAGTTAGGCCATTCACAATCCGGCTACCACGACCAAGCACGGAGGGGCCTAATCTGGTGTTTCCACCCATTCCATCCGATTTGGAATTCCCGCAGGGATTTACTCTTGAGGACCTCACGGATGAAGAAATTGCCAGATTAATCTATGACTCTAACCTCGAAGCGGAAGCAGCGCGAGCTCAGGAACCACAACCCAAAACAACATCGGCCCCCACCCAACCCCAAGTTGTAGAAGTCGATGTAGATGAACAAGAGGCAGGAGGAGACGAAGAAGAAGCCGACGAAGAACAACATCAAGAATATGACGAACTCTCCGAGTTAGCAAGTGCCCCAGCATATTCGGCACAAATCAAGAGACTATATCGAACCATGCGACTGGTTCAGGAACAGCATAAGATGTCTCTAGAACAGGGCAAAAGACTCATGAACGACTTGCTAGCGGAGGAAGGTGTGGACGAGTTGTTCATTGAGTCCATGAACCTTCATGCCGACGCTGTAGGACTGGACGAGGCCATTCATGAGGCAATGGCCTACATCCACAGGTTTGAAAAAAGAGTTCCCGTTCGTCCCAGGAGGTCCGGGAAGCAAATTCACATCAATACATCAGCACTAGGCGGGGCAGCGCAAGCAGAAGAATATCAGGAAGCACCGTTGTCACCCCCATCCCCACCTCACACTACACAATTCACTCCACCGCAGGACACTAACACTACCACATCCACTACCACTACCGTTGTCATGGGCATCCCACTCTCCCCGGGAATCCAATTCGGGGGAGTCACCATGCCCACCTTCACCACCCTGTTCACCGATGTCACATCCACTCCACCAACGATTCCCATCTACACAGTCACTCAAACAGTTGACACGATGGAAACATCACCTGCCACAGCACCGCTCTCTCCCCCCATGCCACCTTCATCACCTATACCCCCTCCACCCACATCTCCGCCTACATCCACATCATTCACCTCTCCCATTCCCGCCCCCATTCCCCCTGCATCTTCACCCTTCCCAGCATTATTTAATGTAAATAACATATTCTTAGCATTAAACCAATGTGTATACCAGCTCCAGCATGAGTACAAAGCTCTGGACAACCGGTATCAGAGTCTGGAAACGCACCATCAAAACTTACAAAGACAATTTCTCACTCTACAAACAGAAAATGCAGAACTGAATCAACGCTACACGACGCTTGAGCAGGCTCACCAAACCTTATTGGCGGCCCCCCAACCATCGACAGAATCAGGTGCCAAACAACTAGAAGCTCTGCTCGAGGTATACCAAGCCGATAATCTCAAAGTCCGGCGTAACCTGGCACTTCTCAGAAAACACATGGCGGCCGCCCTAGAAGAAAACAAGAGGCTGCAGCAGCAAAATGAAGCAAATCTAGAAGCAGCAATGGAAGGCTCTCCACACGAAATTGATCCAGAGCAGTTTAAAGCTGTGCCCTCAGAGACAATGAAGACAATCTTGGACAGCTATGCAGATCTATTAGAAGCTCATGATGACTTGGAAAGGGAACGTGATGCGCTGCGCAATCAACTCCAAGAGCAACAGACAGCACCCAAAGTCACAGAAACGACCACGACTTCAGAAGAAGTCATGGCATTGAAAGAGCAGGTGGCCGAATTACAGGCAAGATTACTCACACATGAAAGGCAACCCTCTCCAGTTGTCGAACCAGAACCCGAGGATTTGGTACCCATCGAGGTAGATGAGACGTATGAGGAACCTTACGTTCCTATGCCAATGCCAGGTGGTGAACAAACCGCCGAAGGAATGGATACGCTAGAAATCGAAGTACCTGAGTGGCTCCAAACTCTAGAGAAAACGGCATCAACTCATGAAGATCGAGTGGCAGTTCAAATCCAATCTATGGCAAAGATAGAGGACACTATTATTAAATCAGAATACTTCCGCAGCATGTCCCACCATAGATGGATCGGAACCAATGATGATCAATACGTGCCCTATTGTATACTCCTGGCGGACTACAATGCAGAAATCCAACATAGATGTGGCAAACCTCCAACGTTTGCTACACAATTTGGGCCAGATGATATCCCAGAGAGCGCCAAAAAAGGATCCATTCATCAACCCACTTGGAGGATCCGACTCCTCGAAACCTACCCGGAGATGGTTCGCACCTCGACGAATATGCCTCTTTTTATTAAATATAACCCTTGTTATGTTCCTGTACTCCGCAGACGCACATGGCCAGAGTTTACCATTGCAGTCAAGACTATCAAGGGATGCGCCAAATGGTTAAACTACGTCTATCTAGCACCCCCTCAAGGGCCTCCCACCGTCAATTACATGATTTCCACTATACGGCACTGGAGCATCCGATTAAGGAATACCCCTGATGTAATGGCCCAGATGTGCATGAAAATTTTTGAGTTAATGCTTATTACATTCAGGACATTCAAGAATATCAAGGACCCACACTTCTCAGGCGTCGGATTCCTTACAGGAAACCAAGATTTAGTTTATGACATGAGCACCACTCCTTCCATAGAGGTGATATACGCTTGGCACGCCAGAATAAAATACCTCCCAGCCTGCTTTAAACAAACATTCGAAGAGATGTTCATAACAGGGTTCTGGGAATACCACTCAGAAATATTTGTACCCAGACCCTCACATCTCCTCCATTTATTTGCTGTGGAGCGAACCATTCACTCAGAGCAGTTACGGGTGCCACATCCAGATGTCCCAGGGCCAGTCAATTGGGATGCATTGCTGACAGATCTAGCAAGGGGACTCAGGTTAGAAGAACACCACCTCGCCGCCGATGTTGTATAATACTACGTACAAAAAGCAGCTAGACAAGGGTCTGTCAGGGGCGACAGACGCGAGAGTGGGGGGGTGTTGGCAGTAGCCTTGGTACATCAGGAACTACAAGACGTGAAAGTCAAAGAAGGGAGTCAGAGCGAAGGGACAGCACGAGCAAACAGGGCAGTCAAAGAAGATCTGGCAAGTAGGCCAATATTTTTTCAAGACATTAATGCAAATCAGAGAGATGGACATGCAGGGAAGAAGAGCAAGTAGGGAGCTTGAAGATATGTATGGCAGATCACTAGAAGAAATCCCTACAACAACAGTGATTTTTATCACTAATAATCATTGTAAATCTCATTTCACATTTTTGTAGCTCCATTTTGTGCAAGCCAAGGAGTCCTTGAGCTTGAGGAGCCTTAGAAGTAGTTGCGTACCAATTTTCATAATTTTTAGATCTCGTTTGAGCCCCCAAATAAGCCCTGGAACCTAATTTTTAACTAGGCCGGACACTAGGTCTGGACAGGGCCAAAAGCTAGTCAAAAACTATAAAAGGAGCTAGAGAGCTCATTTTCGGGGTAGATTGTAATTGCAACGAACTTGTAAGAGCTATTGAAAGTAATCTAAAGAACTCCATTGATTCTCTCTCTTTGTCTTGCCGTGTGTGCGCGTGTGTGTGTATGTGTGTGCATGCTTGTGTGCTTCTCACTCACGCACTTGTGTCGCCACTTGCTCGAGGTCTTCATACCATCCTCACATCTTCCCGGATTGACATTAAAGGAGGTGCTACTCATCACTGAGCTACACCACATTTTCTTTACCTGGTTTATGGACTACAGAAAAATCAAACTCTTGGAACAACAATAACCACCTCCATATTCTACCAGTGGCTTGTGGTTTGTTGAGTAGGTATTTTAGTGGTTGGTGATCTGTTATAATAATAAATTTTACCCCTAGTAAGTAATGACGGAATTTTTGGACAGCAAAGACCATTGCTAGGGCTTCCCTTTCTGTAGTACTGTAATTCCTTTCAGCCTTAGTCAAGATTCTACTGGCATATTGAATTGGCATGTCCACTTTAAATTCTTCACTAGGTTGGGTCAAAACTGCCCCCACTGCATAGGCACTGGCATCGACATGTATATGAAATATTTTTTACCACTCAGGTGTGACCAAAATAGGAGCAGACACTAACCTTGACCGTAATGTTTGATATGCTTTTCCTCCTCTTCTTCCCATTTAAAAGGTACTTCCTTACCTGTAAGTCTAGCCAGAGGTCTGGCTATCTCTGCATACATTTTTATAAACCTTCTATGGTATCCAGTATGCCCCAAGAAACTCTGAATCTCTTTAGGGGATTTAGGTTTAGGCAACTTTAATATAGAAAGGATTTTGTCAGGATCTGGGGCCATACCTTTAGCCGACACCACATGTCCTAAGAGGGTTCCTTCTGTCACAAGGAAATGACATTTGTTTGGATTGAGCTTTAACTTAGTCTCCCTGCATATTTTGAAAACATTCTGCAGCTGCCTCAAGTGGTGGTCCAAACAATCTAGAGGAGTTTCTTTGTGAGATCCTGAAAACGAAGAGAAGTCATCCATGAAGATTCTAAGTGATTCCAGCAATAGGGGACCAAGAATGAGATTGACCGTTCTGTTAAAGGTGGCTGGAGCATTTCTGAGCCCAAATGGCATTTTTACATACACATATGTTCCCCAAGGTGTGATAAAAGCAGTCTTTTCACGATCCTCTGGATGTATTGATATTTGGTTATAGCCACTGAATCCATCCATAAAGCTATATAATGCATGCCCAACCACTTCTTCATTGACCTGTTCTGCAAAAGGCATAGGGAAACCATCTAGAATGGTCACCTTGTTGAGTGCTCTAAAGTCAACACAAATTCTGATTTTATTAGTATTCTTCTTTGGTACTATAACCATAGGTGAGAGCCACTTTGAGTGTTCAACAGGAATGATGATTCCTGCATCCTCCATCTTTTGGATATCCACATAGACAGCTTCAGCATATTTTGGATTAAGTCTATAACTCTTTCCTCTTATGGGTTTGGCTCCATCAACCAGAGGGATTCTGTGCTCTCCATAAGTTGCAGGCACTTCTTCTAAGTCTTTATAATGCCAGGCAAAAACATCTATATACTGGGTTAAGAATGATTTTACCTTTTCAAGGAGCCCTGGGTGGCTCCACAACCAAGTGGCCACCAAAACTGGCTGATTATTGTCTTGAGTGCCTAATTGTATTTCTTGGACATGATTTCTCTCTACCATATTATCTTCATGTGCATCTGCTTCCTTGTCTTCTTCTACTAGCTTTTCGTGCATTGCTTCATAAGCAGGTGTATTTTGGACTTCAATGTGTTCCTCCTTGTCCTGCACCCATCCTGTAGGGATTTCTTAAATTGGGAAAGAACATTCTTCACTATAATTTTTTACCTTGCTTTTAGCTTTAGAAACTTCTTTATCTGTGGTTGTCACATCCTCCTCCAAGTTGTATTTGAGGGGTGTCTTCCTGCCCCTTCTGTGGTCTGTGATGGGCTCTCCCAATCCATCAACCTGGACCTTTTCCTTATCTTCATCATAACCTTCAGTCGTGCAAGAATTATTAAGAAAAATTCCAAAACAAGAGGAAGAGTTGCCTGCTTGGAGCCAATTTAGAATATCCTCTTCTTCCTCAAAATCTATTTGGGGTTGATCCTCTGATTCTGTTTCCATGCAAATGCCAACTGTTTGCATCATACTAGTGTTTCCTTGATTGTCTGGGCCCTCTTCTAAATGAATCTGTGTCAGCTCCTGCCCTTTCTTTTGTACCCACATAGTGTCCTTGCCCCAATCATGAATGACACTGGCATGCCTCAGCCAAGGTCTTCCAATTAAGAGAGGAAATCCTCCTTCAACCTGGGGCAATCTTAAAACCACAAAATCCAGAATGAATAGATTACCTTGTACTTCAAGTGGAACTTTTGGGATTACCCCCAAGGGCCTTACTTTGCTCTGATCTACCAAAGTAACAGTGAAATTTGCAGGTCTTGAAGGGTGGAGTCCAATCTTTTTCATGGTATGTTCAGGCATCAAGTTAATGCCAGAACCACCATCCACAATACCACCTTGAAATTCATGACCCTTGATTGATACTGTAAGCCGAGGACTTTTATAATCCGTAAGGGGTGCTTCCCCTACACTTTTTCCTTTATGTGAAACCGCCGTGTTTGCCACCAAACTTGTAGTGGAAGCCTCATCAATTATCTGCAATAACTCTGATCTGAATTTCCCATCCATCTTTATTAATTTAAAAATACTAACCTCCTTCTTTATGGACTTGAGTAGTTTTGAAGCCTCTGATTCCTTGAGAGCTTGGACTCCAGTTGACTTATCAAGCTCCTCATGAGCCCTGTTGAAGGCATGCCCAATGGCATCACTGGTGCATATGAGATCTCCTTGTTGACTTGTATCTGCACCTGTGGTGACTTTGTCTTCAGATGTTTCTCTATTTGGATTCCCTTCCTTAATTTTTGATTCTTGTCCTATGTCTATTTGAGCCTTCCCCTTGCTTCTTGTCTATACAGTCAAAGATTCTATTTCTTCTAATTGCACCACCCTGGTAGATGGAGATGGTTCATTGATTGGGTCACACACCTCTTCCTTGTGCACAGAAATTATTTGAATGTGGGGCCCGGAGGAAGAGGCTTGATTCTTAGGACAACAATTTGTATAATGGTCTCTTGCATCAGGGCAGTTACTGCAGGGAGGGGCATTTTTTGGTAGGGTGCATCTACTTTGATAATGCCCACATTCTCCACATCTGAAACAGATGATTGGCCTCCTAGGCCCATTTCCAAAATTACTCCTCTGTCTAAGATTATAGTTGTTACCTTGATTTGGTGCAGCCGCCATCACATTTGCTGGTGTTGGGGGTCCTCCTTGTGTCCAGTATGTCGTTGCAGGCATTCCTCTTGATTGGCATTCATGGGCCTCATGGCCAACCTTCCTGCATAATTGACAAGTCACACTTAACAGAGGACATTCACTTACTATGTGACCTTGCTTGCTGCACATGGAACACCAAAGACCACTCTTGATGCCACCTCCTTTGAGCTCCTGCAACTCCTGTCGCAGCTGAGCCAATTCCTCTGCCTGGGCCTCCTCCTCCTTTTGGAGCTTTATTGCTTCAATCTCTCTTCTCAACTGAGCAACAGCATTCTCTTCCTCTTTGTAGGGCTTATTTCTCTTTAAGCCCTCAAACTCTTTCCTTAGCTGTATCACTGGATCCTCCATTTCTGTACCATATGTTGGTTGGGAAGAGGTGTCTCCATACTGGTACCTTATCTGTTCCAAGCGTGTGGCTGTGCTGATGAACTCCTCTATGAAGGCTGTAGGTAGCATTAACTCCTTTATTTTGCATTGGGTGGCCACTGGTAGGGGCTTAGCCAACCATTTCTTGACAAAAAAGTCGTGGGGTGGATCTGGCAATTTAGCCATTAGTGCTTTGGCCCGAGTCACAAACTCTGGGAACTTTTCTCCTAGACCTAATCTTAAATTTTCTAGCTCTTCTATGATAATCTCCGTAGTGTTGCCATGCTGGAACTGACTTTAAAAGCATCTTTCATCACATCCCAAGTGGTAAAATGTTTTTCAGCAAACTGGCTGAACCACTTATCAGCTAATCCCTCTAATGTGGCAGGGAAGAGAATCAAAAAAGCATCCTCCCTACCCATTAGGCCTCTAGTCTTACATAGTGCTAAAAACCTTCTAATGTGTTCATCTGGATCCTCCTGAGCTAGGCCTTTGAAAGAAGGAAACTTTATATTTAATCTAGAGAGTAAAGTTTCCAAGTCTACCTGACCCGCCATGCTCTTGACTGATGATGTGGAAGATAGTGGACTGGGGGACCTTCTAACAACCTTCCTCCTTGTCTGCTTGCAGGTGATCCTCAATACTTGGGACCGGGTTGCGGTCATGAGCAGCTCATAGCCCACTGAATGTAAGACACTTGATAAGAATATATTTACCTTTTGTTTGATGAAGTAGAATTGTGGTTCTGTCGACACTTGATCTCTTCTATGCTTGGCACTTGGTTTCTCCTAAGCTCAAATCTCCTTGGAGGTCCCACCGTGCGTGCCAAATTTTGTTGGTGGATTCTTAGACAAGAAGGAGTTTGAGGGTTTGTAGGAGAAATGGGGAAGAAACAAGAAGAGAAAATACACCTGGAAGCTTCTGTCGATTGATTACAGTAAGACAATTACAAGGTTTGAAGTACAAGACAAGCCAATACCTCTGTGCACAATCCCACAGAGTGCCCAATTACAAGATACCAAATATCCCAAAGTCTTCTTGTCGCCGGCCTCCTCTACACCAGACCTCCACCTGCTTCAAGCTTATCCTTGTGCACACCTTGCACCAAGCTTCCACAAGGGGGAGGAGTGAATACCTTCTGTCGTGTCGGCACGCGCCCACTACAATGGGACCTTGAGATACTTGGGGGACTAGCTTAGCACTCTGTGCACCATCCCTTAGGCACTCCCTATGCACTCCTTCACTTCCACTTCTCTGCGTCGTCGCACTGGTGACTCTTGCACTTCTCTCTCTTACTTCCTTAGGCTATGCTCTCTTGCTTACTCTTAGATTGGCCCCAAGAATGGCCCTTGACTTGATGTGAGTGTGTCGATCACGTACGCTCCTAACTGCAATGGTATCTTGGTCCTCACTTTGATGTCCCAAGATTGTCCTCACAAGTGGTAGCCAACGACTCACTGTTTTGTCCTGTAGTGACTTTAGACTAAAACCAAAAATTTTAATGGGGGGGCTATTCTTTCACCTGTGCGTACACTTTGCCGCTTCACATACCTTCATGTTTCCTTTTAAGTCTTCACTTTTGCACATAAGAGGGGGTTCACCTGAACCTTCCAAAACACTTTAAAACACACTTTGAACCTTAGGAAAATTAGAGAAAATACCTCTGCAACCTGCAACCCATTTTCTCCAATTTACCCTTTGTGGACAATTCATTGTGCACTACCTGTGCACTTTGACACCTGCACTTACGCACTTTGACTTTGCACCTATTGACTTTGACCTTGACCTTGTTGACTTTGACCCGTTGACTTTGACTGTAGTTGACTTTGACCAACATGACTTTTATGGGCTCAACAATATGTTGAAAACCTTGAATTTAATCTTTCTGGTAGGCCCTTTTCTGGAAGTTTCCATGTAATTGAGATGAACTAAAGTGATGTAATCATAGGCATGGATTGCTTAGTTAAAAATTATGCGACAAATAATTGTGAACAAAGAACGATCACTTTAAAGCTAGATGATGAATCTATTCATATTCTAGGTGATGTCTTTAATCCTAAACCTACTCTTATTTCTACTATGCAGATAATTAGAGGTATACTTGATGGCTGTAAAACATTTGTATGTGAACAATCTGCATGAGGAAGGTAATGACGAAGATGTTCCAGATTATGTAGGAAATTTCTTGAAAGAATATGCCGATGTATTTCCAGAAGACTTGCATGGTATACCCCCACCTAGGCAGATTGACCATGCCATTGACCTATATCCAGGGAGTGAACCATATTCTAGAGCACCCTATAAATTTAACATTGATGAATTAAAGGAGCTTAAGATTCAATTAGATGATCTTTTGAAGAAAGGCTTAATAAGACCGAGTGTCTCACCTAAGGGTGCACCTGTTTCCTAAGATAGCTACTCCCCTCACCGAATTAACTAGAAAGAGTGTAGGATTTGCGTGGAGTGATGCCTGTCAAAAATCATTTAAAACATTGAAACAAATAGTCATTTAGAATTGTGTTTTAAAAATACCAGAAATAGGAAAGCCTTTTGTGGTTGCATGTGATGCAAGTGGTAGCCAGATAGGATGTGTTCTTTCACAGGATCGCAGGGTGGTCGCATATGAGTCCAGAAAACTAAGAAACATGAACTTAACTATCCTACTAATGATTTAGAAATGCTTGTTGTTGTCCATGCACTTAAGCATTGGAGACATCTATTGTTAGGAGTTAAGTTTGAATTGAAAACAGATCATTAGAGTCTAAAATACATCTTCACACAACCATTGCTTAACAATAGGCAGAAGCGTTGGATTGAATTATTAAGTGAGTATGATTTTGACATTAAGTATCTCACTTGTAAGGAAAATAAGGTTGCTGATGCATTGAGTCGGAGACCTTTGTGTAATCTTGTTTCTATAATAAATTCTGATTTTCTCAATCAAATTCAAGAAGAGATAAAACACGATCCTTTTTATGCACCTATTTTAATTTCTTTGAATGCAAACAGGGGATCGATGTATGAGGAAAAATTTCATTTGCAGAATGGAACATTGTATTGTAACAATCCGCTATGCATATCGTCTGAATCTCCATTAAAAGTAAAAATATTGCATGATTGTCATGATGCACCATTTTTTGCACGTCCAGGTTATGATGGAGAGTGTTAATCTCCAAAAGAACAACCTACTCTTAAATTTAGAACACCTCTATATCAAGAGTAAGTCAAAACCTTCACTAAATTAGAGGTCCAATCTCCAAATTATCAAATCTGAGAAAAATATGTGAAGAAGATGAAACACAGAAAAGTCTGCTGCAGAATTTCTTCACATTGACTTATCAAATGTGTAAAGTTTTTGATGAAACTTTGTATGAATCACCTCCTAGAGATTGCGCATCACCTCCAAGTTGAATTACTTCAAAAGCTTTAGTATAACTTGAGAAATTGTCTTCACAAGTTACCTATGTCTGAATCTGCACTTCTGAGAAGTCGATCTAGACACCCCTAACTTCTTAACTTTGGTTCTCACAATATCTAACCCGTTTTGCCAAATGCTTTTAGCCACGAGTAGATCACCTTCCAACTTAAAGATTAAGTGCTTGTTTGCACAAAACTTTAAACTATGGAGTGAGCACTAACCAAAAGATTAAACTCGAAATTTGCGCCTGTTTCAGAGAACTGTAGACACTCAACACATATGAATGTTCCTAATCACAATTCTCCTAGCCTGTTTACAATTAGACTCTGAAATTCAGGTCACAGGCTCATTGACTAACAACTTAGATATCCTCAAAAGGATTTCACAATTGATCAAACACAGAAGGAGCAGACACGAAAAGATCGGGCGCAATATTTCTTCATTAACTCAGAAAATTACAACTGAGTGATGAGAGCTAACTCAACTAACTTTTCTCTATCTCTTGACTCCTAACTTCCTCAAACTTGACTTCTACATATGCTCTCATACATGCCCCGACTTTTCTCAAAGTATTTATAGACAATTTGTACAAGACTCTTACTCAGACAAAAGATCTAAGTCACCTATGACTATACTAATGTACATATGTGTACACTTCTCTTATCCTCTGAATATGTCTTTCTTCCAAGCTTCAATAGTTGATCCTTCCTTCACTCTTTAACCTTCCAAGCCTTCAATTGGTGATTGGTCTGCACCAACAGCTCCCCCTCAATCATCAATTGAGGTCTTCACTATCTTCTTTATACCTGCCATGTCTTTGAACCTTTGTAACTTTGGTCCATCCAAGCCTTTTGTAAGCATATCAGCTATCTGATCTTTTGTTGAAGTATGGATTACTTCAATCTCTTTATCCATCACTTTCTCTCTTAGAAAGTGATACTGAATCTCAATGTGTTTGGTCCTGGCATGAAAAACAGGATTAGCAGCTAAGTATAATGAACTCATGTTATCTCCATATATAATTGGTACCCCATGCATAATGTCAAGACTCTTCATCAATGTCTTAACCCAAATTACTTCCTTTGCAGCTTCAACCATGCCTTTATACTCTGCTTCTGTAGAAGATAAAGCAACTGTATGTTGCTTCTTAGAACACCATGAGATAAGTTTATCTCCCACATAACACATATATCCAAATGTAGATCTTCTATCATCTGGATTACCTGCCCAATCTGCATCACTATAAATTTTGATATTTGTATCTGAGGTAAACCCATAATACAAACCTTCATTGAGTGTACCCTTAATGTACCTCAACACCCTTTGTCCTGCAATCCAATGTTCTTTCCTTGGGCAATGCATAAATTGAGACAAAACCCCTACTGCATATGATAAATCAGGTCTAGTTAGAGTAGCATAGATAAGGCTACCAACCAAACTCTGATATTGTCTCATGTCCTTGAATTCTTCACCTCCATACTTACTCAATTTGTGATTCACCTCCATTGGTGTAGGTGCTACCCTGCAATCATCCATTTTAAACTTGATTAACAAGTTCTTCAAATACCTTTCTTGGGTCACAAATACTCCATGTTGAGTATATGTTATCTCCATGCCCAAGAAGTATGATAAGTCTCCCAAGTCACTTATCTTGAACTCCTTTTCCATTTGCCTCTTGATCCTTTGTATTCCTTCTTCATCTGTACCTGTAAGAATTATATCATCAACATATATGCACATGTATATGAAACCATTTTCACTTGCCTTGACAAGTAAACTACTATCTGCTTTAGACACCTGAAAACCAAGTTCTTTTAGGAACTTCACAAGTCTATAGTTCCATGCCCTTGGGGCCTGCTTCAAGCCATACAAAGCTCTCTTGAGCTTGCACACATGATCTGGATACCTTTTATCTCTGAACCCTTGAGGTTGCTCCATAAATACATCATCTGAAATATAACCATTCAAAAAAGCATTTTTCACATCAAGTTGACATAGCTTCCAACCTTTACATGCAGCAATAGCAATAAGTGTCCTTATGGTTGTCATCTTTGCCACAGGACTATAGGTCTCATCATAATCAATACCATATGTCTGAGCAAAACCTTTGACAACAAGTCTAGCTTTGTATCTAGACACACTTCCATCTGCAAACCTTTTTGTCTTGTAGACCCACTTGCATCCAATAATCTTCTGACTATTTGGTTTAGGAACCAAATCCCAAGTTTGATTCTCCAATAGTGCATCATATTCCTCCTGCATAGCACTCTCCCATTTTTCCTTACCCTTTGCCTCTTCATATGTAGAAGGGTCTTCATCTGTATTCACCATATAAGCATAATCTTTTGTGGCTAGAAATGAAGTATCATAACTATACCTTGTAGGTTGCCACCTGTTTCTTGTTGACCTTCTGAGTTCTCCACTCCTTGAGGTTTCTGGTTCTTCACATTCAGGATCAAATCTTGGTGTCTCTTCCACTTCATCCTGCACTTCATTATTCTCTTGGTCATCAAATATCTGAACTTTTGATTTACCTTTTCTTTGACTCACTTCTTCTTCATCACCTGTATTGATGTTGATTGTACCTGCATACCAAGTGCTTTGTTCATCAAATGTAACATCCTTAGAAACCATAAATTGCTTTGTTGATGGACTCCACAATCTATAGCCCATCTGCTTATCATCATAGCCAATGAAAACATACTTTTCAGCTTTAGGCTCCAACTTGTGCCTTAATTGTGATGGCACATATGCATATGCCACACACCCAAATACTCTGCAATGATCCAAGGTAGGTCTTTTACCCCACCAAGCCTCATATGGTGTCATACCCTGCAAGGCTTTACATGGTAGCCTATTGACCAAGTAAGTGGCTGTATTTACAGCCTCAGCCCACAAATAATTAGGGCAATTTTTCTCCTTCATCATGGATCTTGCAAATTCAACAATTGTTCTATTTCTCCTTTCTGCAACACCATTTTGTTGAGGAGAGTACCTGCAAGTAACTTCCCTTTTTATACCTGCATTCCATAAGTAATCACTGAACTCATTTGAGAAATACTCTCCCCCTCCATCTGACCTTAGTCTTTTCAACTTATGACCTGTAATTCTTTCTGCATATGCATGATAGTGTTTAAATGTATTAAACACTTCTGACTTATCTTTGATCACATAGATAGTGATCCATCTAGTAGCATCATCAACATAAATCACATAGTACCTTGATCCATTTATACTGAAATCTTTTGATGGTCCCCACACATCTGTGTGTACCAACTCAAGCTTCTCTGAATACATAAAACCATGCTTGGAATAGGAATGTTTATGAGCCTTACCTAATTGACATGCCTCACATTTGTATGTCATATGTTGACCTGCAACATTAGGCAATCCACGCACTGAACCATTGTTAACCATATCTTTAATACCTCTTTCATTGAAATGTCCAAGCCTCTTGTGCCAAAGATCTAACTCAGAGATCTTATGTCCTCCATATGTGAACATAGCATGACCAATATTGCCTTGAATCTTCAATGTAAACAATCTTCCTTCCTTTTTTCCTGAAACAATCTGTTTATACCCTTGGCTAGGGTCTTCCACATATACTCCATCATTAGTGAACCTTACTTCATATCCCTTTTCAACAATTTGACCTACACTTATCAAATTCTTAGGGATTGTAGGAACATACAAAACCTTACTCAACAAGGTGCTTCCATCCTTGGCCTTCACTGATCCAATTGACTTCACATTATGCTTTGTGTTGTCACCTGTTTGAACAACATGATTAAAAACTTTACTTTCCAAATCAGTCATCAAAGATATGTTACCACTCAGGTGATTGCTACACCCTGAGTCAATGTAGAAGACTCTTTGATCTTCACTCTGCCTTTCACAAGTTGCATTCATTATCAATGTTGAATCTTCCTTTTGATCTGAAGCATAATTGTAGTAGGTGTTGTTGTATTGTTGACTTTGGAATCCTCTACCTGCATTTCTTCCAAAGTAATTCCTTCCACCTCTACCTCTGTAGTTACCTCTTTGATTTCTGCCACCTCTTCCTCTTGAATTATAATTTTGATTGTATCCACCATTATTCTGATTATTATGCCAACAATCATTAGCTAAGTGATTTGTCTTACCACAAATCCAGCAAGCTTTGCCTCCATCTTTGTTGTTCCTGCCTCTTCCTCTACCTTTGCCACCTCCTCTTCCTTTTAGGAAGTTGGCTTGAGTAGTTGTTCCTTCATCTTCACCTGCTTGTTGTTTTCCTTTGCTATTCTTCTTCTTGTCCTTTGAGTACATTGCATGTCCTGTACTCTTGTCACCATCTCCTTTAACATCCTGCTCAAATGTTAGCATATGACCTAACAATTGATTTAAATCAGGAGTGAAATGATCAAGTGATAGTTCTGTAGACAAAATAAATGGCTTCCATTTGTCATCACCTCTCAACCCTGTAAGGATTTGCCTTACCAATTTATCTTCCTCAATGTCTTCATCAACAGCTCCTAAAGCATCTGCAATATCTTTCATCCTTGTTACATAGTCTGAGATGGATTGAGAGGCCTTCTTCTTGAAGGTAGTAAACTCTGCCCATAAGGATGCCTTCCTTGACTTTGTAGTGTTCTGGAAATGCTCCTCCAAAGCATTCCATATGTCAGTTGCACTTTCAAGACCTCTAATATGAGGTAACAAGTAATCATTGACTCCCATATAGATAATGCTCCTAGCTTGAGCATCTTTCTTCATCCAATTTTTCAGATCTGCTAACTCTTCCCTAGTTGGAACACTAGGATCTCTGAACTCTGGCTTCTCTTCTTCTCCTGTGATGTAACCAATCAAATCTTTGCTCATAAGATGAGCTTCCATCCTCATTGACCATGCAGGATAGTTTTCCCTATCCAATTTCTCTATCTGTAGAGCATCTCCCATCTTGTGTCCACCTGTGTATTGAAAACTTCAAGCTTTACAAGTAATGTATGTACCTTTACTTCGAATTAGACTCCTTTTGCCTTTCTTAATGTCGTATGATCTCCTCCTCAAGCTTTTGACTCCAAGCTTTCACTTCTTAGTTCTTCAAATGTTGAACTTCTTGAATCTGCAGCAGTCGGGACCTTCCTTTCCTTGATTTTGATGTCTCCTGCTCTGATACCACTGATGGAGAGTGTTAATCTCCAAAAGAACAACCTACTCTTAAATTTAGAACACCTCTATATCAAGAGTAAGTCAAAACCTTCACTAAATTAGAGGTCCAATCTCCAAATTATCAAATCTGAGAAAAATATGTGAAGAAGATGAAACACAGAAAAGTCTGCTGCAGAATTTCTTCACATTGACTTATCAAATGTGTAAAGTTTTTTATGAAACTTTGTACGAATCACCTCCTAGAGATTGCGCATCACCTCCAAGTTGAATTACTTCAAAAGCTTTAGTATAACTTGAGAAATTGTCTTCACAAGTTACCTATGTCTGAATCTGCACTTCTGAGAAGTCGATCTAGACACCCCTAACTTCTTAACTTTGGTTCTCACAATATCTAACCCGTTTTGCCAAATGCTTTTAGCCACGAGTAGATCACCTTCCAACTTAAAGATTAAGTGCTTGCTTGCACAAAACTTTAAACTATGGAGTGAGCACTAACCAAAAGATTAAACTCGAAATTTGCGCCTGTTTCAGAGAACTGTAGACACTCAACACATATGAATGTTCCTAATCACAATTCTCCTAGCCTGTTTACAATTAGACTCTGAAATTCAGGTCACAGGCTCATTGACTAACAACTTAGATATCCTCAAAAGGATTTCACAATTGATCAAACACAGAAGGAGCAGACACGAAAAGATCGGGTGCAATATTTCTTCATTAACTCAGAAAATTACAACTGAGTGATGAGAGCTAACTCAACTAACTTTTCTCTATCTCTTGACTCCTAACTTCCTCAAACTTGACTTCTACATATGCTCTCATACATGCCCCGACTTTTCTCAAAGTATTTATAGACAATTTGTACAAGACTCTTACTCAGACAAAAGATCTAAGTCACCTATGACTATACTAATGTACATATGTGTACACTTCTCTTATCCTCTGAATATGTCTTTCTTCCAAGCTTCAATAGTTGATCCTTCCTTCACTCTTTAACCTTCCAAGCCTTCAATTGGTGATTGGTCTGCACCAACAGGTTATTCATAGACCTATGTTAAAACAAAGAGTTTTTACTTTTGGCCATGTATGAAGTGGGATACTAGAAAATATGTAAGTGAATGTTTGAAGTGCAAACACGTGAAATCTGAGTTTAAGAGGATGCCACGAATGCTTCAACCTTTGGATGTTCCAAATCAGAAGTGGGAGTCTATTTCTATGGACTTTATCACTAAGCTACCTATGACCACAAGTAAGCATGATACTATATTTGTTGTAGTCGATCGGCTTACCAAGATGGCGCACTTCTTTCCTATGAAAAAGACTGATACTGCATTGAATGTTGCAAGAATCTTTGTAAAGGAAGTATTTTCGATTGCATGGAATGCCTAAAAGCATAATTTCTGATAGAGATTCTAGAAAGCGACACTTGAGTCCATTGGAACTCAACTTTGTATGAGTACAGCTTTCCATCCACAAACTGATGGGGAAACCGAGAGGGTTAACAGGGTAGTTGAAGATATGTTGTGTATGTATGTGAATGAAAAGCAGGATAATTGGAGTGAATTTACCCTTGGTTGAGTTTGCATACAATAGTGCATGGCATGCATCTATAAAAATGACTCCGTTTGAAGCTATGTATGGTTATAATTGTTTGACTCCACCTTCATTTTTGGGCTTTCCAAATAAAGTAGAAGTATCCAAAGAAATGCTTGATAAGATGGATGAAGAACTTGGAAAAATTAAGAAACATATAAGAGAAGCTCAGAAAAGACAAAAGAAGTTCTATGATTTAAAGAGAAGACCACTTGAATTCCAAGTTGATGATATGGTATTTCTTAAAGTTAATCCTCACCGATCTAACTTGTTGCTAGGGAAGAATCATAGACTTTCTCCTCGATATGCAGGTCCTTTAAAAGTTTTGAAAAAGATTGGATCTCTTGCTTATTTGTTGGAATTACCTAAATATCTCAATGTGCATCCTGTATTTCATGTCAGCTTACTTAAAAGATATGTGTCTAATGTTGCTCATGTTTTGCAGGACAATTATAAGCTGAAAGATGATGGCTCTTTTGAGCTTCAACAAGAAATAATATTAGATAGGAAGGAAAGATTTCTTAGAAATAGATCTATAGTAACGATTTTGGTGAAATGGCACTCATACCCAATAGAAGATTCGAGTTGGGTGAATATAGATGATTTTCTAACACATTATCCTTCTTTCCAACTTTGAGGACAGAGTTCTTAAAGGGGGGAAGAACTGTAATAGGCCTCTTTTCTAGTGAAATAATTCATTCAGAGCTTTCTAAATTTCATTGTGGGGATAATGCTTAGAATAAATAATTAGGTCATTTTATGCATGTAGGAAAAATTTTGGGTTAACAAGTTTCATATTCTCTCTCAAGACCTTATTCGCATCATGTTTTCTAGTGGAATTTTGAAGGTGGAGATGAAAGAATTAAGGAAAACTTTGTATGAGGGAAAGGTAGAGCAAGCATAAGAGAATAAAAGTGCCGGTGTGAAATTTTTGTGAATCATGTTTTAAGTACCTCGTTCAGGGTTCTACATTTAGTTCATTGTAAGAAAATGCCTTGATTTTACTCTCTCTCTCTAAAATTCTAAAACTTGCAGGGCTCAAGAGTGGCATTTGGAGGTGGATTTGGACCTCGGACGTCTCTAACACTATCCTGCAGATCCAAAAATAGCATAAAAGTGCCTCTCTCAAGCTTAAGCTAATTCCTCACCGTTTTTGAGTTACAAGGCTGGCCAATGGACGATTACACTACGCAAAAGGATATGTTGAAAACCTTGAATTTGCTCTTTCATATAGGCACTTTTCTTGAAGTTTCCATGTAATTGAGATGAAACTGAGTTATATAATCATAGGCATGGATTGGTTAGTTGAAAATTCTATGAGAATTAATTGTGAACAAAGAACGATCACTTTAAAGCTAGATGATGAATCTATTCATATTCTAGGTGATGTCTTTAATCCTAAACCTACTCTTATTTCTGCTATGCAGATAATTAGAGGTATACGTGATGGCTGTAAAACATTTGTAGTGTATGTGAACCATCTGCATGAGGAAGGTAATGATGAAGATATTCTAGATTACGTAGGAAATCTCTTGAAAGAAAATGCCGATGTATTTCCAGAAGACTTGCCTGGTATAACCCCACCTAGGCAGATTGACCATGTCATTGACCTATATCCAGGGAGTGAACCATATTCTAGAGCACCCTATAGATTTAACATTGATGAATTAAAGGAGCTTAAGATTCAATTAGATTATCTTTTGAAGAAAGGCTTAATAAGACCGAGTGTCTCACCTTGGGGTGCACCTGTTTTATTTCAGAAGACGAAAGACGGCTCTTATAGATTATGCATTGACTATAGGGGGTTTAATAAAAGAACAATTAAGAATAAGTATCCACTCCCTCACATAGATGATTTATTAGGTCAATTATGTGGAGCCACTGTATTCACAAAGATTGACTTAAGATCTGGATATCACCAAATTAGGATCAAAACAGAGGATATTTCTAAAACAACTTTTCGAACACGATATGGTCACTATGAGTTTACGGCTCTACCTTTTGGATTAACAAACGCTCCTGGCACATGCTTCATGAATAATATTTTTCACGATTACCTAGATGAATTCAACTTAGTATTCCTTGATGATATATTTGTATACTCTAAAGATGATTCTGAGCATGCGGTACATCTCAAGAAGACTTTGCAAACTCTTAGAGAACACAAATTGTATGGAAAAATGAGTAAGTGTTCCTTTGCTAAGGATAAACTTGTGTATCTAGGAAGAGTAATATCAAAAGAAGGAATCCTTATTGATGAGGATAAAGTAAAAACAATAGTTGATTGGCCGATTCCTAAGACTATAAGGGATGTTAGAAGTTTCCTTGGGTTGGCACAATATGAAAGAGCACATATTAAGGATTTCTCTAAGATAGCTACTCCCCTCACCGAATTAACTAAAAAGAATGTAGGATTTGCGTGGAGTGATGCCTGTCAAAAATCATTTGAAACATTGAAACAAACAGTCATTGAGAATTGTGTTTTAAAAATACTAGAAATGGGAAAGCCTTTTGTGGTTGCATGTGATGCAAGTGGTAGTCACATAGGATGTGTTCTTTCACAGGATGGTAGGGTGGTCGCATATGAGTCCAGAAAACTAACAAAACATGAAATTAACTATCCTACTCATGATTTAGAAATGCTTGTTGTTGTGCATGCACTTAAGCATTGGAGACATCTATTGTTAGGAGTTACGTTTGAATTGAAAACAGATCATCATAGTCTAATTACATCTTCACACAACCATTGCTTAACAACAGGCAGAAGCCTTGGATTGAATTATTAAGTGAGTATGATTTTGACATTAAGTATCTCGTTGGTAAGGAAAATAAGGTTGCTGATGCATTGAGTCGGAGACCTTTGTGTAATCTTGTTTCTGTAATAAATTTTGATTTTCTCGATCAAATTCAAGAAGAGATAAAATAGGATTCTTTTTATGCACCTATTTGAGTTCTTTGGATGCAAACACGAAATCGATGTATGAGGAAAAATTTCATTTGCAGAATGGTACATTGTATTGTAACAATCGGCTATGCATATCGTCCAAATCTCCATTAAAAGTAAAAATATTGCATGATTGTCATGATGCACCATTTTCTGTACATCCAGGTTATTCAAGGACTTATGTTAAAACAAAGTGTTCTTACTTTTGGCCATGTATGAAGCGGGATACTAGAAAATATGTAGGTGAATGTTTGAAGTGCCAACAGGTGAAATGTGAGTTTAAGAGGATGCCACGAATGCTTCAACCTTTGGATGTTCCAAATTAGAAGTGGGAGTCTATTTCTAAGGACTTTAAGACTAAGCTACCTATGACCAGAAGTAAGCATGATACTATATTTGTTGTAGTTGAGCGGCTTACCAAGATGGCACACTTCTTTCCTATGAGAAAGACTGATACTGCATTGAATGATGCAAGAATGTTTGTAAAAGAAGTACTTCGATTGCATGGAATGCCAAAAAACATAATTTTTTATAGAGATTCTAGATTTACGTCAAACTTCTGGAAAGCGACATTTGAATCCATTGGAACTCAACTTTGTATGAGTACAACTTTCCATCCACAAACTGATGGGGAAACCGAGAGGGTTAACAAGGTAGTTGAAGATATGTTGCGTATGTATGTGAATGAAAAGCAGGATAATTGGAGTGAATGTTTACCCTTGGTTGAGTTTGCATACAATAGTGCATGGCATGCATCTATAAAAATGACTCCGTTTGAAGCTATGTATGGTTATAGTTGTTTGACTCACCTTCATTTTTGGGTTTTCCAAATAAAGTAGAAGTATCCAAAGAAATGCTTGATAAGATGGATGAAGAACTTGGAAAAATTAAGAAACATATAAGAGAAGCTCAGAAAAGACAAAAGAAGTTCTATGATTTAAAGAGAAGACCACTTGAATTCCAAGTTGATGATATGATATTTCTTAAAGTTAATCCTCACCGATCTAACTTGTTTCTAGGGAAGGATCATAGATTTTTTCCTTGATATGCAGGTCCTTTTAAAGTTTTGAAAAAGATTGGTTCTCTTGCTTATTTGCTCGAACTACCTAAATACCTAAATGTGCATCCTCTATTCATGTCAGCTTACTTAAAAGATATGTGTCTAATGTTGCTCATGTTTTGCAGGACAATTATAAGCTGAAAGATGATGGCTCTTTTGAGCTTCAACAAGAAATAATACTAGATAGGAAGGAAAGATTTCTTAGAAATAGATCTATAGTAGAAATTTTGGTGAAATGGCACTCATACCCAGTAGAAGATTCGAGTTGGGTGAATTTAGATGATTTTCTAACACATTATCCTTCTTTCCAACTCTGAGGACAGAGTTCTTAAAGGGGGGAAGAATTGTAATAGGCATCTTTTCTAGTGAAATAATTCATTCTGAGCTTTCTAAATTTCATTGTGGGGATAATGCTTAGAATGAATAATTAGGTCATTTTATGCATGTAGGAAAAATTTTGGGTGAACAAGTTTCATATTCTCTCTCTAGACCTTATTCGCATCATGTTTTCTAGTGGAATTTTGAAGGTGGAGATGAAAGAATTAAGGAAAACTCTGTATGAGGGAAAGGTAGAGCAAGTATAAGAGAATAAAAGTGCGGGTGTGAAATTTTTGCGAATCATGTTTTAAGTACCTTGTTCAGGGTCCTACATTTAGTTCATTGTAAGAAAATGCCTTCATTTTACTCTCTCTAGAATTTTAAAACTTGTAGGGCTCAAAAGTGGCATTGGAGGTTGATTTGGACCTCGGACATCTCTAACACTATCGTGCAGATCAGAAAATTGAATAAAATTGTCTCTCTCAAGCATAAGCTAATTCCTCAAAGTTTTTGAGTTACAGGGCTTTCAAAAGTGCCGTTTTTTCCAACACTTTTAAAAAAAATGAGGGCTTATCTAATTCTATTTGAATCTGTGATTATGATGCTCACATGTCACCATGCCTAATTATGGATGTTTTCGGATATGTCTTCTTGGTGTTTTTCTGCTATTTTTGATAGGTACGCTAAACAAAAAAAGCACACTATGATCGCATGGCTTTTTGCGAAAGTTTTGGAGAAACTCGACTTTTTCTAAATTTGGTGGATCGCACACTTTTTTTTTGGAAAAAAGGCAGCGATCAAACTCGGATATAGGGAGACCTGCGCATCAACAGAGGGGAGACACAGAAATCAGAGAATTACCTTGTGATTGAGAGTGTGATTGAGAGTGAGAGTGAGAGTGAGAGTGTGATTGAGAGTGCGAGTGTGAATGCGATCGTGATAGCTCGGGGGTGGTCGGGAGATGGAGGCTTTGTCAAGATGCTATTGTCCAAAGCTATTGTAACCATTGATTCGCATCTATAATATCAGAATTCTTCCTTCTCTGCATCATATTTGTTTCTACTCTTCCGCATCAGATTTTGGTTTACCTTGTGCAGTCTCTGCGTTCTTCTCTCCACTGTTATTTTTCAGTGATCGAAAGATTGTGATTGGGGATAGATTGTGACTGAGGAAATGCTACAAGTGGTATCAGAGCAGAATCAATCCTCGGGAACGATGGAAGGTCTAACACAAAAGATTCGTGAACAAGAGGAGCTTATTCAAAAGCTTCTTGGTGAATTGCGCAACCGACGAGGTGGAAAGCAACCAGAAGGAGCAACAAATTTGTTTGTGGAGCTGAACGATGAAGTAGATGAAGGTGCAGGAACATCTAGTGTACCTCACAAAAAACAAAAACGTAATTATGAAGATATGGAACCAGGTGAGTTTGCCCTTAACCAAGTCTTCAAGAAGGCAAAGTTGAATGATTTTGAGGGCAAGTCTTCAAAGAAAACTCCATCTTCTAATAACCAAGGTAAGAACCCTGCTTGGCCAGTGGAAAATCAAAGGAGGCGTCAACAAATTGAGTGGAAACAAGACCCTAATTTTATTGAGAGGGCAAAAAGACTTGGTCTATGTTTTCATTGCGGGGAGCAAGGGCATCGGACATATGAGTGCCCGAGCAAGGCAGTCTCTCGACTCGCACAATCAACGGCGATAAACATCATCGAGGAGGGTACAATTATTGAGGAGGCTGAAATCCGTGGAAAGCGGGTCGGGGCAGCTTCCAGATGATGGCGGTAAGTTCTTTGCCAAAGGCTTCTGTAATCACGATTCCGGGTATGATTTCTGCGCATAAAACCAGATTTTTGATCGATTTAGGTAGTACCCATTGTTTTCTATCTTTCAAATTGGTATAGAATCTAGGGATAGCCCTAAATATGCAGATAACCAGACCTGTAGAGATGGCCAATGGACGATTACACTACACAAAGAATATGAAATATATTGAAAGAATATGGCAATGTATTTCCAGAAGACTTGCCTGGTATACCCCCACCTAGGCAGATTGACCATGCCATTGACCTATATCTAGGGAGTGAACCATATTCTAGAGCACCCTATAGATTTAACATTGATGAATTAAAGGAGCTTAAGATTCAATTAGATGATCTTTTGAAGAAAGGCTTAATAAGACCGAGTGTTTCACCTCTGGGTGCACCTGTTTTATTTCAAAAGAAGAAAGACGGCTCTTATAGATTATGCATTGACTATAGGGGGTTGAATAAAAGAACAAATAAGAATAATTATTCACTCCCTCACATAGATGACTTATTAGGTCAATTAAGTGGAGCGACTGTATTCACAAAGATTGACTTAAGATCTCGATATCACCAAATTAGGATCAAAACACAGGATAATCCTAAAACGGCTTTTCGAACATGATATGGTCACTATGAGTTGACGGTTCTACCTTTTGGATTAACAAACGCTCCTGCCACATTTATGTGCTTGATGAATCATATTTTTCACGATTACCTAGATGAATTCATCTTAGTATTCCTTGATGATATATTTGTATACTCTAAAGATGATTCTGAGCATGCGGTACATCTCAAGAAGACTTTGCAAATTCTTAGAGAACACAAATTGTATGGAAAAAAGAGTAAGTGTTTCTTTGCTAAGGATAAACTTGTGTATCTAGGAAGAGTAATATCAAAAGAAGGAATCCTTATAGTTGAAGATAAAGTAAAAACAATAGTTGATTGGCCGATTCCTAAGACTGTAAGGGATGTTAGAAGTTTTCTTGGGTTGGCACAATATGAAAGAGCACATATTAAGGATTTCTCTAAGATAGCTACTCCCCTCACCGAATTAACTAAAAAGAATGTAGGATTTGCGTGGAGTTATGCTTGTCAAAAATCATTTGAAACATTGAAACAAACAGTCGTTGAGAATTGTGTTTTAAAAATACCAAAAATGGGAAAGCCTTTTGTGGTTGCATGTGATGTAAGTGGTAGTCAGATAGGATGTGTTCTTTCACAGGATGGCAGGGTGGTCGCATATGAGTCCAGAAAACTAAGAAGACATGAACTTAACTATCCTACTCATGATTTAGAAATGCTTGCTGTTGTGCATGCACTTAAGCATTGGAGACATCTATTGTTAGGAGTTACGTTTGAATTGAAAACAGATCATCAGAGTCTAAAATACATCTTCACACAACCAGTGCTTAACAACAGGCAGAAGCGTTGGATTGAATTATTAAGTGAGTATGATTTTGACATTAAGTATCTCGCTAGTAAGGAAAATAAGGTTGCTTATGCATTGAGTCGGAGACCTTTGTGTAATCTTGTTTCTGTAATAAATTTTGATTTTCTCAATCAAATTCAAGAAGAGAAAAAACACGATCCTTTTTATGCACCTATTTTGAGTTCTTTGAATGCAAACACGAGATCGATGTATGAGGAAAAATTTCATTTGCAGAATGGAACATTGTATTGTAACAATCGGCTATGCATATCGTCTGAATCTCCATTAAAAGTAAAAGTATTGCATGATTGTCATGATGCACCATTTTTTGCACATCCAGGTTATTCAAGGACTTATGTTAACACAAAGTGTTCTTACTTTTGGCCATGTATGAAGCAGGATACTAGAAAATATGTAAGTGAATGTTTGAAGTGCCAACAGGTGAAATCTGAGTTTAAGAGGATGCCAGGAATGCTTCAACCTTTGGATGTTCCAAATCAGAAGTGGGAGTCTATTTCTATGGACTTTATCACTAAGCTACCTATGACCACAAGTAAGCATGATACTATATTAGTTGTAGTCGATCGGCTTACCAAGATGGCACACTTCTTTCCTATGAGAAAGACTTATACTGCATTGAATGTTGCAAGAATCTTTGTAAAAGAAGTATTTCAATTGCATGGAATGCCTAAAAGCATAATTTCTGATAGAGATTCTAGATTTACGTCAAACTTTTGGAAAGCGACATTTGAATCCATTGGAACTCAACTTCGTATGAGTACAGCTTTCCATCCACAAACTGATGGAGAAATCGAGAGGGTTAACAGGGTAGTTGAAGATATGTTGCGTATGTATGTGAATGAAAAGCAGGATAATTGGAGTGAATATTTACCCTTGGTTGAGTTTGCATACAATAGTGCATAGCATGCATCTATAAAAATGACTCCGTTTGAAGCTATGTATGGTTATAATTGTTTGACTCCACCTTCATTTTTGGGTTTTCCAAATAAAGTAGAATTATCCAAAGAAATACTTGATAAGATGGATGAAGAATTTGGAAAAATTAAGAAACATATAAGAGTAGCTCAGAAAAGACAAAAGAAGTTCTATGATTTAAAGAGAAGACCACATGAATTCCAAGTTGATGATATGGTATTTCTTAAAGTTAATCCTCACCGATCTAACTTGTTCCTAGGGAAGGATCATAGACTTTCTCCTCGATATGCAGGTCCTTTTAAAGTTTTGCAAAAGATTGGATCTCTTGCTTATTTACTGGAATTACCTAAATATCTAAATGTGCATCCTGTATTTCATGTCAACTTACTTAAAAGATATGTGTCTAATGTTGCTCATGTTTTGCAGCACAATTATAAGCTGAAAGATCATGGCTCTTTTGAGCTTCAACCAGAAATAATATTAGATAGGAAGGAAAGATTTCTTAGAAATAGATCTATAGTAGAAATTTTGGTGAAATGGCACTCATGCCCAGTAGAAGATTCAAGTTGCGTGAATTTAGATTATTTTCTAACACATTATCCTTCTTTCCAACTCTGAGGACAGAGTTCTTAAAGGGGGGAAGAATTGTAATAGGCCTCTTTTCTAGTGGAACTTTGAAGGTGGAGATGAAAGAATGAAGGAGAACTCTGTATGAGGGAAAGGTAGAGCAAGTATAAGAGAATAAAAGTGCCTGTGTGAAGTTTTTGTGAATCATGTTTTAAGTACCTCGTTCTGATTCTGATGCTCACGTGTCACCATGTCTAATTATGGATGTTTTTGGATATGTCTTCTTGATGTTTTTCTGCTATTTTTGACAGGTATGCTAAACAAAGAAAGCACACTACGATCACATGGCTTTTTGCGAAAGTTTTGGAGAAACTCAACTTTTTCTAAATTTGGTGGATCGCACACTTTTTTTTGGAAAAAAGGCAGCGATCAAACTCGGATATAGGGAGACTTGTGCATCAACAGAGGGGAGACACAGAAATCGGAGAATTACCTTGTGATTGAGAGTGTGATTGAGAGTGAGAGTGAGAGTGAGAGTGTGATTGAGAGTGCGAGTGTGAATGCAATTGTGATAGCTCGGGGGTGGTCGAGAGGTGGAGGCTTCGTCAAGAAGCTATTGTCCAAAGCTATTGTAACCATTGATTCACATCTACAGGGTGCTCTAGAATATGGTTCACTCTCTGGATATAGGTGGCATGGTCAATCTGCCTAGATGGGGGTATACCAGGCAAGTCTTGTGGAAATACATCGGCATATTCTTTCAAAAAATTTCCTACGTAATCTGGAATATCTTCGTCATTACCTTCCTCATGCGGATTGTTCACATACACTACAACTGTTTTACAGCCATCACGTATACCTCTAATTATCTGCATAGCAGAAATAAGAGTAGGTTTAGGATTAAAGACATCACCTAGAAAATGAATAGATTCATCATCTAGCTTTAAAGTGATTGTTCTTTGTTCACAATTAATTGTCACAGAATTTTTAACTAACCAATCCATGCCTATGATTACATCACTCTGTTTCATCTCAATTACATGGAAACTTCCAGAAAAGCGCCTATCAGAAAAAGTGTTCCAAATCAGAAGTGGGAGTCTATTTCTATGGACTTTATCACTAAGTTACCTATGACCAGAAGTAAGCATGATTCTATATTTGTTGTAGTCGATCGGCTTACCAAGATGGCACACTTCTTTCCTATGAGAAAGACTGATACTGCATTGAATGTTGCAAGAATCTTTGTAAAAGAAGTATTTCGATTGCATGGAATGCCTAAACGCATAATTTCTTATAGAGATTCTAGATTTACGTCAAACTTCTGGAAAGCGACATTTGAATCCATTGGAATACAACTTTGTATGAGTACAGCTTTCCATCCACAAACTGATGGGGAAACCGAGAGGGTTAACAGGCTAGTTGAAGATATGTTGCGTATGTATGTGAATGAAAAGCAGGATAATTGGAGTGAATATTTACCCTTGGTTGAGTTTGCATACAATAGTGCATGGCATGCATCTATAAAAATGACTCCGTTTGAAGCTATGTATGGTTATAATTGTTTGACTCCACCTTCATTTTTGGGTTTTCCAAATAAAGTAGGAGTATCCAAAGAAATGCTTGATAAGATGGATGAAGAACTTGGAAAAATTAAGAAACATATAAGAGAAGCTCAGAAAAGGCAAAAGAAGTTCTATGATTTAAAGAGAAGACCACTTGAATTCCAAGTTGATGATATGGTATTTCTTAAAGTTAATCCTCAGTGATCTAACTTGTTGCTAGGGAAGGATCATAGACTTTCTCCTCAATATGCAGGTCCTTCTAAAGTTTTGAAAAAGATTGGATCTCTTGCTTATTTGCTGGAATTACCTAAATATCTAAATGTGCATCCTGTATTTCATGTCAGCTTACTTAAAAGATATGTGTCTAATGTTGCTCATGTTTTGTAGGATAATTATCTAGTGAAATAATTCATTTTGAGCTTTTGTGAATTTCATTGTGGGGATAATGCTTAGAATGAATAATTAGGTCATTTTATGCATGTACGAAAAATTTTGGGTTAACAAGTTTCATATTCTCTCTCTAGACCTTATTCGCATCATGTTTTCTAGTGGAATTTTGAAGGTGGAGATGAAAGAATTAAGGAAAACTCTCTATGAGGGAAAGGTAGAGCAAGTATAAGAGAATAAAAGTGCCTGTGTGAAATTTTTGTGAATCATGTGAAATTTTGAGAGTGAGAGTGAGCGTGTGATTGAGAGTGCGACCTTGAATGTGATTGTGATAGCGCGGGGGTGGTCGGGAGTGTTGAGATATCAAGCTCAACATGTGATGATCCAGGATGACACGTACCAGTTTTTTGTTTCTCTGACATGTATAGTGGTCATGCCTGTATATGTCAGGGATACTTTATTGAGCTTTATTAGATTTATCTACCGAGAGTGATGGCACATTTGTTTCTTGCCAGCTCACTCATTCGGTAGACATTAGGTTTTTCCTTATGTACTGGTCTTTATATATTGCACTGGTTGTATTCTTGTTTTTAGGTCATTCTTGTACATTCCTTTTATGTAATAGAAGAAGAAGAAGAAGATCATTCTTCCTTGCCTCAATCTGTGTGTGCTTCTCCTTGAGAGTGAGAGTGTGTGTGTGAGCTCTCTTCCTTATCTCCTTCCTCGTGACATGGTATTAGAGCCAGCGTGGCTGTAGAGAGCTCGTGGAGAAGGCGACGTTGAAGACTACGCGGCAAGGCGTGGAGAAAACGCGATTTCACAAACGGCCTCCGTTTGCTATGAAAATCGTCGTGAAGGTAGAAGACCTCAAAATATTTTCGAGAGTTATCCCTTTAGGGTCACTAGTTTTTGTGAGATCAAAGTTTCGGAGCCATCTCGACCTCCGTTTTGAGCCTGCAAGGTGGGGCCCACAGAAAAACCACGTCATTTTCAGAAACTGTAACTTGCGTTGTGTTCGGCGACACTCATATATTCCAGATTCAGAATTTCAAGCGATTCCGTGTACTGTTGATACACGAAAACTGTGTTTTTCTGAGATCGTACTGTCACGTCATAGTGCGACAGTGTTCAAGCAGAAGTGCTCCTTCTAGTGTGTTGTGGTGTTGTGAATTGTTGCAGAAATGGAAAACGTAGATGGAATGAGTCAGCTTATGAGCGATAAGCTGGACAAGAACAACTTCCATGCTTGGAGATTCAGAATGACGAAATTCCTGATGGGAAAAGGCTACTGGAAGTACATCGAGGGAGAGAATGAAAATGCTCCGCAATTACCTGAAAGGAATCGGACTGCAGAACAGTTAAGAGCATATGAGGAATGGAATCAAGGAGCACGAAAGGTAATGTATTGGCTATCTGTTAGCATACAGGATAGCATGATTGGACACATACAGGATGCCAAGACTCCAAAAGAGGCTTGGAACAGTTTGGTCACTTTGTACGAGACCAATACAAAGGAACGGAAATTACAACTCAAGAACGAGCTGCATACATTGGAGAAAAAGAGCATGTCGGTAAGTGACTACACTCTAAAAATCAAAAGCATATGTGAGTCACTTGCATCTATTGGCGTGAATGTAGATGATGACGATAAGGTGGAAGTGTGCCTTCGTGGTTTAGGAGCTGCATATAAGCAGTTCAAAACTTCTATACAGACCAAGAAAAATATTCCGAAGTTTGCTGATTTGGTCTCTATGTTGATCATTGAAGAAAAGAATCTTGGTGAGGATTCAAACTCCCAAGGAAAGCCCAGTTCTGAGCAGGTATTCTACTCTGGCAGAGGAAGAGGCAGAGGTAGAGGTTTTGGAAGTGGAAGAGGAAACAGTAACCAAGACCAAGGTCAACAACAGAATCATGCAGGAGGAAGAGGACAGTTTCGAGGCAGGGGGAGCCAAAGAGGTCGTAGAAATTTCCAAAGAAATGATTCAGGTAATGATAGTAAAGGGTGCTGGAATTGTGGTAAACCTGGACAGTTTGAACGTGATTGCAGGTTAAAGAATCAAAATAACAGAAGGCAGCAAAACAACTATGCATCCACAAGTGCAGATGATTCTGAGAAGCTGTTTATGGTTCAACATCACATGATGAATACGATGTCTGCTGGTGTTTCAAAATCGAATGATAATGTCTGGTATGTTGATTCAGGTGCTTCAAATCACATGACCAGTCATGCAGAATGGTTTAGTAGTTTGCAGAAAATGCTAGTTCCTGGATATGTTGAAACAGGTGATGATACATGGCATCCTATTGAGCATACAGGAAACATAGCATTGTCTATGGAGGACGGAAAGGTAAACATCTTGCTGATGTGCTGCATGTTCCAAATATAACGAAGAATCTGGTTTCTGCTGGACAAATGGTTGACCAAGGATTACAAGTCAGGTTCAATGCTGCTGGATTATATGTAGAAGAGTACAAGCAGGATGGACGATTGGTTGCCAAAGGAAACAAAGTGGGTAGGATGTTCACCTTAAATGTGAAGATTCCTGAAATGAATGCAGCCATGTTTGCAAAAGGTGCAGGAGTTATTGCAGATATAGAGATATGGCACAAACGGATTGGACATGCAAACTTGCAAAGGCTGAAACTGATGCAGTCAAAGGAGATTGTCCATGGACTACCAAATTTCAAAGTTGCAGAAATGCAAAAGGTATGTGCAGCATGTCAATTTGGTAAACAATCAAGAGCATCATTTCCACATGACAAGCATGTTAGTGAGAATGTACTAGAAGTAGTACATACAGATGTTTGGGGTCCAGCAAAGACCACATCTATGGGCGGTCGCAGGTTTTATGTTACCTTCATTAATGACCATACACGCAAAGTATGGGTATATTTCATGAAAGAGAAGAGCGAGGTGTTTACTCACTTCCAGAATTTTAAAGTTATGGTGGAAAAGCAGGCAGGGAAGTACATTCAAACATTAAGATCTGATGGAGGAGGTGAATACATGTCAAATGAGTTCAACAGTTTTCTAAAAAATCATGGAATTCGGCGTCAGTTTTCATGCAAGTACACACCACAACAGAATGGTGTTACTGAACGCAAAAATAGACATATTGCAGAAATACCAAGAGCCGTGATGGCTGAGAAGAATATGCCTCATTGTTATTGGGCAGAAGCTGTGCATACTGCTGTATACATCATGAACAGAACTCCGACCGCTGTTGTACATCAAGTTACACCTGAAGAGAAGTTTACAGGTAAAAAGCCAAACTTATCACATCTGAAAGTTTTTGGTTGTATTGCATATGTACATGTTCCAGATGAGTTGAGGACGAAGCTTGATCCGAAAGCAGAAAAATGTGTCTTCATTGGATATTCCCTTGAGCAAAAGGGGTACAAATGTTATAACCCACTCACACGACAGGTGAAGGTGAGCAGAGATGTGGTATTTGATGAAATGTCAAGCTTCTATGCAGATGCCAAAGAAGGACTGAATCTTGAACCAAATGACAAAGAAAATGTTGAAAAATCTAGTGCAGAATCTCAAGTTTTGAGTGGACCGGATGCATCACCAAGCAATAGTTCCAACCCAAATCCATGGAGTGGAAGATTGCGTGGAAATTTCAGTCTAGCAAATTCATCAAATACATCCAAGAAAGGTAAAGAAAAGCTTTCTGCTCGTAGTAAAACAGGTGCAGGTTTTGAAGATGTTGATGGAGATTCAAGCGGTTCAAAAAAGAGTCTTGATGAGGAACTTGGATTGCCCTCTGTGAAGACTCCAGGAGTAAGAAGGGCACATGCAGATGATACAAGAAGAAGTGACCCAGGACCAAGAAGATCTGGGAGGATGCGTAATTCAGTGCAACGATTGACATATGATAGTTACATGGCTCGCCATTGTGCCTACATGACAAAGGTAATACAAGATGCTGAACCTTCTTGTTTTGAAGATGCAATTGGTAATGCAGATTGGGAAAAAGCTATGGATGAGGAGATGGCTGCACTTTATGGAAATGATACATGGAAGCTGGCTCCATTGCCGCAAGGAAAGAAATCCATAGGCTGCAAATGGGTTTACAAGGTAAAGCATAATGCTGATGGTAGCATAAGCAGGTATAAAGCACGATTGGTAGCTAAAGGTTATGCACAGACATATAGCATTGATTATCAGGAAACATTCAGCCCTGTAGCTAAAATGTCTACTATCAGAACACTTGTTGCATTAGCTACAGCAAAAGGATGGACTTTGCATCAGATGGATGTGAAGAATGCTCTCCTACATGGTGAGTTACAGGAAGAAGTATATATGGACCAGCCACAAGGATATGAAGATTCAAAGCATCCAGAATATGTTTGCAGGTTGCAAAAGGCTTTGTATGGGCTGAAGCAGGCTCCGCGTGCATGGCATGCAAGGATTGCTGATTACTTAACCAGCATTGGGTTTTCTATGTGTGATGCAGATCACTCACTATATGCAAGGAAGGTTGATGATGGCATCACTATTGTGGCTATTTATGTTGATGATCTGATTGTAGGTGGTGATAATGAAGAAAGCATCAAAGAGGTAAAGAAACTTCTTATGCAGGAATTTGACATGAAAGATCTTGGTGTGCTGCGTTATTTCTTGGGCATTGAGTTTATACATACAGAAACAGGTATATGGATGTCGCAAAGGCAATATGCCTTGAATATGCTGCAAAAGTATGGTATGGGTGATTGTAAGCCAATTTCTATGCCTTTAGATTAGAATTAATGCAGGTATGGCAGGTATGATATGAACATATATGGAAGATGCAGTTTGCATCACTGACAAGAACTTAAAAAAAACTAGTCAATATGCATTAGAGTAACAGTTTAAGATGGATTGCTAAATTAAAAAAAAAAAAAAAGTGAAAGACAACTTACAAAATTTTAAAGAAATCGATCAGGGTAGCGCAATTCCAGACATAGAGTTCTTTGAAAATTCCTTCAATTTAACTTCTCTGTCATTCTTGAGAATCCACCATCGTCAAATCAAATGCTATTATCATGTTGCTCATGACTTGCAATAGCTTTATCTAATTTTTGGCGTTGACATGACATCAATATTCAGCATATTACTTGTAGCTTAAACTGCAATACTCTTGAGAGTTTGCGAAAATCTTCTTCTTCTGACGACAAGGTTTGCTATTTTTTCCGTAAGATCTGCTTAACTTTTCCCGATGGGATAGAGCCAAATTTTTGCTTCCTTCTTTTTAAGCAGCGAACTCTCTTCATCTGCTTCATATCATAAAACCCAATTTCCCAGTATGACAAGATGACAACTCCTGTTCAGAAGAGAGAAACGAATTTTCTGTTGACTCTTTCTCGAATGCTCGCTTTCCCGCAATAACTCGCGACCTTTCCTCTGAATTAGCTGCACTCTCTGTATTTTCCTCAAAGATTCCCCCCCTGTTGATGGCCATCCACAGCAGCAACATCATATTCCTTTCCCTATTCTCTGTCCAAACGAATCCAGCAGCTTGGTATATTCAGTCTTGCAACGTGATCTCCCATAGCAGCAGATCAAAGCTCTGAATGGAGAAAAACTCTTCCTTAGCAGCCGATTCCCCTTTTCCGAATGACTTCCATTGTGGGGAATTCAGATTGCATCAACACTACCTTTATGAGAATCATACATGGATATAGGAGCGCAAATTCTAACAAAACCTGTTGCTGCTCATTCTTTGCATCTCGAGGATGGGGACAGTGCGGCAACATCCCTTCCTTCCCTTCAACAAATCAACAAACATTACTTGCAAAGTAGCCATGCAAGCTCCTTCAGAAAAACTGCTCAGCAATGCCAATCGAATCAGTTCTCCTCTCTGCAATACAAGGCATGAATGATCTCATAACTTCTTGTCCATCGGTAACATACCGTAGGTCAGCTTGCTCTTCTTTCCTCCCTTCATCGCTACTCCATATGGGTAGCCTTCTTCAAAAATCCCTCTCCATAAGATTCTCCATGAAAAATTTGATATTGCGCTATGTCCTCCTTTTCCCTGAATCCCTTCAGATGGCTCCGCTGCTCCACGTAATGTTATGCTAAAATAGACAAAAGAGGAAAAAAATCCTCCCCCGTTTTCCTCTTTGCCAAAAATCCTTCTAGATTTAATAAAGGCCTTAATCAATGCTAATTTCTTTCTTCAGACATAAAAAAACTGAATGAACACGAACAAGATCCTTTGCTATAACCACAGAATGAGCTTCGAGATCATCTCATTGAATTGCCACCTCAAGATTCGAATCTCTACCACATCCACCCCCTCTGAACCTGTGCATCCTCCGGATGCACCACCATCGATCTCGATATCAACAAATCATTGTGAAAATTTAAGTGCATGGGTTAAAACAAATGTGCCTATGCATGGCCATGTAATGAGCCCTACATATGCATACTCTAAGTGCATAAAAAACAGCATGGTGCAAATAGGGGAGGTATTAGGAATTCGGTGTTGAGGATTTACACTCAATTTTTATCATGGATATACAATTCAATACAAGTGCAATCACTCCTGCAACTATGGGTTTTAAAAAACAAAATATTACTCGTACTCTTTACATTTCATTTATGCATGTGTTAGGTGCATGAAGGGAAACAAAATGGTGCAAAAAATCAAGGTTTTATGGTATCTAAGCAACGCTCACATCACTCACAACTCCACTCTCTTACAGATGCAATCACTCTCCCCTACTCAGAACTATTCTCTCTTATCACTCAAAACTTGCTTTATTATTTTTCAATGATATTTACCTATCTAATTATGCAGATGGACGTGCTTCTACGGAATTTCAAGGACGTGTTTTCTATATATTTTTACATGCATATTTGGCATGCAATGCATCTCAAAGATGGTGCAAAGAAAAGATCAGGGTTAAAGCACGATAGCTAATGAAAAAGATTTTCACGACTTTGTTCTTTAGTCATCATCTCCGTTGGCTTCGCTTGATCATTCCTGCACTCATAGAAACTAAACAAATCATGAGAAACATCACATCAAAATGGCATTATATACATATGCAATCCATGAAAGAACTTCAAAAACCATTTGCAATAAAACATAAGCATGCAACTCGAAAGTGGTTGCCTCTATACAATCTCTCAAAACTCTAGATCTTCGATCAGCTCCATATCAACACCTGTTCTCGAAACTGCATAAGAGAAATTAGTAGCATCACATTCAAGAATCACATATTAAAAAACTTCATTCATTTGAACATTAAAAATATCTATTTGAATTATTTTGACTTCAAACCACTCATCCAACATGCATTCATTACCATAGGTGTTCCCACTTTAATTTCTTGCATTTTTAGTTTTATTTGGTTTCTTCTATCTATCTTAAGATTAAAGCAAAAAACACAAGATATATACATTTTTATTTACAAATTTCCTTTTGGTATTATTAATTCTCATTTATTAGGGTTTTTCCCTTCAGACCCATCTCCCTTGATATATGGTCACCAAAGAAACTGTGCTTCTTAAGAAGCCACCTTTGGATCGCATCAATCAAGAAAGAATTCTTAAACAAGGTAAACATGTGTACAAGCCACTTCTTTTTCTTGTCCATCTCTTGGTGGCTTGTTTGGTATACATAACTCTTAGAAAATTTGAAAACCCATGTTTCAATCATTTGAGGATAGTTGTCTTTATTTATAATACTCTCGCTTGCATAATATGGGATTACTCTGGACAAATCAAGAGCACAAAAATATAGAGTTTTCATTTTTAATGAGCTTAAGCCAATCAAAAAGTTCCTTTAAGGATACATTTTCATCCATTTCACATTTGAAATGATTTGGGGAAATTTCTCTACTTGTATCATCTTGAATTAAACCCGTCTCTTCATTGGAACGAGAGTTTCGAATAGATTCATTGGATTCCCTCATCAAGTAGAAGTGAACATCATGCTCGGATGATAATACATAATCATTTTTGTCTTCCAATCTATCATGATTCCTTTCTACTTGACCCCCAGCAATTATGGTATCTGCTTCTTTCTCTAGTCTTTCCAAGAATTCTTCATCATTGGTATGATCCCAAATCATCTCTCCTCCAACATGAAGAGAATCCATATCCTCATAGTCAACAAAATCTTGATCTTCAACTTCTTTATCCAAAATGCCATCATAGGATTCTACATCCATCTCCATCAATTCTTTCTCGTTCTCTTCAGAGGATGTACTTATTCCACCTTCTTCAATTATTGATTCTTGCTCAAGTATCTCATCATATACGAGAATCTTGACATATACACCCAAATCAACTTGAGCTTCATCGTTGCAATCGTTTGACTCCATAGTTTTACATTGGATATCCTTCAATGCTATACACACATCAGATTTATCATATGTCACAATAAACATTTCATCTGCCACTTTATGCTCAATTTCTTCAACGTGTGGACTCAACTCAACATGATTATTTTTGACATACATATCAGTATTTAGAGGAATGATCAATGGTATTTTCTCATCCTCCTGATGTTCATTCATATTTCTCTCTTCATGGAATGTGGCATCATTTACATACATATCATTATTTTGAACTCCATCCAACTTATCCTCCTTTTTATGTGTAGGATCTTTGTCCAATGTGACATCGCTCAAAAGAATATCAGTATCTTGATCTTGATCTAGACTATCGGTAGGATTAGGATCATGCTTATCACCATCGCCATACATATCACTATCTAGAGGACTTATCATTTGTACATCCTCTAGATTAGCATCATACTCATCTTCGTCATCACACATTTCAATCTCTAGAGGACTCATTATTTGCATGTCCTCCTTCATATAAGTAGGTTCATTTTCTTGCATCTCTGTATGCATGTATAATGTGGATTCCTGCATATCCATTTTCTTACCCATCGGATCTTTTATTGACAGGTCCTTAGATTCAACATCATGTTCCATGGGAGTTCCTTCATATAATTCAGTCATTAGATCAGAAGTTCTATCCGAATCTTGTGTTAGAAGGGGATCATCACCATCAAGTGACATCCAATCATACTCCACATCTTGCCCGATATCATCACCTAAGGATGCATCTCGAGCTCGATCTTCAGATATATTTATTGGGTTCTCTATTTGTATCTTATTTTTTATTCCCATTCGGTCACCTATGAGCCTTCTAGATATCTTTATCTCTTTGTTTGCATCTTGAGATGTTTCTTGATTTGTTTGATTATCCTTTATTTGATGTGAGAAGTTTATCGGAGTAGGGGAAGCTTCATCTTGATTTCTTGTTGGGTTTTGTTGGTTTTTGTTTTGTTTTATGTTTGTTGTTTGTTTGGTTTGATGTTGGTTTAGTTTGGTTTGATTTTGATTAGCTTCCACTTGCTCCTTTGATCCTCCCATCTTCGGGCTTTGTCCACTTATGGCACCTAAAGATGTAATCATTGTAAAGAAGTCTAGGGGCTCTTGGCACCTTGAAACCTTTGAGGTTATATCGATCGCACTTTTAGAAGTTTCTTCATATTTCCCATCATCACTATGGATATCAAGCCCATGCATATCTACTTCATGCCCAAATGGGGTCTCTACAACCTCATGGACTTGAACATTATCCACGATTGGTAAAATGCTTGGAACATGGTTATAATTTTCATCTGTTTGAAGATCTGTTCTCCAATCATTTAGAAATTTCTCAATTGTTTGTTGTTTCTTTACGTATTTCATCACAGCTTCATGGACAAGCATCCAATCCTCTATGAGCCCCGAGTCCGAGTCTATATCTTGTAGAAGCGGAATTAGTTCTTCTCGGGCATTAACATCGATTGTTCGAAGAAACAACGAAACCCTTTCATGACTTATGCACCTCTTATCCTGCTCAAAAAGATCATCATATTGTCGCTCAAACTCTTCTTTGATCTCGAGAATTGGTTGGTCTTTGGGCATATGAACCCACCTCAGAAAAGATCTACGAGTTACTTTATCAAGATCCTCTAGCATAAACTGCTTGAGGAGTGTCGCTTTGTATTGGGATCATGTTGTTTGATTTATTCGCATTATTTGGTCTCGCATGTCGTATCCCGACACATAGATAAAGTTTTCACATAATTCTTTTTCCGTCATCGGACTTAATCCGACACCTAGATATTTGGCCTCGAGTTCATATTCTTTGCAGAACTTTGAGACATTCTTTCCATTGAAAAAGCCACACCGATTGACTAGACGTTCATGAAGTGATTGGATGGCTTTTTGACGCCTATCTTCTTCTTGAAAGCGTAGGAATTGAGCTAGGATTTCTTCCATTTTGATTATGCTAATCTTTGTGGCTCTATAACTCACTCACCCCCTCCTTTCACGTCGAGTTCACCAGGTATGTCGCGGGGTTCATAGAAAGGAGGGACAAATAGAAGGTACATGGATACTTGTGTCTATCATGTTTCTTGGCTCTCCATATGATGTCATGCGGATTTGGGCTTACATGCAAGGTGTTTGTTGTGACTGCGTAAAGATGCTAAAAACTGCAATTGAGATTTGAAGTGTACTATGATGAATTACTCTTCCGTTCTAATGGAAGAAACATTGTGCACATACTCAGAAGTATCCTATGGACGTTGAAGTCTTCACAGAATCACAAGGATTGGATGGGATGACTCTTCATTTGAGGTTAAGTTTATGTCAAACAAAGAACTCACATGAGGCAATTGTCTTATTGTTTATAGAAGATTAAAGTAAGTTTCAAGAAGTGAATAAAATGTTGATCATTCATTTCCTTCGGATCCTAACGAAACTCAAATTCAAAATTGCATGTAATAAACGGTTGTATGAATTGCCTCTAACTCCTTATGCCCTATACCTTCATAAGTTTTAAAGTTTCTCTTTCTTATCTTTATCTTATACATAATCACATAAAGCCTTTTAAGCTCACGGATGGCGTGGAAGTAAAAACTAGTGGCATAAACGAAAGCATAAGTCAAAAGCTTCTATTAGCTCAATTGACAGGTGAAGGAAATTTCAATCTATTACTATTCAAAGTTCATTACAGAGAGTTAGTTTCGTATCTCAGAAATTACCAGCCAAATTTCAGGTAATTTCTGTTGTAGCATTAGCTTGAGAGGTGCGTGACAATTCTTTAGCTATCAGATTTGAAAGATATGCTCATCAGACAAGAGTGTATGCATTCAACAAAGAAGTTTCTTTGAAAATAAACGATCAAAATCTCAAAAGTATGATTTAATATGCACATAGGATAATCGCGTATATCGAGAATGCATTCTCAATTCAATGGAGTGCAGATCGGCGTGATTATGAGTCATATATAAAAAAAATTATCATTCTTGTATCTCCTTAAGCACAAGTCAGTTAACATGACTGCCTATACTTTGCACATTTCAACGCATGACAACTGTAAACACATGCAGCAGCTCATTGCTTGCGAACCTGTTAAACCATTAATAGTAAGGAACCATCATCAAAATCGATCCATTGAACAATGTTAATTCTTCGTCAACACAATAGAGATTCAGATTCTCAGTATAATTACAAGATCAAAACTTCGATCATTTTTAACATACAGCATCAGTTATAAATTGATATGGAAAAAACGACAAAAGACAGTATATGCAGGTATGGCAGGTATGATATGAACATATATGGAAGATGCAGTTTGCATCACTGACAAGAACTTAAAAAAAACTAGTCAATATGCATTAGAGTAACAGTTTAAGATGGATTGCTAAAAAAAAAAAGTGAAAGACAACTTACAAAATTTTAAAGAAATCGATCAGGGTAGCGCAATTCCAGACATAGAGTTCTTTGAAAATTCCTTCAATTTAACTTCTCTGTCATTCTTGAGAATCCAGCATCGTCAAATCAAATGCTATTATCATGTTGCTCATGACTTGCAATAGCTTTATCTAATTTTTGGCGTTGACATGACATCAATATTTAGCATATTACTTGTACCTTAAACTGCAATACTCTTGAGAGTTTGCGAAAATCTTCTTCTTCTTACGACAAGGTTTGCTATTTTTTCCGTAAGATCTGCTTAACTTTTCCCGATGGGATAGAGCCAAATTTTTGCTTCCTTCTTTTTAAGCAGCAAACTCTCTTCATCTGCTTCATATCATAAAACCCAATTTCCCAGTAAGATGACAAGATGACAACTCCTGTTCAGAAGAGAGAAACGAATTTTCTGTTGACTCTTTCTTGAATGCTCTCTTTCCCGCAATAACTCGCGACCTTTCCTCTGAATTAGCTGCACTCTCTGTATTTTCCTCAAAGATTCCCCCCCTGTTGATGGCCATCCACAGCAGCAACATCATATTCCTTTCCCTATTCTCTGTCCAAACGAATCCAGCAGCTTGGTATATTCAGTCTTGCAACGTGATCTCCCATAGCAGCAGGTCAAAGCTCTGAATGGAGAAAAACTCTTCCTTAGCAGCCGATTCCCCTTTTCCGAATGACTTCCATTGTGGGGAATTCGGATTGCATCAACACTACCTTTATGAGAATCATACGTGGATATAGGAGCGCAAATTCTAACAAAACCTGTTGCTGCTCATTCTTTGCATCTCGAGGATGGGGACAGTGCGGCAACATCCCTTCCTTCCCTTCAACAAATCAACAAACATGACTTGCAAAGTAGCCATGCAAGCTCCTTCAGAAAAACTGCTCAGCAATGCCAATCGAATCAGTTCTTCTCTCTGCAATACAAGGCATGAATGATCTCACAACTTCTTGTCCATCGGTAACATAGCGTAGGTCAGCTTGCTCTTCTTTCCTCCCTTCATCGCTACTCCATATGGGTAGCCTTCTTCAAAAATCCCTCTCCATAAGATTCTCCATGAAAAATTTGATATTGCGCTATGTCCTCCTTTTCCCTGAATCCCTTCAGATGGCTCCGCTGCTCCACGTAATGTTATGCTAAAATAGACAAAAGAGGAAAAAAATCCTCCCCCGTTTTCCTCTTTGCCAAAAATCCTTCTAGATTTAATAAAGGCCTTAATCAATGCTAATTTCTTTCTTCAGACATAAAAAAACTGAATGAACACGAACAAGATCCTTTGCTATAACCACAGAATGAGCTTCGAGATCATCTCATTGAATTGCCACCTCAAGATTCGAATCTCTACCACAACGTCTAACTCCAACAATCGGTATCAGAGCAGGTCGTCGCTTCATCTAGGGCGCCATCGACACTCCTCCATTTGCAGTCTCAGAATCGCACGAATTTTGGTGAGCATACTCAGCGTGTTTCCGAGATCAAAACAGCTTCGCATTGTGGTGCCGAAATCGCGGTCTTAGCTCTTTTCAGCCTCCGAACGCACTACCATAGTGCTTGTGCAGGCTATTTTGTCTTTTTGTGCCAAAGGTATATACCAGTTTCTGTTCACCAGTTTAAGCGTCTCGAAGTCTACTACAAATCTAGCAGAAGTCGTCTGGGCAGATCCGTTCAACTTTTTGAGGTACAGTCGATTTTTTGCATCAAGGTATTTTAGTCATCGGCCATGGCTGAAAGCAGTGATGTATTCCATATGTTGGCTGTTGAGGATAAGTTGGATGGTACCAACTACCTAGTATGGGCTTATATGATGCGACATGTATTGGTTGCAAAAGGACTGTGGAACATTGTGCAGGGTGTTGAAAGACGTCCTATTACACCTGCAACTACAGGTACTACAAATACAGGTGCTGGAGCTGATGAAGATTGTGTCGAAGATGATATTGTGCAGATTCCTGTTCGTGCTGCTGTTTCTGTTGCACCTACTACAGAGCAGATTCGTTGGGATGGCAGAGATGCCCAGGCACATGCATTGATAGCTTTGTCTGTCAAACGTGCCATTATTCCTCATATTCGCTCTTGCAGAACAGCTAAGAATGCTTGGGATACACTTACCACATTGTACCAAGCTAGGAATGAGGCTCGTGTTGCTTACCTCCGAAAACAGTTGGAGAGTGAGCACATGAATGAAGGTGATTCTGAGGATAGTTTCCTAACGAAGATCAAAGACTTGAAGGAACAGTTGATTTCTGCTGATGAGGTTATACCAGATAGCTCACTTGTGCAGACTTTTCTGAATGGTCTTCCTGATTCATATCAGAGTTTTGCTTCTACTCTTCGGTTGATGATGAAAGGCAATCCAAATGCCTTATCATTTGAGGAGTTATTCTCTGTTCTGTTGCAGGAAGATCAGTCCAGGCAAAACAGGTCCATTATGCGAGTTGCAGATCAAGCTTTCCTGGCTAGTCAGAAGGGCAAAGGAAAATGGAGCTCTTCTACTAGTAAGCAGAAATCTGCAAATGCTGCACAATCGAAGAACCAGGATAAAGATGAGAAGAAATCAGAAAAGCAGAAATTGTTCTACAAGTACTGTAAAGGAAATGATCATATCATAAAGAACTGTCCAAAATTGGCTGCAAAAGAGGCAAAGAAGAAAGAGGCTGGAATGGTTGTTGCAGAGGCCTCTACACCAAAACAGAGTCTGCAAATCTTGTGCAGGAAGAAGAATGGGCGTTTACTACTGTCTGCAGTTTTGACCCATCTTCTCATGATCAGTGCATGTCTGCAGTAGACTCAGATGTTTGGTACTTTGACAGTGGGGCGACCAAACATATTACCTCGCAGCGCAGTTTCTTCTCTTCACTCGAGCCTGCCCCTACAGGGAATACTGTTACATATGCCAACAACTCCTCTTATCCTGTTATGGGAGTTGGTAAGATCATTTTGACTACTGCTGATGGTAGTTCTTTCACTTTGTCAGATGCTTTATTTGTGCCAGGGATCAAGAAGAATCTGTTATCAGTTTCTGCATTAGCCAAAATTGGCTTGGTTGTGAAATTTGTTGATGACAGATGTATAGTTCATGATCTATCAAATGGCGATGTTATTATTGCTTCTGGCATTTTATGTCGTGGGCTGTATAAGCTCATAGACTATGAAAGATCTGTGAATGATTCGGCATGTGCAGTTCATGATTCTGAGGCTATGTCAAATGCAAAGCTTTGGCATGCACGCTTTGGTCATCCGAATTTTTCTAGTTTGCTACGCCTGCAAAAATCTGAAATGGTGTCCTCTTTGCCCAAACTTGAGGCACCTGGAAAACATGTTTGTGAGGGCTCTATTTTGGGCAAAATGCAGCGTTCATCCTTTCCAAAAGATGGTTCAGTTCGGGCTACGCAGAAATTGGAGCTTGTACATAGTGATGTCTATGGTCCTATGCAGACACCCTCTTTTGGAAATTACCTTTTCGTGACTTTCATTGATGATTTTTCCAGGCATGCATGTGTATATCCACTCAAAGCAAACTCCAAAGTGTTCATGATGCTGGAGATGCATTTGATGCTGTTCTCTATGAGCAGGCTGTTGGATGCTTGATTTACTTATGCATTACTCGACCAGATATTTATTTTGCTGTCTCACAGATGAGGAGGTTTATGCATTGCCTAGGAGTCACGCATTGGAAGGCGGTTAAGCGCATCTTTCGCTACTTGAGTGGTACTCGACTACTTGGGTTGTTTTATCCCAAGAGGGGATCACTACCGCCAGATTTGCATGCTTTTTCCGACTCAGATTGGGCTGGTTGCTATGACACTCGTATGTCCACCAGTGGTTTTTGCTTCATGCTTGGTAGCTCATGTATATCTTGGTTGAGCAAGAAGCAGCCTACTGTGGCCACTTCCACTTGTGACGCTGAGTATAGGGCAGCTTTCACAGCGACTGTTGAGTGTGTGTGGCTCAAACGCCTTATGGTTGATTTGGGTGTTGGCCAGTCTTCTGCCACACCACCATCTTCACTGACAGTCAGAGCGCATTGGCAGTTGCGAGGAACCTTGTGTTCCATGCTCGCACTAAGCACATTGAGGTGCATTATCACTATGTCAGGGAGAGGTTCTCTGTTGGGGAGATCAGCTTGGCATATGTGCCCATGTAGGAGAACATTGCAGACCTTTTCACGAAGGCTCTGCCTAGGGAGAAGTTTGAAGCTTTTCGCAAAGCTTTGGGCTTACTTCCTTTTGTGGAGTGATTTCCACATAGCTTGTCACTTCCTTATACATGAGTGCCAGCTCCTTGTTCACCGCATCACTCCCAGGGGGGGATTTGTTGATATATTTAGGTAGTGATGTGTGTGAACACACTAGGACCGCCGGGGCACTTTTTTCCCTCTTTAGGAGGTTTTTTTCCCCTGGCTTGTATATACGCCTATTGCCCTAATGGGCTACTTATCTTTGTACATTCTCTAGTAATACATTCAGTATTGTGTGTTGTGCTCCAAGCTTCTTCTTCTTCCTTGTGCTATTCACGTGCTTCCGCAGACGTCTAACTCCAACAATAGCATCTTCCACAAAAGCAACATCACAGGTAACCAAAATGCGTTTAGCATGTGGATGATATAGACGATAGCCTTTTCTTTCAGAATTGTACCAAAAAAAAATACATTTTGTTGCTTTATCATCCAATTTCCTGCAATGTTGTTCAAGCACTAATGCATATGTCAGACAATAAAAAACACACAGATGAGCAACAGATTCATTATGCACAAGATTACCAGAGTCTATTTTTGGTATGGAGGCCTCTGCAACAACCATTCCAGCCTCTTTTTTCTTTGTCTCTTTTGCAGCGAGTTTTGTACAGTTCTGTATGACATGATCATTTCCTTTACAGTACTTACAAAATAATTTTTGCTTTTCTGATTTCTTCTCATCTTTGTCTTCCTTCTTCGAATGTGTAGCATTTAGAGATTTCTCCTAACTAGTAGATGAGCTCCATTTACCGTTGTCCTTCTGACTAGCCAAGAAAGCTTGATCTGCAACATGCATGATGGACATGTTGTAGCGTTTCCTCAGTCACAATCTATCCCCAATCATAGTCTTTCGATCACTCAAAAATAACAGTGGAGAGAAGAACGCAGAGATTGCAAAATCTGATGCGGAAGAGTAGAAACAAATATGACGCAGAGAAGGAAGAATTCTGATATTATAGATCCAAATCAATGGTTACAATAGCTTCTTGACGAAGCCTCCACCTCCCGACCACCCCCGAGCTATCACAATCGCATTCACGCTCGCACTCTCACTCTCACTCTCACTCTCACTCTCACTCTCACTCTCACTCTCACTCTCACTCTCACTCTCAATCACACTCTCAATCACAAGGTAATTCTCCGATTTCTGTGTCTCCCCTCTGTTGATGCGCACGTCTCCCTATATCCGAGTTCGATCATTGCCTTTTTTCCAAAAAAAAGTGTGCGATCCACCAAATTCAGAAAAAGTCGAGTTTCTCCAAAACTTTTGCAAAAAGCCATGCGATCGTAGTGTGCTTTCTTTCTTTAGCGTACTTGTCAAAAATAGCAAAAAAACACCAAGAAGACATATCCAAAAACATCCATAATTAGACATGGTGGCACGTGAGCATCAGAATCATAGATTCGAATAGAATTAAATAAGCCCTCATTTTTTTTTAAATTTTAGTGTTAGAAAAAACGGCACTTTTGAAAGCCCTGTAACTCAAAAACGGTGAGGAATTAGCTTAAGCTTGAGAGAGACACTTTTATTCAATTTTTCAATCTGCACGATAGTGTTAGAGACGTCCGAGGTCCAAATCCACCTCCAAAAGCCACTTTTGAGCCCTGCAAGTTTTAAAATTCTAGAGAGAGTAAAATCAAGGCATTTTCTTACAATGAACTAAATGTAGGACCCTGAACGAGATACTTAAAACATGATTCACAAAAATTTCACACAGACACTTTTATTCTCTTATACTTGCTCTACCTTTCCCTCAAACAGAGTTTTCCTTAATTCTTTCATCTCCACCTTCAAAATTCCACTAGAAAACATGATGCGAATAAGGTCTAGAGAGAGAATATGAAACTTGTTAACCCAAAATTTTTCGTACATGCATAAAATGACCTAATTATTCATTCTAAGCATTATCCCCACAATGAAATTCAGAAAGCTCAAAATGAATTATTTCACTAGAAAAGAGGCCTATTACAATTCTTCCCCCCTTTAAGAACTCTGTCCTTAGGGTTGGAAAGAAAGGATAATGTGTTAGAAAATCATCTAAATCACCCAACTCGAATCTTCTACTCAGTATGAGTGCCATTTCACCAAAATTTCTACTATAAATCTATTTCTAAGAAATCTTTCCTTCCCATCTAATATTATTTCTGGTTGAAGCTCAAAAGAGCCATCATCTTTCAGCTTATAATTGTCCTGCAAAACATGAGCAACATTAGACACATATCTTTTAAGTAAGCTGACATGAAATACAGGATGCACATTTAGATATTTAGGTAATTCCAACAAATAAGCAAGAGATCCAATCTTTTTCAAAACTTTAAAAGGACCTGCATATCGAGGAGAAAGTCTATGATCCTTCCCTAGCAAAAAGATAGATCGGTGAGGATTAACTTTAAAGAATAACATATCATCAACTTGGAATTCAAGTGGTCTTCTCTTTAAATCATAGAACTTCTTTTGTCTCTCCTGAGCTTCTCTTATATGTTTCTTAATTTTTCCAAGTTCTTCATTCATCTTATCAAGCATTTCTTTGGATACTTCTACTTTATTTGGAAAACCCAAAAATGAAGGTGGAGTCAAACAATTATAACCATACATAGCTTCAAACAGAGTCATTTTTATCGATGCATGCCATGCACTATTGTATGCAAACTCAACCAAGGGTAAATATTCACTCCACTTATCTTGCTTTTCATTCACATGCATATGCAACATATCTTCAACTAGCCTGTTAACCCTCTCGGTTTCCCCATCAGTTTGTGGATGGAAAGCTGTACTCATACGAAGTTGAGTTCCAATGGATTCAAATGTCGCTTTCCAAAACTTTGACGTAAATCTAGAATCTCTATCAAAAATTATGCTTTTAGGCATTCCATGCAATCTAAATACTTCTTTTACAAAGATTCTTGCAACATTCAATGCAGTATCAGTCTTTCTCATAGGAAAGAAGTGTGCCATCTTGGTAAGCCGATCGACTACAACAAATATAGTATCATGCTTACTTCTCGTCATAGGTACCTTAGTGATAAAGTCCATAGAAATAGACTCTCACTTCTGATTTGGAACATCCAAAGGTTGAAGCATTCCTGGCATCCTCTTAAACTCAGATTTCACATGTTGGCACTTCAAACATTCAGTTACATATTTTCTAGTATCTCGCTTCATACATGGCCAAAAGTAAGAACACCTTGTTTTAACATAGGTCTTTGAATAACCTCGATGTGCAGAAAATGGTGCATCATGACAATCATGCAATACTTTTACTTTTAATGGAGATTCAGACGATATGCATAGCCGATTGTTACAATACAATGTTCCATTCTGCAAACGAAATTTTTCCTCATACATCGATCCCCTGTTTGCATTCAAACATCCCTTACAGTCTTAGGAATCGGCCGATCAACTATTGTTTTTACTTTATCTTCATCTATAAGGATTCCTTCTTGTTATATTACTCTTCTTAGATACACAAGTTTATCCTTAGCAAAGAAACACTTACTCTTTTTTCCATACAATTTGTGTTCTGTAAGAGTTTGCAAAGTCTTCTTGAGATGTACCGCATGCTCAGAATCATCTTTAGAGTATACAAATATATAATCAAGAAATACTACTATGAATTCATCTAGGTAATCGTGAAAAATACTATTCATCAAGCACATAAATGTGGCAGGAGCGTTTGATAAGCCAAAAGGTAGAACCGTAAACTCATAGTGACCATATCGTGTTTCAAAAGCCATTTTAGGAATATCCTCTGTTTTGATCCTAATTTGGTGATATCCAGATCTTAAGTCAATCTTTGTGAATAGAGTCGCTCCACTTAATTGACCTAATAAGTCATCTATGTGAGGGAGTGGATACTTATTCTTAATTGTTCTTTTATTCAACCCCCTATAGTCAATGCATAATCTATAAGAGCCGTCTGTCTTCTCTTGAAATAAAACAGGTGCACCCCAAGGTGAGACACTCGGTCTTATTAAGCCTTTCTTCAAAAGATCATCTAATTGAATCTTAAGCTCCTTTAATTCATCAATGTTAAATCTATAGGATGCTCTAGAATATGGTTCACTCCCTGGATATAGGTCAATGGCATGGTCAATCTGCCTAGGTGGGGGTATACCAGGCAAGTCTTCTGGAAATACATCGGCATATTCTTTCAAGAAATTTCCTACGTAATCTGGAATATCGTCGTCATTACCTTCCTCATGCAGATTGTTTACATACACTACAAATGTTTTACAGCCATCATGTATACCTCTAATTATCTGCATAGCAGAAATAAGAGTAGGTTTAGGATTAAAGACATCACCCATAATATGAATAGATTCATCATCTAGCTTTAAAGTGATCGTTCTTTGTTCACAATTAATTGTCGCAGAATTTTTAACTAACCAATCCATGCCTATGATTACATCACTCTGTTTCATCTCAATTACATGGAAACTTCCTGAAAAGCGCCTATCAGAAAGAGTAAATTCAAGGTTTTCATCATATCCTTTTGTGTAGTGTAATCATCCATTAGCCATCTCTACAGGTCTCGTTATCTGCATATTTAGGGCTATCCCTAGATTTTGTACCAATTTGAAAGATAGAAAACAATGGGTACTACCTGAATCGATCAAAAATCTGCTTTTATGTGCAGAAATCATACCCGGAATCGTGATTACAGAAGCCTTTGGGAAAGAACTTACCGCCATCATCTGCTTCCTCAATAATTGTACCCTCCTCGATGATGTTTATCACTTTTGATTGTGCGGGTCGAAAGACTGCCTTGTTCGGGCACTCATATGTTCGATGCCCTTGCTCCCCGCAACGAAAACACAGACCAAGTCTTTTTGCCCTCTCAATAAAATTAGGGTCTTGTTGCCACTCAATTGGTTGACGCCTCGTTTGATTTTCCACCAGCCGAGCAGGGTTCTTACCTTGGTTATTAGAAGATGGAGTTTTCTTTGAATTGTTCATTCATTGCAACATGTCTTTGTGGCCTATGTCCCGTTGCAATGAATCTGCTTCTATTTGCCTTCTGCAAATTGAACTTCTCCATCTTCTCAAAGTTCTCAGCCATCACAACAGCATCAAGAAAATCAATGCATCCATATCCCTTGACTTGATAGCGAAGTTCCTCATAAAGCCCTTCAATAAATTTACTCTTTAGAGCATTACCACTGACCTCTAATACATATTTATGAAGACGTAGGAACTTCTCTTTGTACTCATCAACAGATAAGCTATGCTTATCACTTTCGTGTTGTCAGAAATTGTAGAACTCCATCTTCTTGTCCATATGGTAGTGTGGAGAACAGTAGCGTTTTTCAGCTTGTTCTCTAAATCCCTTCCATAGAACTGGACCAGAACGCGTTCAAGTCTACATATATGACTTCCACCATAGCTTCGCAATCCCATGCAGGTGCGGGATCCCAACTTTTGCCTTGGACTCTTCACTAAATTGTCAAAGGTCAAAGAAATCCTCTAGTTCTTCAATCCAAGCCTCAAGATCTTCGCCACTCTTCTTCTCGCCATCAAAATCATTCAACTTTGCCTTCTTGAAGACTTGGTTAAGGGCAAACTCACCTGGTTCCATATCTTCATAATTACGTTTTTGTTTTTCGTGAGGTACACTAGATGTTCCCGCACCTTCATCTACTTCATCGTTCAGCTCCACAAACAAATTTGTTGCTCCTTTTGGTTGCTTTCCGCCTCGTTCTTTGCGCAATTCACCAAGAAGCTTGTGAATAAGCTCCTCTTGTTCACGAATCTTTTGTGTTAGACCTTCCATCGTTCCCGAGGATTGATTCTGCTCTGATACCACTTGTAGCGTTTCCTCAATCACAATCTATCCCCAATCACAATCTTTCGATCACTCAAAAATAACAATTACGAGAAGAACGCAGAGATTGCACAAGGTAAAACAAAATCTGATGCGGAAGAGTAGAAACAAATATGACACAGAGACGGAAGAATTCTGATATTATAGATGCGAATCAATGGTTACAATAGCTTTGGACAATAGCTTTTTGACGAAGCCTCCACCTCCTTGTCACGAGGAAGGAGATAAGGAAGAGAGCTCACACACACACTCTCACTCTCAAGGAGAAGCACACACACAGATTGAGGCAAGGAAGAATGATCTTCTTCTTCTTCTTCTTCTATTACATAAAAGGAATGTACAAGAATGATCTAAAAACAAGAATACAACCAATGCAATATATAAAGACCAGTACATAAGGAAAAACCTAATGTCCGCGAATGAGTGATCTGGCAAGAAACAAATGTGCCATCACTCTCGGTAGATAAATCTAATAAAGTTCAATGAAGTATCCCTGACATATACCGGTGTGACCACTATACATGTCAGAGAAACGAAAAATTGGTACGTGTCATCCTGGATCCTCACATGTTGAGCTTGATATCTCAACACTCCCCCTCAAGCTCAATGCCATATCTTGTAATCCAAGCATCTTTCGAAACTTCTTCAACTTCTCAGCTCCAAGTGGTTTGGTGAAAATATCAGCAACCTGCTCATCTGTTCTCACATAAACAAGATCAATATCACCTGCTAATACCTTCTCTCTGATGAAGTGATAATGTACCTCGATATGCTTTGTTCTAGCATGGAAAATAGGGTTCCGTGCTAATTGTATGCTGCTAAGATTATCACAATAGATAGTGATAGGCTTTTGCACTTCCACACCTAAATCTGCAAGTAACATCTCCAGCCATGATGCCTCACATGCTGCCATTGCAACACCTCTATACTCAGCCTCTGTACTCGACAAAGCAATAGTGGGTTGCTTCTTACTGCTCCATGTAATAGCTGCACCTCCAAGTGAGAAAAGAAAGCCACTAGTAGATCTTCTATGTGGAGTACTACTAGCCCAATCTGCATTGGTGTATCCATGAACCTGCAAATCTACACCAGCTTCATAAAACAATGCATAATCCAAAGTAGCACTCACATAACGTAGAGTGCACCTCAGAGCATCCAAATGTGGCTTCCTGGGAACCTGCATAAACTGACTTTCAAGTCCAACAGTGTAGCTTAAATCAGGCCTTGTAATTGTAAGATATATAAAACTTCCCGCAATTTTCCTGTACATAGTAGCATTTTCCAGTGCTTCACCTGATGTAGTATCCAATTTCTGTCTTTTGTCGTTTTTTCCATATCAATTTATAATTGATGCTGTATGTTAAAAATGATCGAAGTTTTGATCTTGTAATTATACTGAGAATCTGAATCTCTATTGTGTTGACGAAGAATTAACATTGTTCAATGGATCGATTTTGATGATGGTTCCTTACTATTAATGGTTTAACAGGTTCGCAAGCAATGAGCTGCTGCATGTGTTTACAGTTGTCATGCGTTGAAATGTGCAAAGTATAGGCAGTCATGTTAACTGACTTGTGCTTAAGGAGATACAAGAACGATAATTTTTTTTATCTATGACTCATAATCACGCCGATCTACACTCCATTGAATTGAGAATGCATTCTCGATATACGCGATTATCCTATGTGCATATTAAATCATACTTTTGAGATTTTGATCGTTTATTTTCAAAGAAACTTCTTTGTTGAATGCATACACTCTTGTCTGATGAGCATATCTTTCAAATCTGATAGCTAAAGAATTGTCACGCACCTCTCAAGCTAATGCTACAACAGAAATTACCTGAAATTTGGCTGGTAATTTCTGAGATACGAAACTAACTCTCTGTAATGAACTTTGAACAGTAATAGATTGAAATTTCCTTCACCTGTCAATTGAGCTAATAGAAGCTTTTGACTTATGCTTTCGTTTATGCCACTAGTTTTTACTTCCACGCCATCCGTGAGCTTAAAAGGCTTTATGTGATTATGTATAAGATAAAAATAAGAAAGAGAAACTTTAAAACTTATGAAGGTATAGGGCATAAGGAGTTAGAGGCAATTCATACAACCGTTTATTACATGCAATTTTGAATTTGAGTTTCATTAGGATCCGAAGGAAATGAATGATCAACATTTTATTCACTTCTTGAAACTTACTTTAATCTTCTATAAACAATAAGACAATTGCCTCATGTGAGTTCTTTGTTTGACATAAACTTAACCTCAAATGAAGAGTCATCCCATCCAATCCTTGTGATTCTGTGAAGACTTCAACGTCCATAGGATACTTCTGAGTATGTGCACAATGTTTCTTCCATTAGAACGGAAGAGTGATTCATCATAGTACACTTCAAATCTCAATTGCAGTTTTTAGCATCTTTACGCACTCACAACAAACACCTTGCATGTAAGCCCAAATCCGCATGACATCATATGGAGAGCCAAGAAACATGATAGACACAAGTATCCATGTACCTTCTATTTGTCCCTCCTTTCTATGAACCCCGCGACAACGTCTGCGGAAGCACGCGAACAGCACAAGGAAGAAGAAGAAGCTTGGAGCACAACACACAATACTGAATGTATTACTAGAGAATGTACAAAGATAAGTAGCCCATTAGGGCAATAGGTGTATATACAAGCCGAGGGAAAAAAACCTCCTAAAGAGGGAAAAAAGTGCCCCGGCGATCCTAGTGTGTTCACACACATCACTACCTAAATATATTAACAGCTATTCAGCCTTTACTATCGTGTACGAAGGAGAAATTTTTTAACTCCAAAAACATGTATGATACTTTGCTGCCTCTTTTGATAGGTGGACAGTCTAGGGCTAGTCCTATTGAGGCAACATCTCAACCTTTATAAGTTTCATGTGATGATGTAGATCATTCCATTTCTGATGCAGATTTGCATGATGCACTTGTTGATGAGAGACATGATATTGAGGATGTTGATGTATGAAACACCACAAGAAATGAATTAATGTGACACTAGAACACCTCTATGGTCACCATTAACTCATTGCCACTCCAAACTTTGAGAAATGATAGCCTAAAGTGAGAACTTTGCTTCTACAGAAATTCCTAGTCACCGAAATGACATACCTTCAGTATTTTGCTAATTTCTCCTAGCTCAAGTACTATTTCTCCATGAAAATTTATAGGCTGAAACTAGAAGAGTAGAGCTTTCCAACAAGCTATCATATGCATCAAACGGATCTCTAGAACTCAAGTTATGGCTCTCACAAGATGACCCTGTATGACCTTCCAAAACTAGAAATTTTACCTGTTTTAGTAAGAGCGCCTGTTTAAAATTAGAATTCGATGCCTAGCATCGACTTGCAACGAGAATTCGATGCCGGGCATCGACTTGGGATGTTTTTGGCCACTTTTCAGTAGGGATTCGATGCCGGGCATCGACTTCCCGCATAAAACCTTGATCTTTTGGACACCAAAACTATAGGTGATTTCATGCACACTTAGAATATGACTTATCAACTGGAATTCGATGCCAGGCATCGAGTTGCTCCAACAACATCATGTTTTCAAACACTTCAGCACTGAATGAAAAAGATAAATGAAAATATGACTTATCAACTGAGATTCGATGCCAGGCATCGAGTTGCTTGGAAAACTTGATCTTTGTAACTCATCACACAGTAGGTAATCATGGAGATGATGGAGAGAGGCTCATACACAGAACTTTACTCAGTTCTTCTCATAACTATAAAAAACTCAGACGTTTTACAGATGCTTTCTCACTCAGAGAAGCCCAACTATACTCAGTCGTATAAAATGAACTCCTTCTTCTACTTCTTCTCTCTCGCTCTCTCTCCGTCAGTTGATACAAACTAACTTATATAGATTTTCGTATTCTCGTGATTTTTAAAAACTTCTAGAACTAAAGTGAACTAACTTTACAAATATGATACATTTGTGAATTTTTCCCTTCACATAGGCATGGGGTTTTCTTCCTAAGATTTGACCTTCAAATATATGTCCAGTTAGTGATTGTTTCTCCAACAGCTCCCCCTCAATCACTAATTGACATTCCCTGTTTCTTCATATCTTCTTCTTTTCTTTTACTCCTGCCATGCTTTTGAATCTGCTGGTCTTCACACCATCCAAGCTCTTTGTCATTATGTCTGCTAACTGATCTTTAGTAGAAATGTACTCCACTTCAATCTCCTTCTCCATTACCTTTTCTCTGAGAAAATGATATTGTATCTCTATGTGCTTTGTCCTTGCATGAAATACTGGATTTGCTGCAAGATAAAGTGAACTCATATTATCTCCATGTATTGTAGGTGTACCTTGATCAATGCCTAAGCTCTTGAACAATGTCTGCATCCATATGACTTCCTTAGCTGCTTCCACAAGTCCTTTGTACTCTGCTTCAGTTGATGATAATGCTACTGTATGTTGTTTCTTTGAACACCAACTTACAAGCTTATCACCAATATATATCATGTAACCATGAGTTGATCTTCTGTCATCTTGAATTACCTGCCCAATCTGAATCACTATAGGCTCTCAACTTCAAATCTGATGTAAAAGGATAATATAATCCTTCCTTTATAGTTCCTTTGATATATCTGAGAACTCTTTGACCTACAATCCAATGTGGGTCCTTTGGACAATGCATGAATTGTGACAAAACTCCCACTGCATAACTAAGATCAGGTCTTGTTAGTGTAGCATAAATCAAACTACCCACAAGAGATTGATACTTCCTCATATCTTTGTAGTCTGCACCATCATATTTACTGAGCTTGTGATTAACTTCAAGTGGAGTTGAAGCTTCTCTGCAATTTTCCATATCAAACTTCTTCAACAAGTTCAGAAGATACCTTTCTTGTGACACATATATGCCATGATCTGTATAAGTAACTTCCATTCCAAGAAAGTATGATAACTTTCCTAGGTCACTGATCTTGAATTCTTTTTCAAGTAATCTCTTTACCTCCTTGATTCCTTCATCTGAAGTACCTGTGATTATAATGTCATCTACATAAATACAAATGTAGATTGTACCTTCCTCTGTTCTTTTGATAAGTAGACTTGAGTCTGCTTTTGAACTTTGATATCCAAGATCATTGAGATACTTCACCAGTCTATAGTTCCAAGCTCTTGGAGCTTGCTTCAATCCATACAATGCTCTTCTCAACCTACAAACAAAATTTGGATACCTGGAATCTATAAACCCTTGAGGTTGTTCCATGTATACCTCATCTGATATGTATCCATTCAAGAATGCATTCTTTATATCCAATTGACTTAGAGTCCATCCTTTTGAAGTTGCAATAGCAATGATTGTCCTTATAGTTGACATCTTAGCTACAGGACTGAATGTCTCATCATAATCTATGCCATAAGTCTGGGCATAGCCTTTCACCACCAGTCTAGCTTTGTATCTGGCTATACTTCCATCTGCAAGCTTCTTCACTTTATAAACCCATTTATTTCCAATTACTTTCTTACCATTTGGTTTAGGAACAAGTTCCCATGTCTTGTTCTCCTCCAGTGCATTGAACTCTTCCTTCATTGCTTCTTCCCATTGCTTCTTACCTTTAGCTTCATCATAGTTCTGGGGTTCTTCATCATTCACCATATATGCATAGTTCTTCTGAGTTATGTAAGAAGTATCATAAGAATACCTTTCTGGTTGTCTTCTAGTCCTGCTTGACCTTCTTGGTTCACATTCTTCATAAGTATCTGGATACACTTCTTCATCAAATATAGGAGCTTCTTCATTTCTTCTTGTTAATCCACTTGTGGATGTACTTGCTTGCATATAGTCTTCATCTCTATTTCTCTGCACAATTGATTTTCCTTTCTCACATCTTCTTACCTCTTCTTCAAATTCTTCAGCTGTATGACTTTGATCTGCATACCAACTTTTCTGTTCATCAAATGTAACATCTCTAGAAACAAGAAATTGTTTGGTTAGAGGATTCCACAACCTGTAACCCATCTGCTTTTCATCATAACCAATGAACACATATTTTTCTGCCTTTGGTTCAAGTTTATGCCTAAGTTGTGATGGCACATAAGCATATGCAATTGATCCAAACACTCTACAATGATCTAGTGTTGGTTTCTTACCCCACCAAGCTTCATATGGAGTCATTCCATTCAGAGCTGCATATGGTAATCTATTCACAAGATATGTAGCTGTATTTACAGCCTCAGCCCAAAGATAATTTGGACAGTTCTTCTCCTTTAGCATAGCTCTAGCAAACTCAACCAAAGTCCTGTTCCTTCTTTCTGCTACACCATTTTGTTGTGGTGTATACCTGCAAGTTATTTCTCTCTTAATACCTGCATTCCAAAGATAATCATTGAACTCTTGGGAGAAATATTCTCCCCCTCCATCAGACCTCAGTCTTTTAAGCTTTTGACCTGTGACTCTCTCTGCATATGCATGAAAATGCTTGAAAGCTCCAAACACTTCTGATCTTTCCTTCAAAACATATAATGTTATCCATCTTGTAGCATCATCAATGAAAAGAACATAATACCTTGAGCCACTGATAGATCCTTCTTTTGTTGGTCCCCATACATCTGTATGAATGAGCTCTAGTAATCCATCATGTTTGAATCCTTTCTTCTGAAATGGTAACTTGTGTGCTTTACCCATTTGACATGCTTCACATTTATAAACCATATGTTGACTTTGCACATTTGGTAATCCTAGTACAGACTGATTAGCAACCATAGCTTTAATTCCTCTTTCATTAAAGTGACCTAATCTCTTATGCCAGAGATCAAGTTCTGTAATCACTCCTTCACCATGTGTGAGCAAAGCTTGACCAATGTTCCCTTGCACTCTTAAAGTAAAGAGTCTACCTTCTTTCTTACCAGAGACAATCTGATTATATCCATTCTCTGGATCTTCCACAAATACTCCTTCATTTGTAAACCTGACTTGAAAACCTTTTTCAACTATCTGTCCCACACTAATCAAGTTTTTAGGTATTGTTGGAACATACAAAACATTGGTTAGCAAATCTGCTCCACTCTTGCATTTCACTTTTCCAATTGAATGTACACTATGTCTTGTATTATCACCAGTTTGAACTGTATGACTAGAAATGCCTTTTTCCAATTCTGACATCAATTCTATGTTTCCTGACAAATGATTAGAACATCCAGAGTCAATGTAAAATACCTTTAGATCTTCTTTGTCTGATGTACTGATTGAATTCATCATCAATGATGTATGACTTTCATTCTGTGTGTCATTTGCATAGTTGTAGTAGGTGGTGTTGTAGGATTGATTCTATCCCCAACTTCTTCCTCCACCTCTACCATAGCCTCCTCTTTGACTTTGTCTACCTCTTTGGAAATTACTTTGATAACTTCCACCTCGACCTCTGCTATTGTTGTTTTGATTCTGGTTTGATTCTTGTTGGTTGTGCCAACAGTCATGAGCCAAATGATTACTCAATCCACAGATCCAGCAAGCCTTCTTATTGTTATTTTGATTACCTCTTCCTCTTCCAAAACCTCTTGCTCTTCCTCTGCCAGTGCCTTTACCTCTTGCATAATAAGCTTGAGAACTAGACTCCTCTTCATCCTTTGCTTTACCTTTATCTCCTTTCTTCTTGTTGTTCATGTACATTGCAGAACTTTGTCCTTTATCTCCATCTCCCTTCAAGTCTTGCTCATATGTGAGCATCAAACCAAGCAACTGGTTCAAATCTGGAACATAATGATTTAATGAAAGTTCTGTTGATAAGACAAAAGGTTTCCACCTTTCATCCCCTCTCAAACCTGCAAGTAATTGAGCAATCAATCTGTGATCTTCAACATCTTCATCTATGGATCCAAGACTATCTGCAAGATCCTTCATCTTAGTGACATAATCACTAATGGTTTGACTTGGCTTCTTTTTGAATGTTGTAAACTCTGACCATAGACTTGCTTTCCGTGCTTTAGTAGTACTTTGGAAATGATACTCCAATGCATTCCATATATCTTCAGATGATTCCAATCCTATGATGTGTGGTAGCAAATGATCAGAGAATGTATTGTAGATATATGCTTTTGCACTTGCATCCTTCTTCTGCCAATGCTTTAAAGCATCAAGTTCCTCTTTCTTTGGTCGGCTTTCATCTTCAAATACTAGCTTCTCTTCTTCACCTGTAACATATATCATGAGATCCTTACTCATAAGTAAGGCTTCCATTCTCATTACCCATGCGGGGTAATTATCTCTGTCCAGTTTGTCAATGGAAATATGATCTGCCATAGTTCTTTCCTTCTGCTGCAACTTGTGAGCTTAAAGGATAAAGGATAATACCTTTTGAAGTTCTTTGTGTATGACGATACTTTTGAAGTAACCTTTTGATGCCTTGCGTCTTCAAATGCTTCACCTTTCAAACTTTAATGGAAAACTTTACAAAACTTCTCGTACCTTTGTCGTCTTCTGCTCTCGAGAATCTTTCTGCTCTGATACCACTTGTTGATGTATGAAACACCACAAGAAATGAATTAATGTGACACTAGAACACCTCTGTGGTCACCATTAACTCATTGCCACTCCAAACTTTGAGAAATGATAGCCTAAAGTGAGAACTTTGCTTCTACAGAAATTCCTAGTCACCGAAATGACATACCTTCAGTATTTTGCTAATTTCTCCTAGCTCAAGTACTATTTCTCCATGAAAATTTATAGGCTGAAACTAGAAGAGTAGAGCTTTCCAACAAGCTATCATATGCATCAAATGAATCTCTAGAACTCAAGTTATGGCTCTCACAAGATGACCCTGTATGACCTTCCAAAACTAGAAATTTTACCTGTTTTAGTAAGAGCGCCTGTTTAAAATTAGAATTCGATGCCTAGCATCGACTTGCAACGAGAATTCGATGCCGGGCATCGACTTGGGATGTTTTTGGCCACTTTTCAGCAGGGATTCGATGCCGGGCATCGACTTCCCGCATCAAACCTTGATCTTTTGGACACCAAAACTATAGGTGATTTCATGCACACTTAGAATATGACTTATCAACTGGAATTCGATGCCAGGCATCGAGTTGCTCCAACAACATCATGTTTTCAAACACTTCAGCACTGAATGAAAAAGATAATTGAAAATATGACTTATCAACTGAGATTCGATGCCAGGCATCGAGTTGCTTGGAAAACTTGATCTTTGTAACTCATCACACAGTAGGTAATCATGGAGATGATGGAGAGAGGCTCATACACAGAACTTTACTCAGTTCTTCTCATAACTATAAAAAACTCAGAAGTTTTACAGATGCTTTCTCACTCAGAGAAGCCCGACTATACTCAGTCGTATAAAATGAACTCCTTCTTCTACTTCTTCTCTCTCGCTCTCTATCCGTCAGTTGATACAAACTAACTTATATAGATTTTCGTATTCTCGTGATTTTAAAAAACTTCTAGAACTAAAGTGAATTAACTTTACAAATATGATACATTTGTGAATTTTTCCCTTCACATAGGCATGAGGTTTTCTTCCTAAGATTTGACCTTCAAATATATGTCCAGTTAGTGATTGTTTCTCCAACAGAGGAGGCAAAAACTATGCCAAAATGGATAGTGCAAAGTTTGTGTGACAGCAAATTAAATGGACCTCTCTCATACCATACTCATTCAGGCTCTCATAGTGCCTCTTTTGCATCAGATTGCTATGCTATGGCTGCCTCTAGGCTCCATGATGAGACTGAGCATGTTTGGTTTGATGAAACACAAAATTCTAAACATTGGATGGCTGCAATGTAATCTGAATATGATGCTATCATGAAAAAATGGTACCTGGCCTTTATGTGACTAGCTCTTGGCAAGTAGGCCAGTGGCTCTAAGTGGGTATACAAGCTGAAGCATAAACTTGATGGAACAATTGATAGGTATAAGGCTAGGCTTGTTGCAAAGGGTTATGTGCAGGAAAGAGGCATTGATTTTGATGAAATATTTGCACCTACATGCGGAATGACTATTGTTCATAGCATATGTGCATGTGCAACTCATTAGGGTTGGAATGTACATCAATTGGACATTAAAATAATATTTCTAAATGGTGACTTGCATGAAGAAGTGTTGTTTTTCATCCCCATGGCTTTGTGCAGAAAGGGCATGAAAACTAGGTGTGCAGATTAAAGAAGGTGTTATATGGTTTAAAGCAAGCACCATGCGCTTGGTATGAAATAATACATGCCTATCTGATTGCACATGGTTTTGACAACAGTCCAACTGAAAGCACCTTAAATATTAAGGAGGCTAATACTGTGCTTCTGATCATTGTTGTGTATCTTGATGACATGCTGCTCACTAGTCTGCATTAGAAGCATATTGATGATTTCAAGGCTGATTTGCATGCGTCATTTGAGATGTCTAATTTGGGGCATTTGCATCATTATTTGGGCATTCAGTTTATGCAAGTTGATGGCAGAATAACTTTGTGTCAAACGAAATATATTGACACATTATTGTAGCATTTTGGCCTTGAAGACTGTAAACCTATTGCCACTCCTATGGAGACACATTTAGGATTTAGTCTTCAAGATGTTGGAGATGCACTTGATGTTGTTCTCTAGCAGGAGGCTATTGGATGCTTGATTTTCTTATGCATTACTCGTCCATATATTCAGTTTTTTGTCTCACAGATGAGCAGGTTTATGCATTGCCTAGGTGTCAAGCATTGGCATGGGGTTAAGCGCATCTTTCGCTAATTGAGTGCTACTTGGCTACTTGGGTTGTTTTATCCCAAGGGGGGGATCACTACCGCTAGATTTGCATGCTTTTTCTGACTCTCACTAGGCTAGTTGCTATGATACTTGTGTGTCCACTAGTGGTTTTTGCTTCATGCTTGGTAGCTCATGCATATCTTGGCTGAGCAAGAAGCAGCCTACTATGGCCACTTGTAGTTGTGAGGCTAAGTATAGGGCAGCTTTCATAGTGACTATTGAGTGTGTGTGGCTCACATGCCTTTATGGTTGATTTGTTTGTGTAGAGAGTACGCATGCGGAAGCAAAATGAAAAGTAAAGTACTCTCACAAAACAAAGAATGTGTGAGACACAAAATGAGTAGACCATGAAATGGGTAAACTCATGTGGATTAGAAATGACCTTGCCAAGAGCATGGAGTAGGCTCCTCAAGCTTCTAACCAAGTACAAATGAGGGGAGAGGCCCTCCTTATATAGATTTGGGAGGGGATCTCAAAAGTACATCATATGTGGGATAAGTCTCCTGAAAGGAGAATGAATACAACTAGTAGAAGCACATGGCAAGGTACCCAAATACAAAGGAGATACAATATAAAATGGAAATAGACTAGAAATGGAGTGCCTCGTGGATACAAAATGGAGATGCACTCATACGGATACAAATGTAGATGAAGTAGGAGCAATCATGTGGTCAACACCCCCTCTGCAGCTCCATTTTGGAGTGGCTGAATGCTGTAGAGGTCCACCAAGCACTGAAGTGGAACCGGAGGTAGAGCCTTCGTGAACATGTCCGCCAGGTTCTCCTGAGAGGTACACTGCTCTAGATTAATCTCTTGAGATATGAGCTTCTCGCAGATAAAGTGGTACTGGATCTCGATGTGCTTCGTCCGAGTGTGGAACACTGGATTCTTGGCGATGGCCAAGGCTGACTGGTTGTCCTTGCGAAGACATGTTGGAGTATCCTACAAAACACCAATGTTAGATAATAAACATCGAAGCCAGATGGCCTCACATGCTGCAAAGCTAGATGCTCGGTACTCGGTCTCGGTAGATGATAGTGCAATTGTAGGCTACTTCTTACTTGCCCAAGAGATATGTCCTGAGCCAAGCAAGAATATATACCCAGAAGTAGAACGTTGAGAATCAAGATCACCAGCCCAATCAGAATCTGAATATCCGGCGAGTTCGATGGCCCCTCTATACCAAAGACCATGATGTCGGGTGAGGGCAAGGTAGCGAAGTAGTCTCTGAGCAGCATCCCAATGAGTCTGACGAGGCTGATGTGCAAAGTGATTGAGTATACCAACTACATAAGCAATATCTGGTCTAGTGTTGGCAAGATAGAGTAATGCGCCAACAAGCTGTCGATAGGTATGCACATCCACAAGTGATGATGAGTCCTCCAGTGTAAGCTTGATGTTTGGATCAAGTGGTGTAGAAACTGAGCGACACTGGTCCATGTTATATCTGGAAAGTAGATCATAGCAATACTTCTTTTGTGATAGGAAGATACCTTCTTTTGTTTGCCAAACTTCCATACCCAAGCAGTAGTGTAGTAAGCCAAGATCTGTCATAGAGTACTCAAGATGAAGCTTTGTGATGATAAAGTGGATGCGTTCTTTGTCTGAGCATGTCAAGATCAAGTCATCTACATAGAGAATGATGATGGCTACTAACGACTCCTTTTGATAGATATAGAGATTAGCATCAGCATTGCTTCTGTGAAGTCCCTTATCTTCAACGAACTTGTGAATCTTTTCATACCAGGCCCTGGGAGCTTGCTTAAGTCCGTAAAGTGCTTTGTGAAGCTTGTAGACTTGATCTTCTTTGCCTTTAATCTTGAAGCCTTCAGGTTGTTCAACATATACTTCTTCTTGAAGATCTCCATCGAGGAATACACTTTTGACGTCCAGCTGGTAAATGGGCCACTTAAAGTGACCACTTAGTGCTAAGATGATTCTGATGGTTGTGAATCTTGCAGTAGGAGCAAAGGTTTCTTCATAGTCAATGCCATGTTGTTGCTTGTATCCCTTAGCTACCAACCTTGCTTTGTACTTGTCTAATGTGCCATCTGACCTGTACTTAACTTTATAAAGCCACTTAACTCCTATGACTTGATGATTTGTGGGCTTAGGTACAAGAGTCCAAGTTTTTTTCTTCTTGATTGCATCCATTTCTGCTTGCATAGCTTCTTCCCACTTAGGTTGACCTTGAGCTTCTTTGTAATTAGATGGTTCTGGGATTTGTTGAATCTGATGCATTAAGGCGTAATTGACATAGTGACTTTGTTCTCGTTGTCTTTTGTCAATAATTCTTTGAGATCTTCTTGGATGACTTGAAGTACTTGCTTCTGAGTTGGAGTTTGGAAATACTGAGCCCCCCTTTGAAGTGTAGATAGGTGGACTAAGACTTATACTTGAATCTTTTCTTGACTATGAGGAAGCTTCATTGAAGATCACATCCTTCGAAATGGTGATGGAGTGATTTTCCATATCATATAGGCGGTATGCCTTTGATTGGTCACTATACCCTATGAATATGTGTTTCTTGGACTTTGATTGTAACTTGTTTCTATCTTCTTTTGGTACATGGACAAAAGCTTCACTACCAAAAACTCAAAAGTAATTCACATTTGGTTTTCTTCCATAGTATGCTTCAAAGGGTGTTTTGTTATGTAATGCACTTGTAAATCCTCGATTAAGAATGTGAACGGCAGTATGCACGGTTTTTGCCGAGAACTTGTAGGGTAGATCCTTGTGATGAAGCATTGTTCGTGCCATTTCCATCACACTGCATATCTTCCTTTCAGCTACTCCATTCTGGGATGGAGTATGACGTTGAGTGACTTGTCTTTTGATCCCTTTCTCATTGAGAAAGTTATCAAAGTCATGATTGATAAACTTACCACCGCCATCTGATCTGATTGTTTTAACTTTAGTCGAAGCTTCATTCTCAACTTCCTTGATCCAAGTTTGAAACTTAGAGAATGTGTCTGCCTTTGACTTCAAAAGTACACCCAAATGTAGCGAGAGTGGTCATCTACTAGAAGATAAAAGTAGAGGGATCCACTCAGGGATGGGGTATTCATAGGTCCACATAAGTCCATGTGGATAAGGGCTAGTGGGTTCCTTGCTCATGTTGAAGCTTCCTTGGGAACTGGGGCCCTGTGTTGCTTGCCTTAGGTGCAAGCTTGGCAGACATCCGTAAGTTGCCCTATCTTTGGTAATCCCTTCACAAGTTGGGATGAAGAGATTTTTGATAAGTAAGAAGTGTGGCCAAATCTTTGGTGCCACAAACTTGAGGTTGATTCTTTGGATACAAAGCAAGATAGTTTGTAGAGGCCCTTTTCTTCAATACCTTGAGCAATGACATCCTTTGTATGGGGATCAACTACCTTAATTGACGTGTTATCAAACCATACTTGTTTGTCCTGATCTGTAATGGCCTTGATAGAAAGTAGATTCATACATAAATTTGGAACAAAAAGAACATTGGATAAAGACTTGCATTCGCCCTGATTGTTGGTAATTTGAACTTTCCCTTTTCCTTCGATGGGTAAACTTTCGTTGTTGCCGAGATAGACTTCTCTTGTGTGCTCTTTGAGTTCTTCAAAGGAGTCCTTGTCTTTGCACATATGGGAGGTAGCTCCGCTATCAAAGATCCACTCATGCAGGGAGCTAGAAGTAACTAGGGCATTGGTTTCTGTGGAGATGAAGAGTTCTTCACTTGATCAGTGGGATCTATGTTGGGATCCTTTGGATGCTTGCCTAGACTTAGAAGCCTTCGATGATTGTTTCTTTTTATAGCATAACTTTTCTAAGTGTCCTGATTTTCCACAGAAATTACAGGTTAACTTCTTCGATGAATGATGCGGTCCTTGCTTAGATCCATTGCTAGCATGATGACTTTTGGTTTTGCCCTTATTGAATGGGCCTTTGGCCTTCATGGCTGACTCTTGTGAGAAAGTCGATTTGGCTCGCGAGTCGTGAAGGAGTAATAGTCGACGAACCTCTTCCCAAGATAAGACTTGGCCGCGATTATACAAAGTTGTGACAAATGTCTCGTACAACTTAGGTAACTTGTTAAGAAGTCTAATGGCCATGTCTTCACTAGAGATCTGTCTACCACATAGTGCTAGTTTACGCTGGTAGTCCTCAAATTTGGCTATGACCTTGGTAATTGTGTCGTGTGGCCTAATTGTCAAATTATGAAACTCGACCTCTAATGCATATATTTTCGAAGGGGTTTTGTCTTCATACAAAGCGGCTAACGTATCCCAAGCATCCTTGGATGTCTTGCAGGTCATGATATGTCCTTTCGTCAGTTCGTCACAGGCAAGTAACAACTGACCTAAAGCTCTTTTGTCCTTGACATTCCACACATGCCAATTGTCTAAGTTGGTATTTTTGAGAGTTCCATGCTCCACCCTTTTGTCCAAGAGCACTTTCATTCTTATGCAAGCACATATATCCCACATGCAAGGGAATTCTTCCAAACTCCATATAAGCAAGACCTCCCTTCACTCCACACAAGTCATTCCACTCTAGCTCATTGTTATCTTTTGTTCCTTCCTTCATAGCTTGTTAGATTTGTGCATGTGAGTAGAGTAGCAATAGTTCTTTGTTATTCCAACATGGTATCAGAGCATAGGTATTGTTTAGATAGCATTTCGTTTTGAGTTTTGCTTTCATTATCTTTATTAGCATGTGTTATACTCTTAATCCCTCCCACCCTCCCATATCTTGATAATAAAAGTGCTTCTAAGCACTATTTCCTTGTGTCATTAAGCATGATTTATATAAGTCATTAACCTCGCTTAGTGTCCATAGTTATGTTGTTTATTTCTGTTCTTAAATAAACTCATTGATAACAATTGCTTATGAGCATGTGAATGGATCATCCTTACCCATGCGACGAGAAATCATGCATGATCTTCTCTGTTAAGCAAGCCAACACGAAGCGCATGAAGAGTGGCAAGCTACTCCTTGCTTCTGATGCCCTACCTTTACCTGTTGGCCTCACCAACAAGCTCTTCCTCTGCATCTTTTGTGCGGCTTCTTACTTTCTTCTAGGGAGGTGGAGTGACAAAACGAAGGCGGGTATTCCACTCCATTCACTTAGCTTGCTAGAGATTATTGCAGTCATAGCTCAGATCTCATCTATCATCTACCTCTGGGGTTTTTTTCGGCATAGTTTACATGCAGGCCTACATCGGAAAAGGAGAAGATGAGCGAGAAACTATTATAGACAGCTCTATGATGGTCCCGACAATGTCAAATCCATCGATAGATCCCCCCCGCTCTGTTTCGGTGCCTCACACAAAGCTGTTACTAAACGACCAGAAGCGCAACACGGAGCTCTCCATAGCCACTATCCACCAGTCACTCCCTCCAGGCAGTTTTTCGGACAGATACAGTGAAGAGGATGAAAAGAAGGATGTGATTACGACGAGCGGCAGTTCCTCAAGATTTGCGAGTCGGGGCATGGAAACTGCCTTCAAAGTTGGTAGTGTCGCCAGGCAAGGAGACGAGACGCGGTACTCCCGACGGGTCTCGTGGAGACCAAGTGCATGGGAGAGCCCCGACATAGGTGGGCCTCTAGGAGAGGCACTGCAGCTGAGTGCCGCCACCAAGACTACCGTCAATCACGTCGAAGCCCCTGCAATCAAAGGTGGAGAGTTGTGCCTAAACTTGATAGAGGAGAGCTAGGTTCAAGGTAAAGAGAATGAGGAACGCTTTCGTGTGGGAAGCCTTGATAAAGGAAGCCACAGCCCAAGCCTTGCCTCGCAAATAGGTGTACTGCAGATGAGAGTGTCATTCGCCTAGCAGCAGCGCCAGAAGCCCAAGCTCTAGAAGTGGGCACTGTCCAGCGGAAAAAAAAAATAAGAAATCGAGATAAAACATAAGTTGTGATGTCATTCAAGCTGGTGGAGTATCTCCTAAAATTCATTTCGATTCTGAGCTCATGCAGTGCACAGCTATCCACAGAGAAGAGAGAGAATGCATGAACATGCTTTTCTTTTGTCATGTTGCTTTCTCATAGCACTATTCTCGAGGGTAGTTGAACATAGCCATTATCACGATAAGGCAAAAGAATTTAAAAACTCATCCTAATACCACATCTTCACATGCTGTGTCGACATGCATTTGAGATGTCCAATCCTTTATCTTTTGATGTAATCTCTCGATGAATCATATGGCACTCTCACTAAAGTGAGAAAATATTCAGTCTTACCTAGCTCTACAAAGAGTTGATCCTATGAGTATTATTGAACTCTCACTCATCTCAAGCCCCATGTAAAGGGATTAGACACTACCACAACAAAGTGGTAAGACCTTCCCTATGGTTTGAACACATGCTACTCAAAGCCCACAAGAAGAAAAATGTGTCTACAACACAAAGGCTACACCAACAACAAAGCACCAAGTGGAGGCTACATTAACAACATCAAAGGGAAACTCAAAATCCACAACAAGGAGTCTGCAAGAAGGAAGAAGGCCCTATCAAAGATCCCATCGATGGATTCAAAAGAAATCAACAAAGAACACAAAGCAAAAGGAGATGGCAAATGGTTCCATAAGCACTACCTACCCCATGATGTAAACCCTTGTACATGTCTAGGGATCCCATATGTCCCTAGATCCCATTAAAACCACTTGGCTCCCAAATGTCCAAGTATATGTCTAGGGATCCCATATGTCCCAAGATCCTAGGGATGCCATATGTCCCAAACTTGGATCCCATATGTCCTTAGATCTTAAAAACCAAATGGACTAAGTGATCCCATATGTCACTAGTCCCCCATATTAAAAACAAAAGGGTCATCACATGGAGGGGGGGTGTTGAGAGTTCCATGCTCCACCCTTTTGTCCAAGAGCACTTTCATTCTTATGCAAGCACATATATCCCACATGCAAGGGAAGTCTCCCAAACTCCATATAAGCAAGCCCTCCCTTCACTCCACACAAGTCATTCCACTCTAGCTCATTACCAAGAGTGTGCTCCCACTCCTCATGGAGTCACGATGCTCATAGAGCAACCTTTGTAAGTTCATTTCCATTTTAATTCATTCATCATGTTTTGTTATCTTTTGTTCCTTCCTCCATAGCTTGTTAGATTTGTGCATATGAGTAAAGTAGGAATAGTTCTTTGTTATTCCAACAGGTATCCCTATTGGGTTCGGGATATGACCCATCTACTACCTCATGAAGAAGATTCATGTACGTGCATGATGTCTTTCCGTAGATTGTAATTTTGTCCATTGAGGCGTTCATCCGTAGGCATAAAAATAGGGGTGAAAGAGGGTAAGAAGTTAGCCATAGATGATGAGCTACCTTCACTTTTGGTCATTACAAAGCTTTGAGGATAAAGTGTTTAGAAACACTATCAAAGACACGGCTTCAAAATAATTGCAAAGCTTGAAATGAACGACTCGACACCACACTTAAAATTCTTGGGGAGGGGGGGGGCTTCGAGTAGCCCTACACTTGTAAAAATATCAAGAAGGGTCGACACGAGAAGAGAGGGCTTAGATTAGCCCGTTGCACACTACACTAGCCTTAGTAGGCTTGAAAACTTTGAGAGAGCTTGTGGGTGGGCTAAGATTGGCCTCCAACCCACAAATGCACACACACACAAGATTTTTCTTATATTCGTGTTGTTACAAGATGGGGCACTTAGTGCCAAATGGTATGCTCAAGAATTATGAGCTAGTCCCTTGTGAGAAATACACTTGAAAGCCAATAAAAGTGCCAAATTTGAGTTTGAACAAAGGATTGGATCCTTGGAAAATGGCAAAGTACTTTTTGAATGATGCCAAATTCAGTACCACTATGGGTCTTAACAAGGAACTAAATATCCTAGGGATATTAGAAAGATTTGATGCTTGTTAATAAAGCAAAATGATACGAAAAGCAATACAAAAAGATAATTGATTTCGTAGTCTAAAGTGAAGTCCATAATGATCTAGAATTGATGTTTTAAGGAGCATCGGATGTAGTTCATCTTGAGTTACGCGTTCAAGTAGCGTTCCATTAGTTTTATGACTTTATTAAAGTGCCCATTGCCCAACCGATATGTGGACTTTATTAAAGTTGCCAACGTAGCAGAGGGTTATGCATATCACGTGATTCGTGAACCTGTTGTGCCTGCGATGAATCACATAATCTTTCTGGATGCTTGTGAACGTGAGAAGCACCTTATCCAATGAACGAATTCTCCACATCATGCATGGAGGCAAGTTTGTATAATTGGGCATAATCTGATAAGTCTGCACAATTTAATGATGCGCAGGCATGGCCACGTTGCTTCTGCAGAACTCGCACCGTATCTGAGGTCCTGGCAGATATTAATGCCCTGTTCAGTGTATTGGAACTGATGATTTGGCTCGTTATTAGTGTCGTTCCAGATCTCACCAAATGAGTAGGACTCGAATCACACGATGACTAGTCCGGATCGTTGGCTCTTTGTGCTATAGGGAACGAACCACAGGGAATGAACTGCACCAGCGCCGACTCTATGGATAAGCGGAGTGAAGTTCTATTCCGTGGTCCATGTCGACTCCCGAGCTCAGGAAATCCCAGTGCATAGATGACTAGCTCTGTCGATGAGAGATGACAAACACCTTGTCGGGCAACTGAGTGCAGAGCACAGAGGTTTTCTCTTGTTCGGTCTCTCTGGATGTATGCACAGTGTATGTCTCCTTCCTCATGCGCCTGCTATAGAGAGAGATTTCTCTCTTTGTCTCTCTCTCTCTGATGGAAGCGTAGTCGAGTTTTGCTCACATGCTTTCTACGTTCTGGAGGTGCTCCACCCGCAACTACTACAAGAACATAGAGAGTACGTAGAAAGTAGTCTCTCAAAGAGCTCACTCTTTCAAGGCTCTGTGTAGAGATGGAGTTTCGTTTGTGCGCTTAGCACAGAGGGTCACGGCTGCAACTTTCTTGTGAAGTTGATTGACAGTTCCTCCTCCTCTGATAACTCCCGATAACTCCCAAGGCACGGCTCTTCTCTTGTTGCTTTCTTTGTAGCTAACACGGTACTACCTGAATCGATCAAAAATCTGGTTTTATGCGGAGAAATCATACCCGGAATCGTGATTACAGAAGCCTTTGCGAAAGAACTTATCGCCATCATCTGCTTCCTCAATAATTGTACCCTCCTTTATCGCTTTTGATTGTGCGGGTTGAAAGACTGCCTTGTTCGGGCACTCATATGTCCGATGCCCTTGCTCCCCGCAATGAAAACACAGACCAAGTCTTTTTGCCCTCTCAATAAAATTAGGGTCTTTTTGCCACTCAATTGGTTGATGCCTCCTTTGATTTTCCACCGGCCGAGCAAGGTTCTTACCTTGGTTATTAGAAGATGGAGTTTTCTTTGAATTGTTCACGTTCATTGCAGTAGGTCTTTGTGGCCTATGTCCCGTTGCAATGAATCTGCTTCTATTTGCCTTCTACAAATTGAACTTCTCCATCTTTTCAAAGTTCTCAGCCATCGCAACAGCATCAAGAAAATCAATGCATCCAGATCCCTTGACTTGATAGTGAAGTTCCTCACGAAGCCCTTCAATAAATTTACTCTTTAGAGCGTTACCACTAACCTCTAATGCATATTTATGAAGACATAGGAACTTCTCTTTGTACTCATCAACAAATAAGCTATGCTTATCACTTTCGTGTTGTCGAAAATTGTAGAACTCCATCTTCTTCTCCATATGGTAGTGTGGAGAACAATAGCATTTTTCAGCTTGTCCTCTGAATTCCTTCCATAGAACTGGACCAGAACGAGTTTGAGTCTGCATATATGACTTCCACCATAGCTTCGCAATCCCACGCAGGTGCACGATCCCAACTTTTGCCTTGGACTCTTCACTAAATTGTCAAAGATCAAAGAAATCCTCCAGTTCTTCAATCCATGCCTCAAGATCTTCGCCACTCTTCTTCTCGCCATCAAAATCATTCAACTTTGCCTTCTTGAACACTTGGTTAAGGGCAAACTCACCTAGTTCCATATCTTCATAATTATGTTTTTGTTTTTCGCGAGATACACTAGATGTTCCCGCACCTTCATCTACTTCATCGTTCAGCTCCACAAACAAATTTGTTGCTCCTTCTGGTTGCTTTCCGCCTCGTTCTTTGCACAATTCACCAAGAAGCTTCCGAATAAGCTCCTCTTGTTCACGAATCTTTTGTGTTAGACCTTCCATCGTTCCCGAGGATTGATTCTGCTCTGATACCACTTGTAGCATTTCCTCAGTCACAATCTATCCCCAATCACAATCTTTCGATCACTCAAAAATAACAGTGGAGAGAAGAACGCAGAGAATGCTGGTCAATCTGCCTAGGTGGGGTATACTAGGCAAGTCTTCTGGAAATACATCGGCATATTCTTTCAAGAGATTTCCTACGTAATCTGGAATATCTTCGTCATTACCTTCCTCATGCAGATTGTTCACATACACTACAAATGTTTTACAGCCATCACGTATACCTATAATTATCTGCATAGCAGAAATAAGAGTAGGTTTAGGATTAAAGACATCACCTAGAATATGAATAGATTCATCATCTAGCTTTAAAGTGATCGTTCTTTGTTCACAATTAATTGTCGCAGAATTTTTGACTAACCGATCCATGCCTATGATTACATCACTCTACTTCATCTCAATTACATGGAAACTTCCAGAAAAGCTGTTGTATGCGGAAGCACGCGAACAGCACAAGGAAGAAGAAGAAGCTTGGAGCACAAACACACAATACTGAATGTATTACTAGAGAATGTACAAAGATAAGTAGCCCATTAGGGCAATAGGCATATGTACAAGCCGGGGGAAAAAAACCTCCTAAAGAGGGAAAAAAGTGCCCCTGCGGTCCTAGAGTGTTCACACACATCACTACCTAAATATATCAACAAATCCCCCCTGGGAGTGATGCGATGAACAAGGAGCTGGCACTCATGTATAAGGAAGTGCCAAGCTATGTGGAAATCACTCCACAAAAGGAAGTAAGCCCAAAGCTTTGCGGAAAGCTTCAAACTTCTCCCTAGGCAGAGCCTTCGTGAAAAGGTCTGCAATGTTCTCCTTCGTGGGCACATATGCCAAGCTGATCTCCCCAGCAGAGAACCTCTCCCTGACATAGTGATAATGCACCTCAATGTGCTTAGTGCGAGCATGGAACACAGGGTTCCTCGCAACTGCCAATGCGCTCTGACTGTCAGTGAAGATGGTGGTGGCAGAAGACTGGCCAACACCCAAATCAGCCATAAGGCGTTTGAGCCACACACACTCAACAGTCGCTGTGAAAGTTGCCCTATACTCAGCCTCACAACTGGAAGTGGCCACAGTAGGCTGCTTCTTGCTCAACCAAGATATACATGAGCTACCAAGCATGAAGCAAAAACCACTGGTGGACACACGAGTGTCATAGCAACCAGCCCAATCTGAGTCAGAAAAAGCATGCAAATCTGGCGGTAGTGATCCCCCCTTGGGATAAAACAACCTAAGTAGCCGAGTACCACTCAAGTAGCGAAAGATGCGCTTAGCCGCTTTCCAATGCATGACTCCTGGGCAATGCATAAACCTGCTCATCTGTGAGACAGCAAACTGAATATCTGGCCGAGTAATGCATAAGTAAATCAAGCATCCAACAGCCTGCTGATAGAGAACAGCATCAAATGCATCTCCAGCATCATGAAGACTCAATCGTAAACCTTTCTCCATAGGAGTGGCAATAGGCTTACAGTCTTCAAGGCCAAAACGCTGCAATAATGTGTCAATATATTTCGTTTGACACAAAGCCATTCCACCATCAACGTGCATAAATTGACTGCCCAAATAGTGATGCAAATGCCCCAAATCAGACATCTCAAATGAGGCATGCAAATCAGCCTTAAAATCATCAATATGTGTCTCAATAGGACCAGTGAGCAGCATGTCATCAACATAGACAACAATGATCAGAAGCACATCATTAGCACGTTTAACATATAAGGTGCTTTCAGTTGGACTGTTCTCAAAACCATGTGCAATCAGATAGGCATGTATCTTCTCATACCAAGCACGTGGTGCTTGCTTTAAACCATATAATGCCTTCTTTAACCTGCAAACCTGGTTTTCATGCCCTTTTTGCACAAAGCCACGGGGCTGAAAAACATACACTTCTTCATGTAAGTCACCATTCAGAAATGCTGTTTTAATCTCCAACTGATGTACATTCCAACCATGATGGGCTGCAAGTGCAAAAATGCTCCGAACAGTAGTCATACGGCATGTAGGTGCAAAGGTCTCATCAAAATCAATGCCTCTTTCCTGTGCATAACCCTTTGCAACAAGCCTAGCCTTATACCTGTCAACTGTACCATCAGGTTTACGCTTCAGCTTGTATACCCACTTAGTGCCAATGGCCTTCTTGCCAGGAGGCAAGTCACATAAAGACCATGTACCATTCTTCATTATAGCATCATATTCAGATTGCATAGCAGCCATCCAATTTTCTGAATTTTGTGCTTCATCAAAAGAAACAGGCTCATTCTCATCACAGAGACTAGATGCAGCCATAGCACAGCAATCTGATGCAAAGGAGGCACTATGAGAGCCTGAACGAGTACGATATGACAAAGGTGCATCTAATTTGTTGTCACGCAAAGTCTGCACCAGCCATTTTGGCATAGTTTTTGCCTTCTCAATATCAGCTCTCTCATCAACAAGTGCATCATGTAAATCTCCATCAAAAATGGAATGATCTGCATCATCATATGAAACCTGCAAAGGTTGAGAAGTTGCCTCATTAGGACCAGCACTAGCCTGTCCACCTGTAAAAAGAGGCATCAAAGTATCATACATGTCTTTGGAGCTAACAGATGTCTCCTTAGTACATGAAAGCAATGGCTGAATAGCATCTTCCACAAAGACAACATCACGGCTAACCAGAATGCGTTTAGTCTGTGGATGATACAGACGATAGCCTTTACTTTCAGAACTGTACCCAACAAAAATACATTTTACTGCCTTATCATCAAATTTTCTGCGATGTTGTTCAGGCACTAATGCATATGCCAAACAACCAAAAACACGCAGATGAGCAACAGATGGCTTGCGGTCATGCCAAGCCTCATATGGAGTGATAAACTGCAACGCTTTAGTGGGACACCTGTTCAGTACATATGCTACACACATGACAGCCTCAAGCCAGAAACTATGTGATAAAGCCTGACTTTTGACCATGCACCTCGCCATCTCCATGGGTGACCTGTTCTTTCGTTCAGCAACTCCATTCTGTTGAGGTGTATACGGCACTGTACACTGGTGTTTTATCCCACGTTCAGCCAGAAATGCATTAAAATCTGAAGACATATATTCCCCCTCGATCAAAACAGAGGGTGTCCATTTTACATGCTGACAGATTTTCAGCCAAAACCAAAAGCTGTTTGAAGCACATGAACACTTCGGACTTTGCTTTGAGTGGATATACACATGCATGCCTGGAAAAATCATCAATGAAAGTCACGAAGTAAAGGTAATTTCCAAAAGAGGGTGTCTGCATAGGACCACAGACATCACTATGTACAAGCTGCAATTTCTGTGTAGCCCGAACTGAACCATCTTTTGGAAAGGAAGAACACTGCATTTTGCCCAAAATACAGCCTTCACAAACATGTTTTCCAGGTGCCTCAAGTTTGGGCAAAGAGGACACCATTTCAGATTTCTGCAGGCGTAACAAACTAGCAAAATTCAGATGACCAAAGCGTGCATGCCAAAGCTTTGCATCTGACATAGCCTGAGAATCATGAACTGCACATGCCGAATCATTCACAGATCTTTCATAGTCTATGAGCTTATACAGCCCACGACATAGAATGCCAGAAGCAATAATCACATCGCCATTTGAGAGATCATGGACTGTACACCTGTCATCAACGAATTTCACAACCAAGCCAATCTTGGCTAATGCAGAAATTGATAACATGTTCTTTTTGATCCCTGGCACAAATAAAGCATCTGACAAAGTGAAAGAACTACCATCAGCAGTAGTCAGAATGATCTTACCAACTCCCATAACAGGATAAGAGGAGTTATTGGTGCATGTGGCAGTATTCCCTATAGGGGTAGGCTCGAGTGAAGAGAAGAAACTACGCTACGAGGTAATATGTTTGGTCGCCGCACTATCAAAGTACCAAACATCTGAGTCTACTGCAGACATGCACTGATCATGAGAAGATGGGTCAAAACTGCAGACAGTAGTAAACGCCCATTCTTCTTCCTGCACAAGATTTGTAGACTCTGTTTTTGGTGTAGAGGCTTCTGCAACAACCATTCCAGCCTCTTTCTTCTTTGCCTCTTTAGCAGCCAGTTTTGGACAGTTCTTTATAATATGATCTTTCCTTTACAGTACTTGCAGAACAATTTCTGCTTTTCTGATTTCTTCTCATCTTTATCCTGGTTCTTTGATTGTGCAGCATTTGCAGATTTCTGCTTACTAGTAGAAGAGCTCCATTTTCCTTTGCCCTTCTGACTAGCCAGTAAAGCTTGATCTGCAACACGCATAATGGACCTGTTCTGCCTGGACTGATCTTCCTGCAACAGAACAGAGACTAATTCCTCAAATGACAAGGCATTCGGATTGCCTTTCATCATCAACCAAAGAGTAGAGGCAAAACTCTGATATGAATCAGGAAGACCATTCAGAACGGTCTGCACAAGTGAGCTATCAGGTATAACCTCATCAGCAAAAATCAATTGTTCCTTCAAGTCTTTGATCTTTGTAAAAAAACTGTCCATAGAATCACCTTCATTCATGTACTCACTCTCCAACTGTTTTCGGAGGTAAGCAACACGAGCCTCATTCCTAACCTGGTACAAAGTGGTAAGTGTATCCCAAGCATCCTTTGCTATTCTGCAAGAGCGAATGTGAGGAATAATGGCACGTTTGACAGACAAAGCTATCAATGCATGTGCCTAGGCATCTCTGCCATCCCAACAAATCTGCTTTGCAATAGGTGCAACACAAACAGCAGCACGAACAGGAATCTGCGAAATATCATCTTCGACACCATCTTCATCAGCTTCAACACCTGTATTTGTAGTACCTGTCGTTAAAGGTGTAACAGGACATCTTTCAACACCCTGCACAATGTTCCACAATCCTTTTGCAACCAGTACATGTCGCATCATATAAGCCCATAATGGGTAGTTGATACCATCCAACTTATCCTCAACAGCCAACATACGGAATACATCACTGCTTTCAGCCATGGCCGATGACTAAAATATCTTGATGCAAAAAATTGACTGTATCTCAAAAAGTTGAACAGAACTGCCCAGACGAGTTCTGCTAGACTTGTAGCAGACTTCGAGACGCTTAAACTGGCAAACACAAACTGGTATATACCCTTGGCACAAAAGGACGAAATAGCCTGCACAAGCGCTGCGATAGTGCGTTCGGAGGCCGAAACGAGCTCAGATCGTGATTTCGGCACCACAGAGCGAAGATGTTTTGATCTCGGAAACACCCTGAGTATGCTCACCAAATTTCGTGCGAATCTGAGATTGCAAACGGAGGAGTGTCGACGATGCCCTAGAAGAAGTGACGACCTGCTCTGATACCAATTGTTGGAGATAGACGTCTGCGGAAGCACGCGAACAGCACAAGGAAGAAGAAGAAGCTTGGAGCACAAACACACAATACTGAATGTATTACTAGAGAATGTACAAAGATAAGTAGCCCATTAGGGCAATAGGCGTATGTACAAGCCGGGGGAAAAAAACCTCCTAAAGAGGGAAAAAAGTGCCCCGGCGGTCCTAGAGTGTTCACACACATCACTACCTAAATATATCAACAAAAGCGCCTATCAGAAAGAGTAAATTCAAGGTTTTCAACATATCCTTTTGTGTAGTGTAATCGTCCATTGGCCATCTCTATAGGTCTGGTTATCTGCATATTTAGGGCTATCCCTAGATTCTTTACCAATTTGAAAGATAGAAAACAATGGGTACTACCTGAATCGATCAGAAATTTGGTTTTATGCGCAGAAATCATACCCAGAATTGTGATTACAGAAGCCTTTGGGAAAGAACTTACCGCCATCATCTGCTTCCTCAATAATTGTACTCTCCTCGATGATGTTTATCGCTTTTGATTGTGTGGATCGAAAGACTGCCTTGTTCGGGCACTCATATGTCTGATGCCCTTGCTCCCCGCAACGAAAACACAGATCAAGGCATTTTCTTACAATGACTTAAATGTAGGACCCTGAACGAGGTACTTAAAACATGATTCAAAAAAATTTCACACAGGCACTTTTATTCTCTTATACTTGCTCTACCTTTCCCTCATACAGAGTTTTCCTTAATTCTTTCATCTCCACCTTCAAAATTCCACTAGAAAACATGATGCAAATAAGGTCTAAAGAGAGAATATGAAACTTGTTAACCCAAAATTTTTCCAACATGCATAAAATGACCTAATTATTCATTCTAAGCATTATCCCCATAATGAAATTTAGAAAGCTCAAAATGAATTATTTCACTAGAAAAGTGGCCTATTACAATTCTTCCCCCCTTTAAGAACTTTGTCCTCAGAGTTGGAAAGAAGGATAATGTGTTAGAAAATCATCTAAATTCACACAACTCTAATCTTCTACTGGGTATGAGTGCCATTTCACCAAAATTTCTACTATAGATCTATTTCTAAGAAATCTTTCCTTCTTATCTGATATTATTTTTGGTTGAAGCTCAAAAGAGCCATCATCTTTCAGCTTATAATTGTCTTGCAAAACATGAGCAACATTAGACACATATCTTTTAAGTAAGCTGACATGAAATACAGGATGCACATTTAGATATTTAGGTAATTCCAGCAAATAAGCAAGAGATCCAATATTTTTCAAAACTTTAAAAGGACCTGCATATCGAGGAGAAAGTCTATGATCCTTCCCTAGCAACAAGTTAGATCGGTGAGGATTAACTTTAAGAAATACCATATCATCAACTTGGAATTCAAGTGGTCTTCTCTTCAAATCATAGAACTTCTTTTGTCTTTTCTGAGCTTCTCTTATATGTTTCTTAATTTTTCCAAGTTCTTCATCCATCTTATCAAGCATTTCTTTGGATACTTCTACTTTATTTGGAAAACCCAAAAATGAAGGTGGAGTCAAACAATTATAACCATACATAGCTTCAAACGGAGTCATTTTTATTGATGCATGCCATGCACTATTGTATGCAAACTCAACCAAGGGTAAATATTCACTCCAATTATCCTGCTTTTCATTCACATACATACGCAACATATCTTCAACTACCCTGTTAACCCTCTCGGTTTCCCCATCAGTTTGTGGATGGAAAGATGTACTCATACGAAGTTGAGTTCCAATGGATCCAAATATCGCTTTCCAGAAGTTTGACGTAAATCTAGAATCTCTATCAGAAATTATGCTTTTAGGCATTCCATGCAATCGAAATACTTCTTTTACAAAGATTCTTGCACACTTCTTTCTCATAGGAAAGAAGTGTGCCATCTTGGTAAGCCGATCGACTACAACAAATATAGTATCATGCTTACTTCTGGTCATAGGTAGCTTAGTGATAAAGTCCATAGAAATAGACTCCCACTTCTGATTTGGAACATCCAAAGGTTGAAGCATTCCTGGCATCCTCTTAAACTCAGATTTCACATGTTGGCACTTCAAACATTCACTTACATATTTTCTAGTATCCCGCTTCATACATGGCCAAAAGTAAGAACACTTTGTTTTAACATAAGTCCTTGAATAACCTGGATGTGCAGAAAATGGTGCATCATGACAATCATGCAATAGTTTTACTTTTAATGGAGATTCAGATGATATGCATAGCTGATTCTTACAATACAATGTTCCATTCTCCAAATGAAATTTTTCCTCATACATCGATCCCCTATTTGCATTCAAAGAACTCAAAATAGGTTCATAAAAAGGATCATGTTTTATCTCTTCTTGAATTTGATTGACAAAATCAGAATTTATTACAGAAACAACATTACACAAAGGTCTCTGACTCAATGCATCAGCAACCTTATTTTCCTTACCAGCAAGATACTTAATGTCAAAATCATACTCACTTAATAATTCAATCCAACGCTTCTGCCTGGTGTTAAGCAATGGTTGTGTGAAGATGTATTTCAGACTCTGATGATCTGTTTTCAATTCAAACTTAACTCCTAACAATAGATGTCTCCAATGCTTAAGTGCATTGACAACATCAAGCATTTCTAAATCATGAGTAGGATAGTTAAGTTCATGTTTTCATAGTTTTCTAGACTCATATGCGACCACCCTGCCATCCTGTGAAAGAACACATCCTATCTGACTACCACTTGCATCACATGCAACCGCAAAAGGCTTTCACATTTCTGGTATTTTTAAAACATAATTCTCAACAACCGTTTGTTTCAATGTTTCAAATGATTTTTGACAGGCATCACTCCACGCAAATCCTACATTCTTTTTAGTTAATTCGGTGAGGGGAGTAGCTATCTTAGAGAAATCCTTAATATGTGCTCTTTCATATTGTGCCAACCCAAGAAAACTTCTAACATCCCTTACAGTCTTAGGAATCCGCCAGTCAACTATTGTTTTTACTTTATCTTCATCTATAAGGATTCCTTCTTTTGATATTGCTCTTCCTAGATACACAAGTTTATCCTTAGCAAAGAAACACTTACTCTTTTTTCCATACAATTTGTGTTCTCTAAGAGTTTGCAAAGTCTTCTTGAGATGTACCGCATGCTCAGAATCATCTTTAGAGTATACAAATATATCATCAAGGAATACGAAGATGAATTCATCTAGGTAATCATGAAAAATATTATTCATCAAGCACATAAATGTGGCAGGAGCGTTTGTTAATCCAAAAGGTAGAACTATAAACTCATAGTGACCATATCGTGTTCGAAAAGCCGTTTTAGGAATATCCTCTGTTTTGATCGTAATTTGGTGATATCCAAATCTTAAGTCAGTCTTTGTGAATACAGTCGCTCCACTTAATTGACTTAATAAGTCATCTATGTGAGGGAGTAGATACTTATTCTTAATTGTTCTTTTATTCAACCCCCTATAGTCAATGCATAATCTATAAGATCCGTCTTTCTTCTTCTGAAATAAAATAGGTGCACCCCAAGGTGAGACACTTGGTCTTATTAAGCCTTTCTTCAAAAGATCATTTAATTGAATCTTAAGCTCCTTTAATTCATCAATCTTAAATCTATAGGGTGCTCTAGAATATGGTTCACTCCCTGGATATAGGTCAATGGCATGGTCAATCTGCCTCCATGGGGGTATACCAGGCAAGTCTTCTGGAAATACATCGGCATATTCTTTCAAGAGATTTCCTACATAATCTGGAATATCTTCATCATTACCTTCCTCATGTAGATTGTTCACATACACTACAAATGTTTTACAGCCATCACGTATACCTATAATCATCTGCATAGCAGAAATAAGAGTAGGTTTAGGATTAAAGACATCACCTAGAATATGAATAGATTCATCATCTACCTTTAAAGTGATCGTTCTTTGTTCACAATTAATTGTCGTAGAATTTTTAACTAACCAATCCATGCCTATGATTACATCACTCTGCTTCATCTCAATTACATGGAAACTTCTAGAAAAGCGCCTATCCGAAAGAGTAAATTCAAGGTTTTCAACATATCCTTTTGTGTAGTGGAATCATCCATTGGCCATCTCTACAGGTCTGGTTATCTGCATATTTAGGGCTATCCCTAGATTCTGTACCAATTTGAAAGATAGAAAACAATGGGTACTACCTGAATCGATCAAAAATCTGGTTTTATGCGCAGAAATCATACCCGGAATCGTGATTACAGAAGTCTTTGGGAAAGAACTTACCGCCATCATCTGCTTCCTCAATAATTGTACCCTCCTCGATGATGTTTATCGCATTTGATTGTGCGGTCGAAAGACTGCCTTGTTCGGGCACTCATATGTCCGATGCCCTTTCTCCCGCAACGAAAACACAGACCAAGTCATTTTGCCCTCTCAAAAAAATTAGGGTCTTGTTTCCACTCAATTGGTTGATGCCTCCTTTGATTTTCCACCAGCCGAGCAGGGTTCTTACCTTGGTTATTAGAAGATGGAGTTTTCTTTGAATTGTTCATGTTCATTGCAACAAGTCTTTGTGGCCTATGTCCCGTTGCAATGAATCTGCTTCTATTTGCCTTCTGCAAATTGAACTTCTCCATCTTCTCAAAGTTCTTAGCCATCGCAACAGCATCAAGAAAATCAATGCATCCAGATCCCTTGACTTGATAGCGAAGTTCCTCACGAAGCCCTTCAATAAATTTACTCTTTAGAGCGTTACCACTAACCTCTAATGCATATTTATGAAGACGTAGGAACTTCTCTTTGTACTCGTCAACAGATAAGCTATGCTTATCACTTGCGTGTTGTCGGAAATTGTAGAACTCCATCTTCTTCTCCATATGGTAGTGTGGAGAACAATAGTGTTTTTCAGCTTGTTCTCTAAATTCCTTCCATAGAACTGGACCAAAACGCGTTTGAGTCTGCATGTATGACTTCCACCATAGCTTCGCAATCCCACGCAGGTGCACGATCCCAACGTTTGCCTTGGAATCTTCACTAAATTGTCGAAGATCAAAGAAACCCTCCAGTTCTTCAATCCATGCCTCAAGATCTTCGCCACTCTTCTTCTCGCCATCAAAATCATTCAACTTTGCCTTCTTGAAGACTTGGTTAAGGGCAAACTCACTTGGTTCCATATCTTCATAATTACATTTTTGTTTTTCGTGAGGTACACTAGATGTTCCCGCATCTTCATCTACTTCATCGTTCAGCTCCACAAACAAATTTGTTGCTCCTTCTGGTTGCTTTCCGCCTCGTTCTTTGTGCAATTCACCAAGAAGCTTCTGAATAAGCTCCTCTTGTTCACGAATCTTTTGTGTTAGACCTTCCATCGTTCGCAAGGATTGATTCTACTCTGATACCACTTGTAGCATTTCCTGAGTCACAATCAATCCCAATCACAATCTTTCGATCACTCAAAAATAAGAGTGGAGAGAAGACCACAGAGATTGCACAAGGTAAAACAAAATCTGATGCGGAAGAGTAGAAACAAATATGACGCAGAGAAGGAGGAATTCTGATATTATAGATGCGAATCAATGGTTACAATAGCTTTGGATAATAGCTTTGGACAATAGCTTCTTGACGAAGCCTCCACCTCCCGACCACCCGCGAGCTATCACAATCACATTCACACTCGCACTCTCAATCACACTCTCACTCTCACTCTCACTCTCAATCACACTCTCAATCACAAGGTAATTCTCCGATTTCTATGTCTCCCCCCTGTTGATGCGCAGGTCTCCCTATATCCGAGTTTGATCGCTGCTTTTTTTCCAAAAAAAAGTGTGTGATCCACCAAATTTAGAAAAAGTCAAGTTTCTCCAAAACTTTCGCAAAAAGCCATGCGATCGTAGTGTGCTTTCTTTCTTTAGCGTACCTGTCAAAAATAGCAGAAAAACACCAAGAAGACATATCCAAAAACATCCATAATTATACATGGTGACACCTGAGCATCAGAAACACAGATTCGAATAGAATAAGATAAGCCCTCGTTTTTTTTTTTAAGTGTTGGAAAAACCAAAACTTTTGAAAGCCCTATAACTCAAAAACGATGAGAAATTAGCTTAAGCTTGAGAGAGACACTTTTATTCAATTTTTTTATCTGCACGATAGTGTTGGAGACGTCCGAGGTCCAAATCCACCTCCAAATGCCACTTTTGAGCCCTGCAAGTTTTAAAATTCTAGAGAGAGAGTAAAATCAAGGCATTTTCTAACAATGAACTAAATGTAGGACCCTGAACGAGGTACTTAAAACATGATTCACAAAAATTTCACACAGGCACTTTTATTCTCTTATACTTGCTCTACCTTTCCCTCATACAGAGTTTTCCTTAATTCTTTCATCTCCACCTTCAAAATTCCACTAGAAAACATGATGCGAATAAGGTCTAGAGAGAGAATATGAAAATTGTTAACCCAAAATTTTTCCTACATGCATAAAATGACCTAATTATTCGTTCTAAGCATTATCCCCACAATGAAATTTAGAAAGCTCAAAATGAATTATTTCACTAGAAAAGAGGCCTATTACAATTCTTCCCCCCTTGAAGAACTTTGTCCTCAGAGTTGGAAAGAAGGATAATGTGTTAGAGAATCATCTAAATTCACCCAACTCGAATCTTCTACTGGGTATGAGTGCCATCTCACCAAAATTTCTACCATAGATCTATTTCTAAGAAATCTTTCCTTCCTATCTAATATTATTTCTGGTTGAAGCTCAAAAGAGCCATCGTCTTTCAGCTTATAATTGTCCTGCAAAACATGAGCAACATTACCCACATATCTTTTAAGTCAGCTGACATGAAATACAGGATGCACATTTAGATATTTAGGTAATTCCAGCAAATAAGCAAGAGATCCAATCTTTTTCAAAACTTTAAAAGGACCTGCATATCGAGGAGAAAGTCTATGATCCTTCCCTAGCAACAAGTTAGATCGGTGAGGATTAACTTTAAGAAATACCAAATCATCAACTTGGAATTCAAGTGGTCTGCTCTTGAAATCATAGAACTTCTTTTGTCTTTTTTGAGCTTCTCTTATATGTTTCTTAATTTTTCCAAGTTCTTCATCCATCTTATCAAGCATTTCTTTGGATACTTCTACTTTATTTGGAAAACCCAAAAATGAAGGTGGAGTCAAACAATTATAACCATACATAGCTTCAAACGGAGTCATTTTTATAGATGCATGCCATGCACTATTGTATGCAAACTCAACCAAGGGTAAATATTCACTCTAATTATCCTGCTTTTCATTCACATACATACGCAACATATCTTCAACTACGCTGTTAACCCTCTCGGTTTCCCCATCAGTTTGTGGATGGAAAGATGTACTCATACGAAGTTGAGTTCCAATGGATTCAAATGTCGCTTTCCAGAAGTTTGATGTAAATCTAGAATCTCTATCAGAAATTATGCTTTTATGCATTCCATGCAATCGAAATACTTCTTTTACAAAGATTCTTTCAACATTCAATGCAGTATCAGTCTTTCTCATAGGAAAGAAGTGTGCCATCTTGGTAAGCCGATCGACTACAACAAATATAGTATCATGCTTACTTCTCGTCATAGGTAGCTTAGTGATAAAGTCCATAAAAATAGACTCCCACTTCTGATTTGGAACATCCAAAGGTTGAAGCATTCCTGGCATCCTATTAAACTCAGATTTCACCTATTGGCACTTCAGACATTCACTTACATATTTTCTAGTATCCCGCTTCATACATGGCCAAAAGTAAGAACACTTTGTTTTAACATAAGTCCTTGAATAACCTGGATGTGCAAAAAATGGTGCATCATGACAATCATCCAATATTTTTACTTTTAATGGAGATTCAGACGATATGCATAGCCGATTGTTACAATACAATGTTCCATTCTGCAAGTGAAATTTTTCCTCATACATCGATCCCCTGTTTGCATTCAAAGAACTCAAAATAGGTGCATAAAAAGGATCGTGTTTTATCTCTTCTTGAATTTGATTGAGAAAATCAGAATTTATTACAGAAACAAGATTACACAAAGGTCTCCGACTCAATGCATCAGCAACCTTATTTTCCTTACCAGCGAGATACTTAATGTCAAAATCATACTCACTTAATAATTCAATCCAACACTTCTACCTGTTGTTAAGCAATGGTCGTGTGAAGATGTATTTTAGACTCTGATGATCTGTTTTCAATTCAAACTTAACTCCTAACAATAGATGTCTCCAATGCTTAAGTGCATGCATAACAGCAAGCAATTCTAAATCATGAGTAGGATAGTTAAGTTCATGTTTTCTTAGTTTTCTGGACTCATATGTGACCACCGCATCCTATGAAAGAACACATCCTATCTTACTACCACTTGCATCACATGCAACCACAAAAGGCTTTCCCATTTCTGGTATTTTTAAAACACAATTCTCAACGATTGTTTGTTTCAATGTTTCAAATGATTTTTGACAGGCATTACTCCACACAAATCCTACATTCTTTTTAGTTAATTCGGTGAGGGGAGTAGCTATCTTAGAGAAATCCTTAATATGTGCTCTTTCATATTGTGCCAACCCAAGAAAACTTCTCACATCCCTTACAGTCTTAGGAATCGGCCAATCAACTATTGTTTTTACTTTATCTTCATCTATAAGGATTCCTTCTTTTGATATTACTCTTCCTAGATACACAAGTTTATCCTTACCAAAGAAACACTTACTCTTTTTTCCATACAATTTGTGTTCTCTAAGAGTTTGCAAAGTCTTCTTGAGATGTACCGCATGCTCAGAATCATCTTTAGAGTATACAAATATATCATCAAGGAATACTAAGATGAATTCATCTAGGTAATCATGAAAAATATTATTCATCAAGCACATAAATGTGGCAGGAGCATTTGTTAATCCAAAAGGTAGAACCGTAAACTCATAGTGACCATATCGTGTTCGAAAAGCCATTTTAGGAATATCTTCTGTTTTGATCCTAATTTGGTGATATCCAGATCTTAAGTCAGTCTTTGTGAATATAGTCGCTCCACTTAATTGACCTAATAAGTCATCTATGTGAGGGAGTGGATACTTATTCTTAATTGTTCTTTTATTCAACCCCCTATAGTCAATGCATAATCTATAAGAGCCATCTTTCTTCTTTTGAAATAAAACAAGTGCACCCCAAGGTGAGACACTCGGTCTTATTAAGCCTTTCTTCAAAAGATCATCTAATTGAATCTTCAGTTCCTTTAATTCATCAATGTTAAATCTATAGGGTGCTCTAGAATATGGTTCACTCCCTGGATATAGGTCAATGGCATGGTCATTCTGCCTAGGTGGGGGTATACCAGGCAAGTCTTCTGGAAATACATTGGCATATTCTTTCAAGAGATTTCCTACGTAATCTAGAATATCTTCATCATTACCTTCCTCATGCAGATTGTTCACATACACTACAAATGTTTTACATCCATCACGTATACCTCTAATTATCTGCATAGCAGAAATAAGAGTAGGTTTAGGATTAAAGATATCACCTAGAATATGAATAGATTCATCATCTAGCTTTAAAGTGATCGTTCTTTGTTCACAATTAATTGTCGCAGAATTTTTAACTAACCATCCATGCCTATGATTACATCACTCTGTTTCATCTCAATTACATGGAAACTTCCAGAAAAGCGCCTATCCGAAAGAGTAAATTCAAGGTTTTCAACATATCCTTTTGTGTAGTGTAATCGTCCATTGGCCATCTCTACAGGTTTGGTTATCTACATATTTAGGGCTATCCCTAGATTCTGTACCAATTTGAAAGATAGAAAACAATGGGTACTACCTGAATCGATCAAAAATCTGGTTTTATGCGCAGAAATCATACCCGGAATCGTGATTACAGAAGCCTTTGGGAAAGAACTTACCGCCATCATCTGCTTCCTCAATAATTGTACCCTCCTCGATGATGTTTATCGCTTTTGATTGTGCTGGTCGAAAGACTGCCTTGTTCGGGCACTCATATGTCCGATGCCCTTGCTCCCCGCAACGAAAACACAGAGCAAGTCTTTTTGCCCTCTCAATAAAATTAGGGTCTTGTTTCCACTCAATTGGTTGACTCCTCCTTTGATTTTCCACCGGCCGAGCAGGGTTCTTACCTTGGTTATTAGAAGATGGAGTTTTCTTTGAATTGTTCATGTTCATTGCAATAGGTGTTTGTGGCCTATGTCTAACACTGCATCACAGTGTGTAGGATCCCAATTCAAAAGAGCACTCCTGCTTCCATATTCTCTGAGTGGATCGAAGAACAATCTTTAAGCTATTCTACTGTAGCCATCTGAAGAGAGCATGCCAGCAAACTGGATAGTAGCTTATGAGAAACTAAGATTTAATAGATGAAGTTGAGCAAGGGGAGAGTCGATGCATGTTGTGTAAACAAGCCTGTCTCCATCATTCTCTAAGGAGAAATAAGAGGAAGCTTCAAGTGATCCAAAGGCACTAACTGAAGTCGACAGTTATCTGCTATTCCCTCGATAAATGCCCTCCATAACCTTCCATGCTTTGATATATTGTGGAGTAGCAAGATTCAGGACCCTTCTTCCCATGCTTCTCCTTAATATCCTTGCGACATAGGGATAGATGAGCAGCAAAGAGATGCATGGAAAGAGACACAGGGATAGATGAGCAGAGATGCATATAGAGGCTTTTGTTGTGCCTAGGTTGAAGACACACGTAGTTGTCCTTAACTTGCAAAAGGTGAGGTAGAAAGAGGTTTCAAGATCTCACGAACAAAATGCACAAAAGTGTTTCTAGACATTATGAACTTCCTACATATCAACACATAAGAGTCCCGCACAAAGTGTTTATGAAGACTTAAATGATTTGAGATACTTTATAGAGTTTAAAATCATAAAAACATGGATAAAAAGTGTTTGTAAACACTTCAAAGGCAGAGATTTTACATCAACTCCATGAAACCATTCAGAAATATGAAGCAAACCAACAAAGCTTGACGCAAAAGAGGGTGTGTGGGAGGGGAAAATGAGGGTAAATGGTGGAAAAACGAATGAAAAAAATGGGTGGGAGGGTGGGCAAATGGGTAGAATGAATCCCAATAATTGATGGCAAAAGGCTTCTCTCAATGAGAAGAAAGCACACCACCAAAATAAAGCACCACCACCACCACCAAAATAAATGTCAAATATACCACCAAGACCTCCACCTAACACTCTGATACCATGTAGAGAGTACGCACACGGAAGCAAAATGAAAAGTAAAGTACTCTCACAAAACAAAGAATGTGTGAGACACAAAATGAGTAGACCATGAAATGGGTAAACTCATGTGGATTAGAAATGAGCTTGCCAAGAGCATGGAGTAGGCTCATCAAGCCTCTAACCAAGTACAAATGAGGGGAGAGGCCCTCCTTATATAGATTTGGGACGGGCTCTCAAAAGTACATCATATGTGGGATAAGTCTCTTGAAAGGAGAATGAATACAACTGGTAGAAGCACATGGCAAGGTACCCAAATACAAAGGAAATACAATATAAAATGGAAATAGACAAGAAATGGAGTGCCTCCTGGATACAAAATGGGGATGCACTCATGCGGATACAAATGTAGATGAAGTAGGAGCAATCATGTCGTCAACAGTTTGTTGGTCAGTCTTCTGCCACCACCATCTTTATTGAGAATCAGAGCGCATTGGCAGTTGCAAGGAACGTTGTGTTCCATGCTCGCACTAAGCACATTGAGGTGCATTATCATTATGTCAGGGAGAGGTTCTCTATTGGAGAGATCATCTTGGCATATGTGCCCACGCAAGAGAACATTGCAGACCTTTTTCACTAAGGCTCTACCTAGGGAAAAGTTTGAAGCTTTCCGCAAAGATTTGGGCTTTAGTCCTTTTGTGGATTGATTCGACATATCTTGGCACTGTCTTATACGTGATTGCCAGCTCCTTGTTCAGTGCATCACTCCTAGGGGGGATTTGTTGATATATTTAGGTAGTGATGTGTGTGAACGCACGAGGACCACCGGGGCACTTTTTTCCCTCTTTAGGAGGTTTTTTCCCTTGGCTTGTATATATGCCTATAGCCCTAACATGTTACTTATCTTTGTACATTCTAGTGGTGATAGATTCAATATTGTGTGTTGTGCTCCAAGCTTCTTCTTCTTCCTTGTGTTGTTCGCGTGCTTCCACAGACGTCTAACTCCAACAGAATGTGCTCACATCTATAAGTGTATCAAGGAGTAAATCGACCATTGTATAATTGGTGGAACCAAAAATCTATAAAAATTTTGCCAGAGTCTCCTCTACAAAATGAGCATATGAACGATGTCAAAATATCATAAAACTACAAGCATTAACATGGAAATATGCACAGTCAATCACTAACTCTATTGCATATACTTAGTTACCCAAAAGAAGCCAGCTAAGCTTATCAAGCACCTATGAACATCTAGCATACATCTCCCATGATGAGGCTGGGTAAGACTTCCACCTACATCACTGAAGAGACCCTGACATATGGGTGTCTCCCATTTAAGAAAACCTCACCATGACCCTCTTTATCAAATCTAAAAGGCTTTATGCAAAAAATGTAACCACTATATCAATGAGCACATGGACGTACATAATTTGTATCCATGGAAGCGTACATATTGTGTATGTGCTCAATATATGGATTAAAATAGCACTAAAAAGGCTGAATTCACAGCCCAAACACTAGCCAAAAACACCTAAAAGTGTTTATCAACTCTGTTCTTTAGGCTCAAGAAACCTACATAGAATTTCTATGGCTGCTCCCACCACAACTAAGTCCTTCCAAGAAACCTCCAGATTTACTAATGTGGCTGAAAACATAGCCCCAAAGGTGAATATTCATTGTCGGAGAAGTACAAAAAGCACTCTTCTTGATGTTATTGAAACCATGTAAAGAGAACTATGCATGAAAAATACTCCAAAATGCCTCCAAGAATTACCCCAAAAATGCTTCCAAAACAGGCTTTAAAAGCAAAGAATGAAGCTTAGAGGGCCAAAACATGTTCAAAGTAATGTTCACCTTAGTCTTTCCCCTTCTTCAAAAACCACAAGAGTGTAGCTTAGTGGCAAGAGATTTCTAGTTAAGCGAGCTTCGAGGGGAACAATACTAAGATGGGTGACCTCCCAGGACGTACCGAGAACCTCTGTCTTCCTTGATCATTGAGGTCCTACCTTGCACATAGCCAAAGGCACCAATCGTGACTTTGGTGACTCTGATGACAAGGTATGCGAAGGTCCATGCCTTAGTCGCCACCTTGGAGAAAGCCTTGGGTGGTCGCTTCATTTGCACAAAAGGAACAAAGGTTTTGCATCCAAATGCTATGATATCAGCGAAGTATTTCTCTGATGATGCACAATGGTGGACTCCCCTTCTCGAGAGCTCTGCACAATACCCTTGTAGTAGAAACCTAACCTTGGGCACCACACACAGTACTTCACATAGGGGGTGTAGAATACACATTAAACACATAGTACACTGACCACGGACATAGATTTCTTAGGTTACACAACTGTGGTCAAACTTACAGTCTCTGGTTGACCAAGCCACTATATGTTTTCTTAAAGAACATATACAAAAGTGTTTGACGGCCATTTTGCCTTTCACATGGGCATTAATGGTAATAATCATTGATATATTTTGGTAGTTATGTGTATGAATACACTAAGGAACACCGGACACTCTTCTCCCTCTATAAGAAGTTTTCCCCCCCCAACTTGTATGTACACCCTATAACCCTAATGGATCCATTATCTTTGTACATTCATTTGGTAATATAACCACTATGTTGTGTTGTTCTCTCAGCTTCTTCTTCTTTGTTGTGTTGTTTGTGTGCTTCCATAATCCTCAAACTCCAAGAATTTCTATCAAAATTTAGGGCATCCTTGACAACTTTCTTGTGTTTGTCTCAAAATCACATGAAAATTGATGAGCATATTTGCAATAATTAGTGGTTCAAAACAACTTTGATATATGGCATCCAAAATTTTTATTTGAGCTCATTTTAGCCTCCAAACATATTATTACAACCATTATGTAGGAAACTTGGTCCTTTTGTGCCAAACATAATACAATTTTTGGTTCACCAATATAAAAGCCTCAAAGTCTGGTCCTTTTGTGCCAAACATATATACAAATTTTGGTTTGCTTATATAAGTGGCTCAAAGTCTACTACATGTATAGCAAAGCTCAATTGGGTATTTATGTTCAACTGTTTGAGATATAGTCAATTTTCTACATCAAGGTATGCAATCGCTAGCAATGGCTAAAAGCAATGATGTATTTTGTATGTTTTCTTTTGAGGATAAATTGGATGGTTCTAATTACCTACTATGGGCATACATGCTGATTCATGCATAGGTAGCAAAAGGAAATGAAATATTTTGTAGTGTGTTGAAGTTTGTGCTCCTACACTTACAAATACAATGATATTAGGCAATGCAAGTGGTGTTGAAGGTGATGATCTGCAATTTCTTGGTCTTTTTGTGGTTCCTATTGTACATACTGCAAAGCAACTTTGTTGGTATGGTAGAGATCAAAGGAATATGAATTGACGGCTGTTTTTATCAAACATGCCATTATCCCCACATTTACTCATGTAAGCACCAAAAGATGCTTGGGATACTCTTATAACACTATATCGTGCAAGAAATGAGGCTTATGTTGATTACCTCCAAAAATACTTGGAAGTGAGCATATGAATGAACAAGATTCAATGGACACTTTTTGACAAAGATCAAGAATTTGAGAGAGCAGTTGATTTATGCTGATGAAATCTTGCCAAATAGTTCACTTGTGTAAACTCTTATTGATGGTAATCCATATTCTTATCAGAGTTTTGCTTCTAATCTTCGATTGATGATGAAAGAAAATTCCAATGCTTTAACCTTTGATGAGTTTGTTTCTATTTTACTACAAAAAAAATAGTCTAGACAAAACAAATCAATTATGTGTGTTTTAGATCAAGCTTTTTTAGCTAGTCAAAAGGCATAAATGGATCTCGTCTAGTAGTAAATAGAATTCTCATGATTTTAAAAAGAAGAAAGAGAAAGATGAAAAGAAAATGGGAAGGTTAAAATAGTTCTGCAAGTATTGTAAGGCAGTAATGTCATTAAGATTTTTTCTAAACTAGCTGCAAAAGAGGCAAAGAAGAAAGAGGCTTGAGTGGTTGTTATAGAGGCCTCTACAACTAAAGCAAAGTTTTCTTACCTTGTTCAAAATGAAGAATGGGCATTTACTACTCATTTCAACTATGGCCTGTGTTGTCATGAACAATCTATGTTTGTAGAAAACTAGGATGTTTGGTAATTTGATAGTGGTAATCAAACATATTACCTGGCAGTGTAGTTTCTTTAGTTCAATGGAGTCTGCTTCTATAGTGAATACTATCACATGCACTAACAACTCGTATTACTGTTACAGCTAATAGTTTCATGATGTTGGATGCCTTATATGTTTCAAGGATCAAGGAAAGTATGTTATCGATTTCAACACTATCCAAGATTGATTTGATTATTAAATTTGTTGATAATAGATGTACAATTGATGATCTTTCAGATGGTGATGATATCCTTTATTCTTGCATTTTATGCCATGGGCTATATAAGCTCATAGATCACATAAAATCTAAAAATGATTCAAAATGTGCCATTCATAATTCTCAAGTTATTTTAGATGCAAAATCCTAGAATTTATGCTTCAGCTATCTAATTTTGCTAGTTTGCTTTGCATGTAGAAATCTGAAATGGTGTCCTCTTTTCCCAAACTTGAGGAACGTTCTAATCATGTATGTGAGGGTTGTATTTTTGGTAAAATGCAACATTCCTCCTTCCCTAGAGATGGTTCGTGTGTTTTTAAGAACTTCACCAATGTCCTACTCCAATCTGGTGCAATTGTAGAGAATCGTAATGATGTATGGTCTTCTGGAGTATTTTCTTGGCAATCTGAGCAATTGCTAATATGCTCATGAGCATCCTCAGGCATATCGGGCCAATAAACTCCCAATCGTTTTAATTCCCTTAGTGTTCCATGAGTTCCCTTATGCATCCTCCATCGATTTATGTGAGCTTTTTCCATTAATTTCTTCTGTTCCGCTTCTTCTACACACCTTAACAACACACCATTGGGTTCTTTAAAATATAAACTTCCTGCCACAATGTGCAAGTTACATGATTGTAAAAATCCTTTCCTAGCATCCTTCTTGGTTTGATGTTGTGGTCCATGAGTGAGTATTGGAATTAACTTTTCAGCCCACTTAGGACATACTTCTAAGTTGAACAAATAAGTATCTGGAAGGTCATTTGCTACTCCATTGGGTGGTTCTCCGTGTGTTAACCTAGACAGATGATCGGCTCTCACATGGGTATTTCCTTTTTTGACCACTACTTCGAAGTTGAACTCCATCCATAATAGAAACCATATTATTAGTCTTCCCGTATTACAAGGCTTATTGACTAGGTCCATCCAACCATGTGGTTTGAATGCTTCGTCCAAAAAAGCTTGAGGCATATACACAGGATCATCTACTGGTTAGTAATTTTGGTGTCCGATGGGCCATATTTGAGTTTTTCTCTCTTGACTTTCTGCTTCCTTACACATCCATAGTTGAGCATCTTCATGCATCCATGATTGGTCATTTGAAGCCGCACTATGAATTGACAAATCATCCTCTTCCTTGTGTATGGGTTTCCATTGTAGTGGGGGTACATCCATATATGAGAATGTATGCAAATTTATCTTGGTAGTAGTCCCCTGATGTTGTAGGTATAACGTGTCTCTTCCCCAATCTTATACTACCCTGAGTTGTCTCATGAAGGGTTGTCCTAATATGATCTCATAGTTATTTGCTTTTCCAAATTGACATATGGCTAGAGTGTGTTCTACTCCGCAGGTAGTCAACTTAATTTTCTCCAATATTCCTAGGGGTCTCTCTACATGGCCATCTGCTAGTTGAAGCTTCATACGTGTAGGTCGCAGGGCTGGCTTTCCCCATTCCTCCCAAATTTCTTTGGTGGCTATGCCTACACCTGCCCTGGTGTCTAAAATGGCTTTGGTCATGTATCCATTATATGTGATGGGTAAGCATGTGTTGCCCTCATCTCCCTCACTAAATTCTCCAACTTTATCAACAGGGATTTGTATGGTCAAAACAACTTCAATTTTTCTATTTTTCTTGTTATTCTCCTCATTTTCTAATTTCAATTGTCCCGCCAACCGTTTCCATAATTGTAGTTTGGCTCGTAGTAACTCTTCCACGATCAACTGACATTGTACCTTGGTCGTCTTGAGTTCTGCAAGATTGTGAGAGGTCTTACCTAAAGACTCATTTTCCTTGCCTTGAATTGTGGGAGCGTGAAAAACTATAGAACTTTTCTTGTATTCCCCCATATAGTTCGATAAGGTGGAAATTTGTGTACTTCCTCCCTATTTTGGTCTAACATAGAAACCTCTTCATATACTTCATCCAAATTTGGAGTCCGCTAGTTTTCTTCAATGTCCAACTCCTCAAAGGGTGGTCTTAAACTCCCATTCTTTTTCCATCGTCTTCCTGAAACTTAGCCCACATATCTTCTAGCCAATCAGCTTCTATTTCAGGGACTATAGAAATGGATTTTCCCTGAGCACTCTGTTGTTCCTCCTTACTATTTTTCTCCTTAAGTGTTCCTGTTGATTTCTGATCATTCTCTTTAAAATACTCATTGTATTCATTCTCAAGTATTCTTATCTCTAGGAGGACTTGGATAGTCCTCTCTAGAGTGGCTTGGGCTACCTCTATGAGCTTTCTGCATATAGCTAATCTCTCCTTCTCTAATTCCCCTTGTGGGTAGAGTTTCTCATGCTGCTCTATGTTTGGTCCAGTCATGATTCTAGCTTGATAAGATTTCAACCACATGTCCAAGTCGTCTGGTCTTGGATATGCTAGGATTGATCCTGGTTTATCTAGTTTCTGGGTGTGGGATTTAGGTGGTTTATTCTCTTGTACTTCCGGTTCCTGCGGTTTCCTACTATCTTTTACATCCTTCTTGTCCTCCTTATTCTTATCTTTCTTCCATTTGTTTTTAAGATTTTCCCTTCTAGTCTTCCAACTTTGCGTCTTCTTCATTTGGTTGTTCTCACATGGATCTTTAGAATAGTCCACTACCTGTATATGTGGCTCTAGATCCTTACTCATTTCTCATTGGGAATCTAATTTTCCTCTCTCTTATCCTTTGGCTTGCGCTCAAGTAATGGCTTTTAATGACACTGTATATTCTTTATCACTTCCAGATGATTCAGTCACTTGGATCACATTAATTTGTGTTGTGTTATGAGTCTTATTAGGATTCTTCAAGCAATCTCTAAATAGATGTTCCTTTCCACATTCATTGCAGTACCCTTCCCAAGTCCTAGGAGGTGGTGGGTTGTATGGTAGAGTTCATTCTCCTCCACACCGATAGTAGGGTCCTTTTGGTACACACCGATAGATGTTCCTTTCCACATTCATTGCAGTACCCTTCCCAAGTGAGGTGGTGGGTTGTATGGTAGAGTGCATTCTCTTATGAAGTGATCTCCTCCACACCGATAGTAGGGTCCTTTTGGTACAGGCAGTCTAATGGGTGGTCTCATAGGTGTTGGAGCCTTAGGTGCAGTGTACATTAGGTTTGCATATTCCGGTCCATAGGGATTATCATATCCTTCATAACCATAGTATTGTTGGTTATAAGTGTGGTCATACTCCATCAGACTAGTGTCATAGGGGTAGTATTCTCCTTGAATTTGCTCGTATCCCTGATTCGTTGTTTCTGTACTAGCTAAAGGTGTAGCTGGTACTATGGCTCTTTCCATGTTCTCCTCTGGTTGAGTATATTTGACTGGCACTACGTTCTATGAAAGGGGTGGTTGTTGTCCTAATATTGGTTGCGGTTGTCCATATCCTCCTTGTTCATATGGTCTAGGTACTCCTTGCGAGCCTGGATAGGGATTGTATCTTGGGGGCTCTCTTCCTTGTTCTCTAAGAGGGTATCCATAAGGCCTATACTGAGGTTAATTCATGGGCCTTGATTGCCTATTGAATGGGCAATTTTCAGTAGCATGGTTAGTATATTTCTACTCAATATGGCAGTACAGCTTGGGTGCTTGAGGTGGCTGCCTATTGTATGGATAAGCTTGAGGCATGCCTATTCCTCCTCTTGTACACATGTGAGATGGGTGATCTCCACCACATAGGCTGCATCTCTGTAGTATCGGCATTCTCATTGGTGGGTTCTAGTAATTTCCCTATCCGTGGACTCCTAACTTCTTGGCTACCAAATCTGCTAGCTCCTCCACATTACTAGAACTAGTCGTCATTGTACTCCTAATCTCTTTTGATTTAGTAGAGCTTGGTGTACTTTTGAGGCTGTCAGTTAGGTTATCTTCTAGGTCGATGCATTAAACTAGGGTTCTCAATGTTCCACTAGTCAATCCATCCAAGAATAATGATATCATTTTTTGTTGGGAGGGTCTTTCTGTTGCTCGGCATCTATCGACATATTGGTTGAATCTTCGGGTAGCTGTTTTTATGGTTTCATTTGGGTTTTGTTTGAAACTATGGATTAATGATGACGAGTTGTGTTTAATCCCTCTTTTAGTGAATTCTCCAATGAAGTCTTGGAAAAATTGCTCAATATTTCCAAATTGATTTGGATCCAATGACTAGAACCAAGTCAATGCCGTCCCTGTGAGGGTCAATCCAAAGGACTCATACTGAATAAAGAATTCATCCACTTATTTGGCTCATAATACTTGCTTAAACTCTGCTATGTGATCATATGGTTCTCTCGTTCCATCATAGTGATTTCTCATACATTTAGCAACTTGAATTAGCCTGAGCCTTCTTAATGGTTCTGGTGGTCGGGGCATCACAGGAATTGCTGGTCTAATTGGAGGCATTCCTGGTTGCACACCAGGCTGTGGCCTTGGACTAATGGGTGGATGGTTCATGTTACCTATTCTTGGGTGGGTTTGGTTGTGAGACTGCACTCTTGGCATTATGAATAGCACATTAGTTCAATTGGGAACACTTCGCTGGCTTGTTTGTCTTGACATTGTATTCTCCATTCCTGGATGAGTTTTGAAAGGATTGTGTGAGGTAGTTTCCTACTCTTGAGGAGGGAATACAAGCAACCCCATACACTTCAGGTTTTGATCTAAATATGTGACTCTACACTCATCTTCTGGGTCCTTTAACTCATAAATGATTACTGGACTTACCTCTTGTCCTCAGATGGGTGAATCTGTTTGTAATAGTAAGTATGACCCTTGAATTAGATATACATTAGGTAATCATCTTGAGGTATCAAATCCCCTCTCAAGACTTGAGTCACCACAGACTTACCTCTTGGTGTAGTCACTAATTCTTCAGGGTTAGATCTCCCCGAATTTCCTTGTCCCTCTAGTTCTTCTCTCTCATTAATCTGATCTGGGTTTTCTGTCACTACATAGGTTTTACCTAATTTATCCATGTACACTCCTCCCTCGTAGTTAACTGCGGGTCTAGACACTATTGCTGACTCAGTAGAGCTTACCATCCTTGCAACAGACCTATTTAGGCCATCCATGTAAATAGGGATTCCTTGCCGATTGGTGGACACATATTGCAGAGAGGTGCGGTATTCACCCTCCAGGGTAGACATAAAGTTCTCCCTAGGAGCAGAACCATGCATGTCCTCTGAGGCCATGGGTAGTTCCTCTTTTGAGTCGCTAGAGGTGTCCGCATAGATCGAGTGATGACTAGCTTGGGTTGCACTTCCTACCAACGAAATGACACTTCTCCGGCTACTTAGCATCCGTCCTGATCTTAAGTTCATTCACCCCTTTCGGCTTATGTCTGCTCTTTACTTTCCCTAAATTAGCTCCTCAATCACTCCAAACTTTACCCTCAAATAGCTTTAGTTTTGGATGATACCACTCTTGGCGATACCACACAGACGATACGATATCACACTTGGCACAATACGATACCAGAGTATTGGACGATACGATACAACTGAATGGCACGATACGATGCTAGAGGTGTAGACGATACAATACCTCTACAACCCCATGATACGATACCAAAAATAACACGATGTGATATTGAGGAAACTCACGATACGATACTGGAATGCTCACGATATGATACCGGAGTATTGGATGATATGATACCACCTTATGCATGATATGATACCAAAATAGAGGATGATATGATATTGAGTTGGCGATATGATAGCAACTTGCATGCGATACAATACTGCTCGGTGGACGATACAATACCGTGACCGACATGATACGATACCAGGTGGATCGTGATACAATACCACCGGATGACTGCGATCGTGATACTAGCACTTGACAATACAATATCGGGATGGTATCGTGATACCTCAAGTGGGTATGCAGTGATATGATACCAAGCGAGTATCACAATACCTCAAGTGGGTATGCCGGTATATGATACTAGGCGAGTATCGTGATACTAGGGAACTTTGGTATCGTGATACCAAAACTCAACCGATCACAATACCTTAGCCAAAATTACTCAAAACTTAACTTTTTGTGCGCAAAGTGTTTATTTACCTCACCTCCTCACTCTTGACCCCCTGTATCACTCAAAGACTCCCAAAAAACTCTTTATCCTACCCCATGATACCAAAAACGGCTTTAATCACGTGCATGTGTGTTCTTGGGTTGTTTTTTATATCAAAAAATTATTATATCTCACCTTCAGGGATGCCTCAACCAAACTTTGTGCTCTCAATGTCACTTTTTAGCTCCCTAGGCACGATAGCACTGCGGGGATACATGTCACTGCTCTCCTGACGATACTCGACCTCACAATTGACCAATTGAACTAATTTCTTGGATTTTTACAGTCTTGGGATACATGATGGTAAGTGAAGTGCTTAAGCTACAATGCATGTTGTAGCTCAGTGATGAGTAGCACCTCCTTTAATGTCAATCCGGGAAGACATGAGGATGGTATGAAGACCTCGAGCAAGTGAAGGCACAAATGTGTGAGTGAGAAGCACACCAACATGCACACACGTGCACACACAACAAGAACAAAGAGAGTAAGACAATGGAATCACTTCTATTACCACCAAGTTCTCATACAAGTTCAAAACTACAAGAAGCTAGCCCCCAAAAATGAGCTCTCTAGATCTATTTATAGTTTTTGACTAGCTTTGGCCCTGTCCAGACCTATGTTCGGCCTAGTTAAAAATTAGGTTCCAGGGCTTATTTGAGGGCTCAAACGAGGTCTAAAAAATATGAAAAGTGGTAGGCAATTACTTCTAAAGCTCCTCAAACTCGACGACTCCTCAGCTTGCACAAAATGGAGCTACAAAAAGGTGAAACGGTATTTACAATGGTTTTTAGTGATGAGAATCACTTTAAAATGATGTAGAGATTGGAAAAATTTTAATGGGTTGCCTCTGTGCTAGATCTGCATGTATGCCCATATCTGCTTCTTCCTGTATGATGCCAACACTCTCCCCCCCCTAGCGTCTGTTGTCTCTGACAGACCTTTGCTCCGCGGTTTGATCAATGTAGTGCTGGAGTATGTCGGTTGCCAATTCTTGTTCTTTGATCCGTAGTCCCCTGACCAGGTCTCTTTGAAGGGCATCCCAATTGACTGCTCTAGGCATGTCAGGTTGTGGCGTGGTGTAGAGCTCTGAATGCATTGTTTGTTTGCATGTGAATAATTGTAGCAAATGAGTTGGGCGTGGTGCGAACACTTCTGAGTGTGATTCCCAAAACCCCGTGGTGAACATGTCATCAAAACTTTGCTTGTAGCAAGCAGGGAGATATCTTATTCGTGCATGCCATGCATAAGCAACTCGAATACTCGGGGTCGTGCTCATATCATAAAGTAAATCATAATTACCATTTATGAATCCCGAAATTGGAGGCTGGATATTACATACATTGCGAAAAGTCTTTAACACTACTTGCATCATGTCCAGGATTTTGAGCATCATCTGTGCAGCGACATCAGGCATGGAGTGTAGGCGTTGGCATCTAAGATGGTAGCCATCATATAAGCTACCGTTGGTGTGCCTGTTGGGGGTGCGATGGAGGGGTAATTTAGCCATTGTTTGCAATTATTATTGTTTTGAACTTTTATGGCAAATGCCTTCCATGATCTTCTGTGTTGCACTGGCCCAAAGCAAGGGTTATATTTCAAATGCATGGGAGCATGGTCCCATGTTCGTAGCATCTCCGGATAAGTCTCAAGTAATTTTTGCCTCCAAATGGGTTGGAATATGGCACCTTTTCTAGCTTCTTCCGAGATGTCCTCTGGTTGGAACTGTGTGGCAAAAGAAGGATACCTATTGGTGACTCTTTTGATCTCTGCATTGTAGTCTACCAATAGTACAAAATAGGGCTTATATTGTAACTCTAAGCTGGTTATTAAGCGCCTAGGAGCCAGGTGCTTGAAAATTTTTGATTGGAGTATGGCCTCCTCAATGGTTTTCATGGCCAGCATTTGAGTTGCTATGCGCTAGTGTGGCCCATCTCTTCTACCTGCTTCATCCATGCAGGAGGGGGTTCCTCATATGTGTCCTGTCCCTCGTCATTGATTCTGCCTCCCGGAAAGGGTTGAGGCTCATAGTTTTCTTCAAATGTTTCCTCCACTGGAATGACAATGGCCTCCTCTTCTATTGGTTGATCGGGTGGAGAGGGGGGTCGTTCATATTGTAACACCTTAATCTTTAATTCTGCAACTTGTTGGCGTAGCTCGAGTACCTCATTGGCTGTTGAAGATTCGGGCTCTGGTGAAGTAGCAGCATTGACCATCTTTTTAGGTTCTATTGGGTGTGGTGGGGGCACCTGCGAGCTTTGGAGTTCCTTTACGTGGTCTGCCAGTTGATCGTGTGCTTCCAAAAGGGTCGCATAACCTTCCAATACCTACTGAATGTGTTCTGAGGGGATAGCTTGGAATTTGGCAGGATCTATAGGTGCCTCGGGGGTGTTTTCGATGGCTGCTTCTAAATTCTCTTGATTCTGTTGTTGTAGTCTTCTATTCTCTTCTTGAGCAGCAGCTAAGTGGCGGTGAAGTAAAGCCATGTTTCTTTGTAGTCTAGCATTACGCGCCAGTTGATCTCTGAGTTGTTCTTCCATAGCCTTACCCATCTCCGTATACTTGGCTTCAAGCTCTGCATTCGATTGTTGGAGGGCAGTCACTTCATGTTGTAATGCAGTGTTACTCAACTCCAAGGCATTGACACGTGCCTGGAGGTGAGACGAGAGAGTACAAAGCTCTTATTGTTTTCTTCCAATAACCTGTATTCATGTTTAAGCTGAGCGGCAGCTTCAAGCATGGTATCTAGTGCAAGACTAAATGAGGTGGATGCAGAGGTGGAGGTGAGAGATGCAAGGGGTTGGGAAATGGGGAAGGGAAAAGTGGATGTGGTGTTGACAATGGGTGTATGTGGTGATGTGCATGAAGTTACTAGTGGTGATGTGGAGACAAAAGTGGTGGTGAGTGGTCCTGTGGAGGGTGAAATGCCCATGGGATCGGACGTGATTGTGTGTGAAGTGTGAATTGTGAATACTAGAATGGTGGGTGGTGTGTTAGTGGTGGCCGTGAATGTGGAGGAGTTGGGGTGGGAAGGGGACTTTCTATTATGATTCTCAATTTGTTGAACTATATTTACAAGGTTTGACAAGAATGGGGATAGGGTGGTTTGCATTGGTTCTAAGGGGTTTAAAAAGGGTACAGTGGGTAGGGGTTGGGAAAGAGGAAATGTATTAGTGAAGGGAAATGGGTGTGTTAAAGTTTGGGTAGGGACATGTGGCTGTCCAAGAGCTGGTTGATCAGATGGGTGGCCTAATATGGTTTGATGGGTGGCGGGATGACCTATATGAGGTTCGGAAAATGGGCAAGCAATGATAGAGGTAGGGATAGGTAGGGATGGCAAAATGGTGGTGTGTGGTATAGGTTCAGTAAGGATTGTTGTGGGTTGTTCAATGATGCTAGTGGCGAGGGATTCGGTGGGTTATGTGGGAGGTGATGGGGAAGAGGGTATCTGTGTGTTGTCGTCACGTGCATCCGTGTCAGTGGGGCTGGTCATGTGCACATCTTCCTGAGTTGCGGTAGGGAGTGAGGTAGAGACTTCCATCTGAATCATTTTTCCCCTGCATAGTCGCGTATCGAGCCTCCATTGGTCGTATTGAGGAGCGGTGCGATGTAACATGGTCCACATAGCTTCTATAATCCCACATGTGTCCGCCAAAAGGTTCAATGATTCAACAAAGTGGGGATCCGCGTTCTCTGCTTGAAGCATTTGATTTACCATTGCTCTGTTTGCCTCTTCAGATAGCTTATGCCTCTTTTGTACGTGCTTGATCGTTTTGTAGAGCCGTTTGAGTTGTGCCGTGTAGGCAGGGGCTTCCTCCTCACTCTCCTCTGATTCATTTCCCTATGCCTCTTCTTGATCCTGTGTGCCTTCAGCGTGAGTATGTTGTGCCTCATCTTCCCAATGTACCCTTCTTGCATCACTCTCTGGCCGTCCTCTCTGGGATGATGATCCGGGGTCATCAGTGTCTGAGAAGAACTCACTCTCAGATAACTGTGCTGTTTGCAAGAATCTCTCGAAGTCAAAGGATGTATCTTCTGCCAATGTAGGCCATTGAGGCAAACTCAGCATCGGTGGGTAGTGGAGGGGCTGATGGAGTTGGTTGTACCACACCTTCTGATTGTGGTCGTTGGAGATGGATCGTGAACGGGGCCACCTGTGCTTCTTCTCTAGGGGAGATTTCTGTGGTGGACTCATGAGGAATTAGCCCATGGGAAAGAGATCCACACATTCTCTTAGCTGGTTGAACCCTTGGTTTTCGCCCTTGGAAGAACTATAGCTGGGAGTATTTAAGTGCCCGTGCAATCGGCACATCGTAAGCGAGGCATCTGTATATAATTCTTGTAATGGCACAACAACCATGCAAAGTAGGCTTCCTTACTCCTTGTTTTCCTGCTTCATATAATTGGTCCAGGATCCACACCGGCATCTTAATCGGTAGACTCCCGGTCTCTGCCAAGTATAGTCCGTACCAAATCTTTCAAAGTGGCAATCAAGTAATAGCACCTAAGGAAATCAGGTTTAGGTAGAGCTACATTTTGTAATGCTTCACATTCTCGTGAGAAGAACTGAAAGGTCCACCAAACTCCTCCGAATTCCAACTTGGACTCCCAGATGTGGTCCGCATCTCCCAAATCTCTTGGCATCTCGTTGAATCAATGAGAATGACCCTTGACTCTTTCTGTTAGGCCACTTGGTGGATCCGAGATGGGAATTCTTCGCACATTCAAAAACTCTTCAGGCCTCGCTGTCAGTGGGACCTTCACTGGCATGGTGTCCCAATTCATTTGAGTACTCGTGCCTGCCTGGGAGCTCGTGCCTGTTGCTGCGGCCATGAGACTTCTGATGCTTATCTGTTATAAGAAGAAGGTCACATTAGTGCTGCATAGGAAACAGGATGTAATGGTGTTCCCTCCATAATACTAACATGACAATCCAGATGGTTAGTGGTTAGAGGTGAAGTGTTTGTGATAGATGTGAGTGGTGGTTAATGGTTAGTGTCATCCTAGGTGCATACTTTGGATCTGCAATGTACTGAGAATGCATCTACATCAAAGTTGATGGATTTACAAAATTGGGTCAGGGGGTTTGATACAGGGTTTAATTCTCCAAACTTTGATTGAGGATTCGTAGCTCTTAGAGCTAATGACAGGTAAAGATTTATGAACTAGATTGTGCTGGATTTGGGTCCTTTTGGGCACCCATTTCCAGACATTTCTAGGTTTGACCAAAGGTGTAATAGTGTGAGCTGTAGGTATCTTTCCTGAACTGTTTACCAAGAGTATTAGTGAGTGTTGATTTATGCTAGTGACTGGAGGTGAAGCTATTTGAGCTCGTAAGCTGGCCTTGGGCACCCACATCTGTCTAGCAGTGGGGATAGCCTTCATTGACCGCTTGGGGACCCAAATAGAAAGGGTGTGTCTAGAGTGTTGCCTAGGGAACTCCTTTGTTTTAGTCCTTGACGGTGTGGCTCATTTAATGCTTTTCTGAGGACCTGTCTCTGGAGTCGTGGTCTTTTCCCCTTTGCGTATCCAGATCTGCTTCATGCCACGAGGTACTTCATATTGCCCACATTGGTGCACATGCTTCTTGATCATCGGTCTCCTCAGTGTCGTGTGTTGCTCAGCCTGCCTTTCTCGAATCTTCTTTGGAACAAATGGGAACTCTTCATTGACTTTTGTTCCTTCATCCGGAGTGAAAATCTTCTGCACCATAGAACTTTGGACAATGATAGCATGGTTATTGTCAAGTGGGTTCCTAGAGGGACCAGGAGTGGGTGCCTTCTCTAATGGCCTAGGCGCTAGATTTTCTAATTCAATCATGAGGCGGCTTTGGCCTACCCAAGCCTGAAGAAGTCCACTTCTTAGGTTAAGGCTGACGGCTTGATTATAGATCCAATCTTGGCCCAAGATAAGAGGTTCGGTAAGATCCTCGTCTTCACACACTAGGACTTTTACTGGCATTAGGATCCCTTGCATGTAGAGGGGAAGTTCCACCTCTCCTACGCAAGGGGTTTCAACACCTCCTAATCCTATCAAATATGCCTCTAGGGGTTTTACCTTCAATTGCAGTTCTTGGCAGTAAGAAAGTCGAGCTGCACTAGTGGTTGCACCTGAGTCAATTAACGCTCTCACTGTCCTTGCACTCTCTCCTTGTCCTATTTCTAGGGTCACAAAAGGTCGTCAATCAACTATCCTATGGGTCCGTTCACCTGAGGCCTCACACATGGCCATGTGATAACCTAGAGCTTCTTGAGAGTCAGGCATGGGCTGATCTCTACCTTGTCTTCTCAATTTCATTCGTCGGATGCGTTCTAAAGCTTCTGCCTGTGCTTCCTCTCGAATTTACTTTTCTTTTGCCTTGCGTTTCTTGGCAGTGTTGAGTCGATTTAGCATCTCTTCAGTCAGGGGTTCTTGATATAACTTGACTCTGCATCGGCTTATGTAACTTGGTAGGATGTCACCTTCTAGAGTGGCTAATTGTACTGCTCCACTTGTGGAGATTCTATTGATTATCATAGTTCCATAGCCTCTCTTCTCTAATTTCTGTGCATGTTGCTTCAAGGTGTAGACTAAGACTAGGTCTCCTGCTTTCAAGCCTTTATCCTTAACGTGGGCATCAAAGTATGCCTTCTGTCTTTTCTTAGCTGCATATATTCCCGCTGCCGCTCTTAATCTTGTTTCACCTAGTCGTTCCAGATCAAAAATTCTAGAAGAGAGCTCATGCCCTGTCCAGTTATGCTCCTGTGCTACTTTCAATGGTAGCACTGCATTTTGGCCAAATACCATCTGAAAGGGAGTGGCTTGGAGTACCGTTTTATAGGCAACTCGGTATGCCCAAACAGCATGGTGTAGCTGTTTGTTCCAATCAGAGCGTTTATTATTCACTAGTTTGGTCAATACATTGCATAGAATCTTATTTGTGCTTTCATCCTGGCCATTAGCTTGTGGATGATAGGGGGCAGACTTCTTATGTATCACCAAGAATTCTTGGAGAAGGTTTTCTATGACTTCATTCAAGAAGTGTGTGCCTCTATCACTCACTAATTCTATTGGCAATCCGTATCTAGTGAACACATTTTCAAATAAGAACCTAGCAGTGGTCTGTGCGTCGTTCTTCGTTGTAGCTTTCACTTCTACCCACTTGGTTAGATAGTATGTGGCCACAATGATATACTCAGCATGTGAACCCTTAGCTGGGGGATTAATAGGACCAACAAAGTCTATTCCCCACTTAGAGAATGCACGTCCACCCATCATAGGTTTCAATGGCAGCTCATCCTTGCGTATAGGATACTGAGTCCGCTGACAAAGCTCACACCTCTTCACATAGGTATGTGCATCCATGTGAAGGGTGGGCCACCAAAATCCTACAAATAGTATTGCTTTGATCACCCGGTCTGGACTGAAGTGTCCTCCTGCTACACCTTGGTGAGCAGTCTCTAATATCCTGAGGTATTCGCTCTCATGGACACACAGTCTTAGGTAACCATCTTTACCACGTTTGTATAAATTATCACCAATGATTGCATAATCTAAGGCTTCTTGTTCCAAACTCCTTTGTCTAGCCAAAGTCATATCGTGAGGGAATGTTTTTGTCCTCAGAAAGGCTACTAATGGTTCACTCCAATCTGGTACTAAAGATATTCGATAAAGAGTAGCATGTTCCACTAGTGGTTTAGTGTGACAGATTAAGCATTCTTTGCACATTCTATGGACATCAACTTCCATAGTTGGCCAATGCACTCCTAGTCTCCTTAGTGTTTGTAGGGTTCGTTGTTTTGAGTAGTGTTGCTCTAATGCTCCTACATGCGCTAATTGCAACCATTTAGCGTACTCGTCGTCTTCCACACAACAGGCTAATACTCCTTGCTCCGTATGTTTATACATACTTCTTGCCAAGATATGATACTTTGGAGCTTTTACTATCTCTCTATCTTCTGTGTGTATTACCGGGTGATTAGGCCTGTATGTCAATACTGGCACTAATAGCTTAGCCCATTGAGGTACAACTTCCAAATTAAACAAGTAAGCATCAGGTAAATCATCTGACACTCCTTGTGGAGCCTCTCCTGATGTGAGCCTTGAGAGATGATCGCTCTCAGGTGGGTCTTGCCTTTCCTCATCACTACCTCAAAGTCATATTCCATTAGTAAGAGAAACCATCTTACTAATCTGCCTGTATTGCATGGCTTGTTTACCAGGTACAGTAGAGCTTGGTGATCAGTAAAGAATTTAAACTTGTTTGCAAGCAAATAGTGTCTAAACTTTTTAACCGCATACACCATGCCTAATCCTTCTCGTTCAGTGGTGGTATAATTTCGTTCAGCTGCATTCAATTGTCTACTGGCATAGGCAATTGGAAGATCCATATTACCTTCACCTGTAGGTTGTGCTAGTACACACCCAATAGCATAGTTCAATGCATCCACATGTACATGGAATGGATTGTTCCAATCTGGTGGTCAAGATTCGTGCTGAACATAATCTTCATTTGAGCTCATTGAAGGAGTTGTCACATTCATTAGTCCACTCAAAGCTAGTCAAAAGTCCGTACAGAGGCTTTGCAATGATGGCATACATGTGTATAAAACGTCGGTAGTAACCACAATGCCCCATGAAAGCTTGCACTTCCTTGACATTCCTTGGCCTAGGGAGTTCTGCTATAGCCTTTACTTTCTCCTCATCTGTGGATATGCCATTCTTTGACACTATGTGTCCTAGAATCTTGCCTTGCCTGACCATGAAAACACAATTTTTGGGTTCATGCAAACTTGATATTCTCTACATTTATCAAAGATTTGGCTAAGTTCAGGTATATGGGTCTGTCTAATGTTGGAATGAGCACAAAGATCATCAACATAGACTTCCAAATTTCTCCTCAAGAATTCCTTGAATACATGGCACATCAATCTTTGGAAGGTTGCAGGAGCATTGGTAAGTCCAAAAGGCATTACCCGAAAAGCAAATATGCCCCACTCTATGGCAAAAGCCGTCTTATGATAATCTTCTGGAGCAATGGCTACCTGATTGTAACCAGAAAATCCATCAAGGAAGTTGTACACTTCCTTGCCTGCTACTCTTTCTAACAGATGCTCAGTGATAAGAACCGGATAACTATCTCTGATTGTGGCTGCGTTAACCTTCTTCAAGTTAATGCACACACGTAGCTTTCCATTCTTCTTGGGCACCACTACAATGGGGGATACCCATTCAGTGTGCTCAATTTCATAGATAAACCCAGCTTCAACCAAGTGATCTATCTCTTCTTTGATCTTGGCGGCATAGTTGTAATTGTATGTATATGGCTTTTGTTTAGAGGGTCTGGCATCTGAGGTCATGGGAATAGTGTGTGAGCATATGTCAGGGTCTACTCCTTTCAGGTCCTTGTAGCTCCATGTGAATACATCTTTGTACTCTCTTAGTAAGGCTATCAACTCTTGCTCTTCTTCTTCCGTCAGGTCATGCCCTATGTAGGTGCATCTTTCTTCTCCCTCTTCTAGGGCTACAACTATCTTCTTGGTAGTTTCCTTGCTATCATAGGCCTCTCTTGCTTGAGCATCCCATTTAGGCATCCTCACCATGACTCTCCTATCATCTATTTCATACTTCTTAAAGTTTTCAGGGACCTCAAACAAAGATTCTTCCTCTTCTGGTGTGGCTTCTTTCTTCTTCCTCTTCTTGCCTTCATTTCTGGCGGTCACTTGTATGGTTAACCTCACCTCATTTGTAAGCTCTTCATGTCTCTGAGGGTGAGCATCTACTTCATAGAAGTATTCTTCATCTGATGCAAATTGTGGGTCCATAATGATTGACTCTAGATCAGAGTCACTTGCATCCTCAAATGCATCAGGGCTAGGTTTGCATTCTTCTAAAATTGAGTCTCCCATGATGGGCTCTATGGAGAAGACTGAAATGTCATAGCCATCCTCATCACAATGGGGTGTCCATTGTTCTTCATTGATGGCTACATCCATTGTTGCTAAATTTTTTGCCCAGCCGTGAGGCTCAAATTCTTCGTCAGGAAAAAGTACAGGTGCATAGGACGGGTCTTGAATTGATCTATGGGTTTCCTTCGCACCTATCTCTTTGGCTTCTTCTCTCTTCTCTTCTTCTACTGCTACTTTACACATCCACAAGTGAGTGTCTTAATGCATCCATGAGGATCCTGATCCTATGGAATGCACTGACTCCGTGTCATCCTTGGCTCTATGGATGGGGTTCCATTGAATGGGCGATACGTCTCTATGAGATTAATCCTTGAGATTGACTTTAGTTGTAACACCTAGGTGTTGCAAATACAAGGAATTGGTTCCCCAATCCTGTACCACTTGCAATTGCCGCATAAATGGCCTTCCCAAAATCATCTCGTAGGCTTGGTTTTTGCTAAAGTTGCATATAGAAAAAGTATGCTCGAACTCAACACCACATGTAGTGAGAGTTACTCTTTCTAGCAATCCTAAGGGCCTCTCAATATGACCATCGGCCATCTGTAATTTCATTCTTGTCCGCCTGAGTGCTGGCTTGCCCCAACGCTTCCATAGGGAAGTGGTAGCAATTGCCACTCCTGCACCCGAGTCCAAAATTGCCTTGGTTGTGTATCCCTGATGGGTAACTGGGAGATAGGTATTTCCTTCTTCTCCTTCACTCATATCTCCTATCTTATCCAATGGTATTTCCGATACTGTTCTGTGGGATTCTACCTGGGAACGAGATTTCGTTATGTCTGGCACTTGCTTGGCTACGTGTTTCCACACTTCTGGCTTAACTTTGAGTAGCTCTTCTAAAGTGAGATTGCACTGCACTTTAGTGTTCTTTACTACCTCCGTATTCCTAGGTATGATCGAATCTTCGTTTCTTATCATGACCGTGGGCGCTCTCATGCATGTTGACTTAGTTTCCCATGAGCCTGTGAAATGTGGTAACTCGTGCAAGGAATTAGACTCAAAGTCTAACCTCTCATGAGATTGGGCACTCTCCTGCTCTCCATAAATGGAAGGGATGTCTTGTGGGAATTGAGCGTGCGCATCGTCCACAAGTTCAATTGGAGGCGGATCTTTGCTTTCTTTAGCCCATTTCTCTTCTTGAATCTCTCGCAGGAATTCAGGTGAATACCAATTCATAGAAGAAGAGGTGTCTGGTTCAGTGGAGTTCGGCACATAAGCTTCCTGAGGAGGAATGCTTATTCTATCACTTGCCCTCTCCTTAGATTGTGAGATGGCTCCATTACTAGACTTTGCAAGTAACCTCTCCAATCTATCTAATAGACCATCAAAATGCAATGGTGTTCTAGTGGAGCTAGAGCCATTGAACAAGTGACTGGCTTCAAACATAGCTTGCGCCAATTCTACCATTTTCGCACAAAGTTTTGTTCTCTCTATCTCTAGATCGGCTCTAGGGTAACATTTTTCATGATCTGTCACATTTGGCCCTTCTTGGATCCTGGCCTGATATGCTTTAAGCATCATGTCTAGATCCTCAAGAGTGGGATCTGCTAGGACTGATCCTACTCTGGGGGGTGGGTGGGTTACGTGTGGTGGATTAGAAGGTTGGGAAATGAAAGGTGATGGGTTGGAGGGAGATGGAAAGGGGGGTGGTGGAGTAGTGTGAGAGTGGTTTTGAGATGCGAGTTCACTTATCTTTGCTTTTGTTTCTCTCAAACTTTCTTCAAGTTCACTCATTTTATGTGACCATTGTCTTTTCATTCTCTCACGGCCATCTCTCCAAGCTCTTGTCCTTTTCTTGGTTATGCTCTCCATCTCACTAACCTCGGAACTCTTTTCTTGCCCTACTCCTTGAGTTTGTTGCAAGGCTTGAGCTCTAGTGACCACATGCACTGGGGCTGTGGATGTTACACTTCCTGTAGAATCTATTACTAACCCGATAACATTGATAGGAGCGATTTTTGGCATATTGATGGGGTTCTTGGGACACTCTCGTATCACATGCTCCTTTCCACAATCTAGGCAAAATCCTTGAATTGTCACAGATTGGGTTTGTGTAGGTGCTGGTAGAGGGCAATCACGGATGAGGTGATCTCCCTAACATCGAAAGCATGGCCCTCTAGGGAATGGAGGTCTTATCTGCCTAGGTTGAGGTCTAGAGTTGGGGTTTGCATACATGACATTAGTATAATCTGGCTCCCAACTAGATTCATTGGGTTCTTCATAATAGTATGTCTCATTATGCTCGGGTGACTGCATGTAGTAAGCCTGTGGGCTATCAATATGTGTAGAGTCAAAACTATGGTCACTTGGATCACTTTCTGATAGCAAGGGTGTTACTGGGACTATGGCTCTATTCAAATTTTCTTCAGCAGATGCATATTTCACTGGAATTACATTGGTTGGAGTAAGGGGTTTCTGCGCTAGGACTGGTTGAGGTCTAGGTTGCCCTTGATAGGTTGGTTGGTAGGGTTGTTGGGGCCTACCATACTGTTGTGATGGGTACTGGTTCTGGAATCTGCCCTGTTGTGGATATGGTTGAGAGTAGTTTTGCCTGACAGTTTGCTTGTTATAAGGACAATCTTGTGCGGTGTGGTTGGTGTACCTTTGCTCTATGGTGCAGTATTGGCTACTAGGATTCACTTGGGGTTGAGCCATAATGGGGCATACACTCGCCATATGGTCACCTCCACAAGTATAGCACCGCTTAACTGGGGCAAATCTTGGAATTTGTTTACTAGAGACACCTAGTGTTTAAGCTACCTTCTCTGCAAGTTCTTCAATGGATGTGGATTGACCCGACATAAGGCTACTAGAGCTACCCGAATCCTTGTACATTCTTGATAGCTCCAACTCCTCGCCTAGATTATCCTCAATGTCTATGCACATGTGCACGCATTCTTCTATAGTTCTGGGGTCCTTCAAATACACATATGACCTGAGCTTGGTGCTCAACAATCCATCTAAGAACAAAGACACTTGCTTGGCTGGTGTGGGTAACTCAGGCATTGGGCACCTCTCTAGGTATTGCCTAAACCATCTTCCTGCTAGTCTGACCGTCTCCTGAGGTGTTTGCTTAAAGCTATGAATCAGGGAGGAGGTATTATGTCGTATGCCACTCTTAGAGAACTCAGTGACGAAAGCCTCTAAAAGTTGGTCTATGCTCTTAAACTGCCTCTCATTCAGGGGTTGAAACCATGTAAGGGTAGTGTTTGTAAGGGTTAGACCAAAAGCATTGTATTGTGTGAATAGGTCATCCACTTGTTCAGCTCTCAAGACTTGTCTAAATTCAGCTACATGATCGTATGGGTCTCCTGTGCCATCGAAATAGTTCTTCATGGACTTCACCAACTGAATTGGCCTTAGGGTCCTAGTGTGTTCTCTCGGCCTTGGCAAAGGGAAGTCGTCAGCATTTCTTTGGTTCCTTGGGCTCTAGGTCTCTCGGTTTCTTCTCTATCCGTTTCTGTTCTCATCCTTTCTCTTCCTAGGGGGTTGGCAAAGCTTACCTCAGGTCTATCTCTACTTCTATCCCTTTGAGCTCCATGAGCTTGGGAGGTCCCAGCTCCTTGGTGGCTATGGGACACATTGGACCGAGGTTGGGGAAAAACAAATTCACCCTTCCATGTGTGCATGTCTACCATACTCAATGACCACGAAGATCCTCTCTGATGTATTGTCTAGGTAAGTTACTTTGCATGGGCTATCAGGGTCTTTAAACTCATAGATTGTGAGAGCACCTACTTCATGAGGTTGGGCAGGCTTATACCTCCAAAAAGCCTCATCGGTTTCACGATTTAAAAGCAAATCTATACTCTTATTGTCCTGGGGAACCCACTCTGGTGTCATGATTCTGGTCAGGACTGATTTACCACGGGGAGTCTTCGGCTCTCTCTCTAAGTTCCCTTGCTCTATGTCACCTATGTTCGTTTCTGGGATCACATTACCAAATTCGTCTGTCCTGTCTGGGTGATCAGTGACTACATACATAGTTCCCTCTTTGTCTAGGTATGCGCCATTTTCAAACTTCACTGCTGGATGTTCTAGTCCAATAGGTTGATCCGGGTTTTTAATCTGGACTACGGATCTTCTTAGAACGTTCTCATAGATGTAGGCACCTAATTGGTTGGTCCTAAGATATTCAAGTTGAGCCTTGTAAGGACCTTCGACCTTTTGTAGGTAGGCCACACGTGAACTTCCTGTGGGCCTCTCAATACCCTGAGACATCTCGGATTCAATAGACTCAGAGTTAGGGTGGTTTGAATAGTTGCTCAGCTGCTGGGCCCAAGACTTAGCAGTGTGATTGACACTAGCTTCAGAGGATCTGAGGCTTTGTCTGTCTCGGCCTATGTGTCTTCCTGACCTAAGGTTCATATGCCTTGGTTTTCTACCCTCTAGTCCCAAGTACAATCTCGTTGCAGATTGGTTTGTATCACTCACTTTGTTCTTCTTAGTTGGTTATTGTGTTAGCTCTTGTTTGAAATCACGTTGTTAGGAGTACTTAAGTGAATTTCGCACTTGATAATTGATCGAATCAATTTTACTTTTGTCCCTTAGGGTTTTTGCACTTAGATCTACCTAATGCTTGTACTTAGTTGATTGTTCTCTTGGACTTGATTCGTGCGTGACGTTGCCCTAGTTAATCACCACACCTAGGTCGTACTTAGCATAAGCTAGGAATTGATAGAGGGTGTTGAGAATTTCCAACCTTAAGTCACTTGTTGACCAGACTGCTACACAAGCCCAGGTAGCCTTCTCCCAAGCTTGGTACTCACCCTTGCTAGCTTGCTTTGGATGCCTTGCTTGCACACAATGTTCCTGCAAAAGTTCACAAGTTAATATAGCTCCTTTACCACAATGGATTGAAAGACACACATCAACAAATATAAGCCCCCCTTGGAGTAACTCAATGTACCCCCAAAATCTTATGACCAAAATCTCATCAATCGGAGTTTGTATGGTGAAGTTATGACCATTCAGGCACTTAGCGGTCAAAATAGGCTCTCAGGGTTCAGGAAATTCCTCCCTGGTTTTTAGGTATTTTTCCCACTTCTAAGGCTCTAATATCATCCCAATGTGTCCAAAATTAAACCCAAGAGTACCACAATTCAATCAATTAATTCACCCTAAAAATTCATGTGTTAAGCCGGTGTATCACGATAGGTCGGGTCGGTGTGTCGCGATAGGTCGGTGCGTCGCAATAGGTCGGTGTGTCGTGATAGGTCGGTGTGTCACGATAGGTCGGTGTGTCGCGATAGATGGGTGTGTCGCGATAGGTCGGTGTGTCGCGATAGGTCGGTGTGTCGCGATAGGTCGGTGTGTCGCGATAGATGGGTGTGTCGCGATAGGTCAGTGTGTCGCGATAGGTCGGTGTGTCGCGATAGGTCGGTGTGTCGCGATAGATGGGTGTGTCGCGATAGGTCGGGATGTCGCGATAGATGGGTGTGTTGCGATACCTCGGTGTTTCGCGATGCCTCGGTGTGTCGCGATACCTCGGTGTGTCGCGATAGACCGGGATATGGTGAAATTTTCTGATCTGGCTAGTGATTCTAGGAGCTCTCAGCCTGCGCAGTGTCGTGGTGCACTCAGAATCGTGATAGGGTCAGTTTTTCGGTGTGTCGCTGTGGAGGTGATCGCAATCCGGGTGGATCGGGTCCGGTCGTGGCACACACAGGGTGTATGAAGCTAATGAATGTTGGAAGGTTTAAAGATGTGAAGGTGAAATTAATGTTGAGTATGGAGAAGAGAGAGATGTTGAAATAATTATGGGAATGGGAATGTAGGTGTGCAAGTTAGATTGATGACATGAATGATAATAATGAAAGAGAACCATACACACGAATCAAATTTGGAAGGAAGAATGGTCCATTGGAGGAGCTTTTTAAACACTTCCTAATTCTAATCCATATGTATAGACTTCTTTGGATGATATGTATGCATGACGAGAATAGATGGAATCCTTACACATAAATCAGTTTTGAAAGGAAGAATGGTCCAATAATGGAGCTTCTTATACACTTTCAGAAACTAATAAATATGTATGGATTTGTATGGATTATATGCATGCAAGTGAATTATGATGATGGATTTTACTCACAAGCTCAAAGAAACATCCTCACTGGTTCAACGCAATACTGCGGAGCCTTCTCACACATAGAAGAAATAGAAGACATGTAAACATACTTAAGAGACTGAGAGAGGTGACAAGAGACAAGTGACAAGTGACATGAATTAAAAGAATTTGAATTAAGTTACATGTAAAAGATCGTAGTGGTACGTCATGCTAAGCAGTCTACTGATCAAAGGTGGTTTCGACCCTCAAACCATGACAGTTCAACCGAATGTCACACGTAAGAAGGTGAGTTCCACTCCAGTGACCCTATGTCTGTCTAGGCTCGTAACGTCTAACTAAAGAAGTCTAAGACTCATTAAAATCAGCTCTAACTCACTCACACGCTCCACCGAGGGTGAGTCAAGATAGAGATGCTGGTTTCAAGAGCCTATCCTAGATTGGAGTTCTAACTTAAATTTGAAACTAGGTTCTATACTCATACTAGCTCACCTTGGATCCTCACTCGCTCAACCGAGGGTGATCGTCTCAAGGAAACCGTAAGCTAGCATGAGCCCTATGGATGCCTAACCATGATGCTCTAGGAGTTTGGAGGGGGGTTTATATAGTTTTTTGAATGAATTTGGGCCCTTGGATCTAGAGAAATCAACTCTCAACTCTAGGATCACTACTTTCGATTACAACCATTTGATTAATCAAATCAATGGCTTGGAATTGTTCTTTCTATCAAATCTAGTGTAAAGGAGTGAAATTTAGGCGCCCTCATTCTCCACCATTGGATCTGGGGATGATCTAGACCGTCGAATCAGTGCTGACATCAATTCGGATAAGATAAGCCACTATTTTTGGAGAAATGCTGCATTATTGATCTTTGATTGTAAAAAAGGTCTTCTTTTATGGAAAAAATTCGTGGATCCTCCTTCCTTTATGCTTTAATGCATCTCCACCCTTGAATATGAGCTCATCTTGACCTTACAACATGGTTCACTCATATTTTGACATGTGGCAGACATTCAAGCCTTCAATTTTCTTATTCTAGAAAACTACGGTGACCTTGAAAACTGGACTTTGTGCTCTTTGACCCTCCAAAAAGTCTTTGATGAAGATGAAACATTGTAGGACTATGTTTCCAAAGATCTCCTTCAGGAATATGCAGAAAAAACTCCCATCTGAATCTAACTTGTACAAGTTTGACTACATTTGGAAGCTTGCAAGGTGGCATTAAGGTGTCTAGGAAGCTCGGATAGCCTTGAAACTTTATACAAATATGTAGCCACATATGGTCTTTATACATGCCAAACCGTATGGCTAACATAAATTTCTATACAAGAATTTGTAGGGTCAAACTAGAAAAAATACATTTTTACAAAATGAACATAGCATATCAATGTGCTACTAAATCCATTTTCTGCTGAAATTTGGGCTATAGACTGCCTTTGACAATCTTTACAAGTATATGGATTTTCATCTAATTTGGTGACAATGAAATTTTTGCCCTAATTTCCCAACTTTGACCAACTTTGACCGCTACCATGGAATTTCTTGATTTCTTTGAAACTTTGTATGTGAGCTTCCTTTGACATCCTTGATGCATCCTGGACTTCTCGGGGAATTCTGGCTACCTTCACCAAATATGTTTTTTGTAGGCCTTCACAAGTGAGAGAGGAGAGAAAATCTCGACGACATTCGCCCCCACTAAACCTGCGATTCCTCCGGAAGCGCCACTCTAGCATCTGTGAAAAATAAAATGTTCCAGGCATCAAATTCTTTTATAGGCAACATGAGAAACATGGAAGGAAAGTTGATTATATGCATGAATAAGTAGGTAACGTGACATGAAGCAAAATTTGCATGAAAGAAATAATTGAAACAGGAAACATGAATATGCATGAACAAATAGGCAACATATATGCAAATGAACAAGCAACATTGGCAACAAGAAAGAAAAAAAACAAGCATCAATATGAAGTGGAAGTGGTTGTATTGAGTCGTTTTAAGCATCAGTTCCTCTCATCTTGAAGAAAATTTTGTACCTTTTTCATAAAGCAATCTACCTTAAATATGATTATAAACAAAGATTTAGGATTTTCAAGAGACATCTTTCATCTTAAGCTTATTTTAGATCAACTCCTTTCCTACATAAATATGAATATGCTCTTTCTCTAATAACATGCAAGGAAATCTAACTAAACTCCACTAATGCATAAATCTGCTTATATAGCCCGTGATTTATTCTACTATGCCTCTTTATCCTCCTTTGGCTTGCTCTTTTTTTTTTTCGATGATGATGATGATTTGGCAACTTTATGGTTACGATCACTTTTTTGGGGTGGAAGAAAGTGTAAACTTCTTGGTAATATGTAGCTTTTTTTTTTTTTTTTTTGACGAGGAAAAGTTAAACCCCGATACAAGGTACAACCATTTTTGATGACGGAGAACAGTCGTTTAAACTCCGATACAAGTGCTATGAGATGGACTAAGGATGTAGAAACATGCAGTAGCAGGAGCTAGGATTTCAACAATTATGCTTTCGATACAGGATACATATGCATGTTTATATATGAAAGTCATGTCACCAAAATAAACATCCAAATCTACATGCCCTATCTTTCCACAATCCTAGATTATAATCAATTTCTTAGTAGATAAGTTACTACTTAAGATAAAATTTTACACAAGTAGAGAAATCATCATTTGCCCTTTTTGACTCAAGTGATGTGGATATGCAATGCAATGCAAAGACTGAAAAAAAACATGCATGAAACATGCATGAAATAGAATGAACTTGAAAAAAAACAAAGCAACATGAACTTGAAAAATTAATGATATTTTTATATGTTTTTTTTTTCCTTTTTTATTTATATTTTTATTTTTTTATAGCATGGATACTCCTGTTTATGAATCGGCCTCCTTGTTGTCATCTTCTTCAATGTCCTCATCCAAAATGTACTCGTCATTATCACGTTTCTTGAATAGCTTTATCCTTTTACCTGCAATCAAAGTTTTTAGTGCAACACCATTTAATTCACAAAGAGCATACGTACCATTGTTGTTGACTTTTGATACAATGTATGGCCCAAACCACCGTTGAGTGAGCTTTTTGCGTGCATCATATTGAGAGTCAAATGTACTATCATAAATGAGCACCCAATCTCCTACTTCAATTGGATTAGGACGCAGTCGATGAGTTTTATCAAAATAATGCTTATTCTTCATTCTAGATTCTCTTAATTTTTCAACAGCATCATCAAATCTTACTTTACCTTGTTCTAACTGTTTAATACGCAAACTCAAAAAATCATCAGTAGACATGTTTTCAGACCAAGGCAAATTTGACCATGCAGAAATATGAGACTGAATTGGAAACAATGGTTTTTGATAGTACATGAGTTCAGCAGGCATATATCCAGTAGTACGTGTGCATGTCATTCTATCTGCCCAAAGTGCAAAAGGTAAGAATTTAGGCCATTGTTTGATGTCACCATTACATGCTTTAGATATGGTTTTCACAATAGGTGGATGCCCTCTCTCTATTTTACCATTGGCCTCTGGGTTATATGCAGTAGTGAGAGACAAACGAATACTGTGACGCTCAAAGAACTCTTTAGCTTCTCTCGCATTTAACTCTCCACGATCGGCAACTACTTTCTCTATGTACCCAAAGCGACTTATGACATCTTCAAGCAAGAATTTGCAAACATTGTAAGTGGTCTTAGATCGTAATGCACGTCCCTCTACATGATTAGTTAAATCTTCTCTTGCAAGTACAATGTAACGCATTTTGTCAATACCTTTAGGCATAGTTACAAGATCTACTACCCACTTGTAGTGAATACAAGGTGGATAAGTAGGATGCAACGGATCTCTATGTTTGACTGATGAATGAAGTTGACAAGTAGAACATGTAGAAACATAGCTACTAATGTCAACATACATCCTAGGCCAATAATAGGTACTTCTAATTTTTTCATATGTTCCAAAAAATCCTTTATGACCGGCCCATAATGTCTCATGCATTTCCTTCATTACTTGCAATTGAAGACCTCTTTTTCCTAGGACTCGTTGTGGATTCTTAACCTTACCCTTAGCATGTCTCCAAAGATAACCATTACATAGAAAAAAGTTATAAGCTCGTTTCCTAATGTTACGGAATCTATTCGTAGTCCAGCTAGGTAATGGTTGTAGTGTACTCAGATACTTTCCTATGTCTCTCCATTCATTTTCGTACTCAGACTCATGAAATTGCTCATACTCATATATATGTGGAACATAGTCAACTAAATTCACATTCTTTATTAGATCACTTTCAAGATCATCATCAAATCTAGCTCTCGATAACATATCAGCAACTGAGTTTGACTTACCTGAAATATGAACTAATTCAGGATTTATGAACTTAATATATGAGATCCATCTAAGCATGGCTATATCAGGAGATGAACAATTGGCTATCATTCCAATGAGAGGCAAACAATCAGTCTCAACTTTGACATTTGCACCAATGAAATATTCTTTGTCTATTTTCAAAGTTGTTACCATACCCCATAGTTCTCGTTTGATCTGTGGATATTTTCGTTGTGTTTCATGTAGAATTTTGGCACCAAACAGAATAGTCTACACGCTTAAGGATGGGAGCTTTAAGCAATAATTTCTTCAATTTACGCATAGCTTGAGTGTGTTTGTCAGTCCAAATAAATTTTCGTTTCTTCCTCAACAAGTCATAAAGACAATCAGCAACATGAGCAAAGTGAGGGATCCAAATAACATAAAAGATGCAAGCACCAAGAAATCTACGTACCTCACTCACGTTGTTACATGTTTCAGAAATCTTGCTAATGGCATCAACTTTTTGTGGGTATGGCTTTCGACCATAATGGCCACATAAATGTCCAACAATAAGTACCTCGTTGACACCAAAAACAGATTTCTCTATGGAAAATGTGAGACCTACCTCTTCAAATCGTTGAAATATTCTTTCACAATCAGAGATATGGTCAAGAACAAATTTACGACATCCCGATGAATCTAAAGTAATGTCCTTTACACGTTCCTCACTCCCTTTAATTGGAATATCATCAATGAATGGCATAGTTATATGAGGGATAAAGTCATGTAAGACCATATTCATAGCACTCATCATATGAGCCACAGAATTAGTCGCTCCTTGAGGTAAAGTACACATTCGCACTAAGCCTAAAGGAGTTTTCATTGTGGTTATGTCACGACTATCAATTGCTAATTGGAATTGGTCATATCCAGAATATAAATCACCCATTGAATAGATAGAATGTCCTGAAAATGATTCAGCAAACTCATCTACAATGGGTCCTGTTCCTACATTCCTTATGGTGACTTTATTGATGGGTTGGAGATCTTGAATAAAACGTAGTTTCCCATTCTTTTTAGGCACAGTGAACCATCTGTTTGAGTAAGGTGCAAAAGATGGCTCTAAAATTCTCATGTTTATCTTCTCCTTAAGTAGTTTCATTAGCTCAGGTAAGTGAGCCTTTGGAACAGGTATAGGACGAAGATTCCATGGAATATGTGGAATAGTAAAGATTATCATGGGTGCAACTAGCTTAGGATCTACACAACCAATCTCATGAGGATACATAGTAAAGGCTTTTCCATGGCTATGTATAACTCTCTCAAATTTATCTCTCTCTGCTGGCAAAAGAAAGTCATCATCCTACCAATTCTCACATGTTTGATTGTCTCATCCATGAATTTATGTCCTATGTTTTTCTTATCCCGAAGAATTGGATCATTTTTCACATCAATAATTTTTTCATTACTTCCTTGAGGTAATGGTTGAGCTATGGGTTTGACTTTTTTGTCTGCAGTTTTGTACTTTGTTTCAACTAAGGCATCATGTGTTTGGTTAAATTTCGAGCACTTGTCAATATTGAGAGCATACTCTTGGATTAGAGCATACTCATCAAGGGAAGAAATAAGAATAATATGGGAATTAGAATTTTGTTGAAGACATAACTCTAACTCCTCAAGAGTAGAGAAACAATGAGATGTCTCAATCACATGCTCAATGTTCTCATCATGTTCCATGATTTTGTTGTTTTTATAATTTTTTTGGGTTTTTTGGATAAAAGACTTGGACAATTGACTCTTATGAAGAAAATCTAATCTAGAATGTGTAAAACAAAGTGACAAACTATTGTACATGTTGGTTGGATGCGAGATGTCAAACCAATATCCACTGTTGTCCCGCTCAACAATGGATTCTATCCAAAATTTTGATCATATGTAGCTCCAAACATGAGTCGAGGTGCACAATCACTACAAGCATGCTCATGACCCTGAGTAACAATAGGTTTCTTTCTAATTGACAATCGATTCCTAGGATGATTCACTCCTACTGTCATGATTTGAAGTGATTGCATTCCATCCTTAGACTTAAATCTAGCATAGGTAGACCCATCATCCATGGCTTTAGTTTCCATACGACTCTCACAAATAAAGGGTTGACCTAAGAGAACTTCATAGGAGCAATTATCTTGAATAAAAAAGTGAAACTCTTTTGTGATTCCTCCTATGGATATGGGCACACTAGCACAAGCTCCATACAGGGTACCTACACCATTATCTGCAGTTCTCATATGCCATCCACAATCTTTATCTATGGGCCATCGAAACTTATCATAGACTTCTCTTGAAATCACATTGATTTCAGAGCCGGAATCTACTAATGCATTTACAGTGATAGTGTTCTTATCATTTCCTATTTTAACATGCATCTCTGATGTACCTCTAGACCAAAATGTTCTTTTAAAGTGACTTTCAGGATTGTTTTCATGATTTTCATGGTCAGGTTGAATAGGTCCTAAGAAATTTTTATTAACATTTACTTCATCATCATCAAAGTCCTCTTCATCAGATTCATCAAAGTTTAAGGCTTCATTCATAGCTTGATCTTGATCTAGAGAATCTTGCATCTCAGTATCTAGATTAAGCGGAAACCTCTTCCTTTTAATTAGGCCGATAAAGTTATCTTTAAAAACAGGCTTTGCAATAGAGAAAACTTGTTCTAAAGACATAGTCACTTGACTCTTAAGCAAAATGTCATCTAAAATCTCCATAGGATCTATTTTTCTCTCAATTTCTGAAATCAAGATGGCTTTAGGTTTTCTCTTTGGTTTCTTTTGTTTTTGCTCAGGGTCTTGTTTTTGTTCATGTTCTCGTGTTTGGTCTTCAGTTTGTTTTGATTGTTCTTGTTTATCCAAAGGCTTTGGTTCTGTTTTTCTTTGCTTTGTCTTCTTCCCTTTTTGTTTCTCCTCTTGTTTTTGTTCATTGGGTTGTGCTTCTTGTTTTTTATCTTTGGATTGTGATGTTTCTCCCTGCTCTATGATTGTTTCTATTCCCTCTGAGGTTTGTTTTCGTGTTACTCTTCTTTCACTAGGCTCAGCTTCATCTCTTTTTTGTTTTTCTTCTACATTGGATATGTGAGAAATAAGAGATTGATCTTCTATTGGTGACTCCCAAGCCGTTATTCTCCTAATCTCATCCCGTGCTCTTACTAAAGCCTCTATGGAAAAATCACCTTCCTTTGTGGGTTTACTTGATTCTACTTGTTGTTCATCAAGAGCTTCTAGTTTCACTCCTCTAGTTCCTACGTCCATTATGGTTATATTTTCATAATGTTTTTTCATTCCTCCTTTACCATAATTTCCTTGCAAAGGTAGCCTAGATCGATAGTCACAGATTTTCTTGTCTATGTCTATTACTAGTCGTTGCTCCTTAGCAGCCTTCAATAATTCACAATCTCTCAAAAAGTGCTCTAACGAATCACACCAAGGACACCTACGAGGGCCACGCACAAAACCATTTTGATTTTGAGGATTTTGATTAACTTGTGGTGGGAAATTTTGAAATTGAGGATTTTGTTGATAAGGTATTGCTTGAACAGGATAATTAGGATTTTGAAAATGCAATTGATGTATTTGAGGAGCTTGGGGAGCAACATGTGGTACGTGAGGTGCAAGAGGAGCTTCCATATTATACGGTTGATGATTTTGAAAATTTTGATTTTGAGGATTTTGAAAAGCTATTTGAGAAGCTTGAGGATACATGTTTTGATACATTTGAGGATTTTGCACATGAGGATGAGGATTTTGCATTGGAGGAACTTGATATGCTTGAGTAGGAGCTACTTGTGGATTTTTCTTGGTAGCCATAACATGTGGATTAGGCTCTTGAAAAGTCATTGGGTTCATTTGATTTTGGAAATTTTTGGTGTAATTAGATTGTAAAGCATCTATAGTCTTGGCCAAATTGGATTGTGTAGCAATAAGACTTTCCATTTGCTTAGTGAGAATTTCCACTTGAGATTGTTCAACTACACTTTTATTTGGCTCTACTTTAAAACCTTGAGTAGGCTCCATCATTTGAGGAATAGGAGTAGAGTCAAAATGCATAGCATGGGATTGTTCTCTAACTTGCTCCTTAGTTTGTGGAAGGCTAGCTTGAGGAAGACTAGTTTGCTCATAAAGCATGGATTGTCTTTGATGTCTATGGGCTACAGCCTCTACTACTTTACGCACTTTTTGCCAATTGTCAGTAAGACCATAGCGCTTATCTGGTTCTTCTAATCGCCGTTCAACTTCCCTACGAGTTTCAGGATGCAGAAGCTTAAGAAAATTGATCACAAGATCAGGTTCCAAAGTTATCTTATCCTCATCAGGAAGTTGTTCATAGCGTCTAATATACTCATTTTGTAAGTGAGTAATAGAGCTACTAGGCTTTGGAGAATTGACCCATCGTAAGAATCCATCCCAATTATGTTGGCTATAATCTTCAAGATAGAATTCTTTGAGCATCTCCTTTCTAAAATCACTCCAAGGAAGACTATCATATTGAGTGACACGGTTTATGATAGAGCTATCAACAATTCGTTCAAAGAATGATATCAAAAGATCTTCGGGAAGACCAAAAATCATAGCTTGCTCTTCAAACAAATCTAAGTAGCTTGTGATGTTGATGCCATTGAATTTTCCCTTCTCTCTCAACATAGAAGAGACTATTCTTTGGCCTTGTTTCTCAACAATAAGGGATTTGAATCCTTCCTCCATCTTATGTGAATAAGCAAGTGATGCACGATGCTCTAGATCTCTCACAAATGCGTTTACTTCACGACGAAGATGTGCACGATACTGTGAGAAATCCAGTGCAACACTCAAGACTGATGATGATGATATGATGAGGATGAAAAATATGAAACAAAGGATATGGATCACAACCTCCCAACAAGATCAGAAGCAAATGCCACGAAGCGTTTCACGTCGGGTTCAAATGTGGAGGTGATCGCAATCCGGGTGGATCGGTTCCGGTCGTGGCACACACAGGGTGTATGAAGCTAATGAATGTTGGAAGGTTTAAGGACATGAAAATGAAATTAATGTTGAGTATGGAGAAGAGAGAGATGTTGAAATAATTATGGGAATGGGAATGTAGGAGTGCAAGTTAGATTTATGAACATGAATGATAAGAATGAAAGAGAACCATACATACGAATGAAATTTGGAAGGAAGAATGGTCCATTGAAGGAGCTTCTTAAACACTTCCTAATTCCAATCCATATGCATAGTCTTCTTTGGATGATATGTATGCATGACGAGAATAGATGGAATCCTTTCACATAAATCAGTTTCGAAAGGAAGAATGGTCCAATATTGGAGCTTCTTATACACTTTCAGAAACTAATAAATATGTATGGATTTGCATGCATATAAATCCATACAAATCCATACAAATCCATACATATTTATTAGTAATAATAAATATATAATCCATACAAATCCATACATATTTATTAGTTTCTGAAAGTGTATAAGAAGCTCCAATATTGGACCATTCTTCCTTTCGAAACTGATTTATGTGAAAGGATTCCATCTATTCTCGTCATGCATACATATCATCCAAAGAAGACTATGCATATGGATTGGAATTAGGAAGTGTTTAAGAAGCTCCTTCAATGGACCATTCTTCCTTCCAAATTTCATTCGTATGTATGGTTCTCTTTCATTCTTATCATTCATGTTCATAAATCTAACTTGCACTCCTACATTCCCATTCCCATAATTATTTCAACATCTCTCTCTTCTCCATACTCAACATTAATTTCATTTTCATGTCCTTAAACCTTCCAACATTCATTAGCTTCATACACCCTGTGTGTGCCACGACCGGAACCGATCCACCCGGATTGTGATCACCTCCACATCGCGATAGCTCGAGCTCGACACCTCGGGGCTTGTGTAGAAGGATTCCGTACTTGCAGAGCTCGCTGGAGATGGTGAGGATGCTGAAACCTGCAAGAAACATGCAAAAACACACAAAACAACAATGCACACTCGCTCTCTCTCAAATTCGCACAAAGCAAATGAGGGGAATGAAAAGGAAGAGGGAATATGAAGTGGAGAAGGCGATGGAGAGGGAGGTGGAGATGGAGATGGAGATGGAGAAAGAAAACACAAAAATTACCTACTACTTACCATTCCAACGCGTCCTCTCTACGTCTTACCATCACACACTCGTCCTCAAAGCTCGAATCCCCGGCAACGGCGCCAAAATTTGGTGTAGCTCAGTGATGAGTAGCACCTCCTTTAATGTCAATCCGGGAAGACATGAGGATGGTATGAAGACCTCGAGCAAGTGAAGGCACAAATGTGTGAGTGAGAAGCACACCAACATGCACACACATACACACACACGCACACATAGCAAGAACAAAGAGAGTAAGACAATGGAATCACTTCTATTACCACCAAGTTCTCATACAAGTTCAAAACTACAAGAAGCTAGCCCCCAAAAATGAGCTCTCTAGCTCTATTTATAGTTTTTGACTAGCTTTGGCCCTGTCTAGACCTAGTGTCCGGCCTAGTTAAAAATTAGGTTCCAGGGCTTATTTTGAGGGCTCAAACGAGGTCTAAAAATATGAATATTGGTAGGCAATTACTTCTAAAGCTCCTCAAGCTTGACGACTCCTCGGCTTGCACAAAATGGAGCTACAAAAAAGTGAAACGGTATTTACAATGGTTTTTAGTGATGAGAATCACTTTAAAATGATGTAGAGATTGGAAAAATTTTAATGGGTTGCCTCCGTGCTAGATCTGCATGTATGCCCGTATATGCTTCTTCCTGTATGATTCCAGCACATGTGAATGGACTCAACTACCTCTCCGACTCACTAATCCTCTAAAAATGCATGCCACGATACCATTTATAGCAGTACACAAAAATTTGAACTTTTCTCTAAGTTCCAAACTCCAAATATGATCAATAGCAGATTCCTTTCAAAGCTCTCGACAAGATGCATCTATTGCTAGTATTCTCACTCGAATCTGACAAGCGCACTTCAAGTTATGAGCAAAATAGTGGATAGCAAGAAACACCAACACTCGCTCCACAACTCGTAATGGCTCTCACACACACTACAGCAATTCAAAAGCAATGGGAAGGGGTAGATAATAGTCCTACACACACATTTCAAGCATTACACACACACAAAAGATCATGGAGAAGGAGGAAATCAGCAGGAAAGAAGAAAATGCGAAATTCTTCTTCAATTCTTCACAATGGCAAAAAAGTTCTTTACAAGAGTCAGGAAGTGACTTATATACATGTGCCCTAAAAATGGTCCTTTCACACAAGAGATCGGCACTTTATTGACTAACTCTAATTTCCTACTATTTTATAAGAGTTATGTTACAAGAATTTGGGGCTTATACATCTAGGGGACTCCTATAGTGCATTTACATGGCTTCAAGGGAGTTTCATGGGATTTTGAAGAAGAAAAATTATGCTTGTAATTTGAAAATTTTTGGGGCTCCTCTTCTGTGCCTCTTTTCTCTGCAACATGTAGCATAGAAACTACTATATCCTGAATAGTCATATTCATCCTTTCCACTAGATCATTTTGTATTGGGGTATAAGGAGTTGTAAACTCTCTATGAATTCCTCTAGACTGAACAAACGTTGAATTTATGTGAGGTATACTCACCTGCTTTATCTAAATGTAAAGCATTAAGCTTAGTTCCTTTCTCTGTCTCAACTGAATCAAACCATTTTCTACTAGTAGGGAATACCTCATCCTTTGACTTCATACGATATACCCACACTTTTCTAGCATCATCTATGAAAGTTACAAAGTAAAGAGAACCACCTAATCAACCTTGTGGGCATAGGACCACACACATCTATATGAATGAGATCTAAAGGTTGAATTGAAGAGTCAATGTGCATATTATGCACATTCCTAGTTTGCTTTCCATATTGACAATGCTCACAAAATGAAAAATCAGAGAAAGATGACATAGGTAAGTAGCCAAAACAGGAAAGATTTTCCATTCCACTATGAGATATATGGCCCAAATGGCCATTCCAAATACAAGACATAGTTATTCAGTAACAGCTAACAGTGTTCTTTTTGTGATACAAATGAAGGACTGAGCATAGAAGATCACCTTGTCACCAAGGTCATGAAGTTGACCAATTGACATCAAACTACATGATAACTAAGGTACATGGCATACATTATGCAAATTAAATTTTAAACCATCAATGAACTACACAACCACATCTCCAATCCCAAGAATGTTGTACTAGTAAGAGTCACCAAGTCTTATAGTACTAAGAGACTTTGTTGCATAAGTAGAGAGCCATTCTCTATGTGGTATCACAGAAGCACCAGAATCTAGCGCCCATGTGTGGGAAAGAGAATCAGACATAAGAGCCCCAATAGGCATAGTACTCTCAAGTTTGAAAACATTAGCATCATCAAAAATTGCATTGATTTCTTCAATCTTCACAGTCAAAGTAGATGGTGTAGGTAGTTGGTTAACATGCCCATCAAGAATCTATGATTTACCTTTAACATTCTTTAATGCATAGCAATCTTTCTTCATGTTTGCTTTCTTATGAAAATAATGGCATTCGATATCCCTCGTACTTGATTTACTTCTACTCTTATTTTGTTGACCATTCTTTTCCTTGTTCTTGCTCTTGCCATCTTGTTGATTCTTTCCTTCGTGAGAATCACTAACATTACATGCATCTCCACTTTGAGTGTCAACCATAGATTTTCTACAAATCTCCTCACTCAAGATTGCCCCACATATCTCATCATAGACCAATTTACCACAAGGTGCACTATGGCTAATAGTTGTGAATGTATCCCATGATAATGCCAAGGTGCATAACAACAAGATTTCTTTCATGTCATTATCATAACTAACTACTTGGTGGTAAGGCCTAGTTATGGTGGAATGTTTTGCACCATAGCACCGATTACCCCACCACATGGAAAACATTTCAAGAAAAGATCAAGGAGTCCTTCCTCCTCAGTTCCACTTACATGCACATCGATCATGGAGAACTTTTGGATGGAAAGATAGAGATACCATGTCTACCTATATTGAACTTTTTTGGTAACAACTATTACTTATTTGTTCGCTTGAAATAATTCCTGAAGATACCTTGCAAAGAAAGTATGAAGATGGTTTGGAGATGGGAATCCAAGCCAAACGCAACACTCTATGTCCTGCAACTCTCTATGAAGCTATTTCTTTTGCACATGATGTTGAGAAAGATTTTCAATCCATCCCAAAGTCCATTCGCTTACAAGAAACGTGTCAACGACCACAACCAATCAAGCCCAATTTTCCCTTCAAGCATCCTTTTTCTACTTTTTCTTCTCTTACTTTTCAACACTCACCTACTTTTCAGTGCCCACATACTTTTCAACACCCTCCTCTGTCCAATTACTCACCAATACCCAAGAAACCCGCTTTACAACCTACATAACCTCCAACCCTTCAAACTACAATGATGCATGCTCAACAAAAGAGGCCCCGTATAACTTGTTGGCATTATGGTAAGTTTGTTCATACTAAAGCTAAATGTAGGTTTTGAACTAATGACATGAAGCCTGTTTGGAGCTCAAGTACACAACATGGAGGTGGTTCCTAAAGACATTCAACCTGATTGGATCGAAGAATCACTAGAAAAGGATCTAAGTACCTTGGGTAATGCAATTTCTGGTACTATTGATGGTAAAGTTGTTAATATTTTACATGATGATAGCAGTTCGTATTATTTTATTTCTCATACATTAGTGCAAGATCTCCAATTAAACCCACTTCCTTCTAGATGAATGCACATTCTTAATTCCTCTTTTGCAGTCCTATGATGTTATACTTGGTATGCCTTTTCATCATCATTATAACCCATGCATTGATTATCACACACCATGAGTTTTAAGTATAACAATCAAGATATTTCTTTGTCTGCAATGCATGACTTCCAACCATTTCCATTAATTAGTCATACTCAAGTAAAATGTGCATTTAGAAAAGGTTACAATTCATGTATTGTTTTTGTCAATAACATAGTTGATTACACACATACACTTCCTAATGCACATAAATTGTTTATGGATTCCTATAAGGATTGTTTTATGGCTGATTTTGCTTCTAAACTACCACCTTCTTGGGGATCTCCTGACCATAGTATAGACTTCACAAAGGAATTATAAGGCCTAGTTCTTCTCCCTTTGGAGAACTTGTTCTTTTAGTAGAGAAGAAGAACAAGACTTATAGGATGTACATTGACTATAGAGTGCTCAATAAGATCACAATTAAAAATAGATATCTTATTCAAAGGATAGATGATTTGCTAGATAAACTTTGTGGAGCACGTGTCTTTTGTAAAATTGATCTTAAATCTCGGTATCATCAGATAAAAATGACACAAAATGACATTTATAAGACTGCCTTTAGAACTCAAAATTGTCACTTTGAATTCATGGTAATGCCTTTTGGACTTACCAATGCACTTGCTACATTTGCATGCATGATGAATAACATTTTCCTTGAGTACCAAGCTTTTGTTCTTGTTTTCTTTGATGATATACTTGTCTATAATGAGAATGACAATGACCATGAAAAGTATTTAGCAACAATTTTTAATTTGTTATGCAAAAACAAACTTTATGCCAATCCTGAAAAGAGTTATTTCTTTCAAAAAGAATTAGAGTATTTAGAACATATTGTTTCTAGTCAAGGTGTTCATGTACATGCAAAGAAAATTAAAGTAATTGAAGAATGACATGTACCTCAATCTATGAATGATGTATGCTCTTTTCTTGGGTTATCTAGTTTTTTATCAAAAGTTTGTAAAATGTTTTTCTTATTTAGCACGTCCACTCACATTATTATTGAAGAAAAAGTTAAAATTTGCATGGGGATTAACACAACAACAATCTTTTGAAAAACTCAAACATGCACTTTCTCATGCATCTATTTTGCAATTACCCAATTTTTCACAACCTTTCAATGTAGTTACAGATGCTAGTGGTTCAGGTATAGGTGTTGTATTAATCCAAAATGACCATACTATTGCATTTGAAAGTAGGAACCTAAACCTTCATAAAAGAATTATATTACATATGATAAGGAACTTTTAGCTATTGTGCATGCTTTGAAAATTTGGAAACATTACCTCATGGGTTTAGAAGTCATAATCAAAACAGACCAACAAGCTATTAATCATTTATTAAATCAACCACTAATTTCTGACTGACACATTAAATGGGCTTCATTCATACAAAATTTTCAGCCTATGATTCAATATCGACCTGGCAAAGCTAACATTGTAGCTGATGCCTTAGTCATTTCCCATCCCTACAAACAAATATTATTTCTATCAATAATATTTCTACTGTTCATTTCATGACATGGTTCCTACTTATACATCTGATTTGTATTTTTCACAAACATGGAATGCTTTCGATAGTTCTACAACATTTAGTGAGTATCACTACACTTATCATAATGGACTCTTGTATTTCCAACACAAGTTATGCATTACACAAGGCTTTAAAGAATTTGTTATGAAGAGATGCATGAACCACCATATATGGGTCATACGGGCATACAAAGTACTATTTCTACATGTAAAGAATTTTTATTTTGGCCAAATATGGAAAAGGATATTGCACAATATGTTTCCCATTGCATTGTGTGTCAACGTGTGAAAAGACATCATGGTAAAGCATTTGGATTATTAATGCCACTTGCCATACCTAATGGACCATGGCAACAAATTTCTATGGATTTTATTACTGGTCTTCCTACAACTTCATCACGTAATGATATGATTTGGACAATTGTTGATAGAATTAGTAAACAAGCATATTTCATGCCTTGTAAAAAGACTCTTTCTGCACCTCAAGCTGCTAAGTTATTTATTAAATGTATTTTTTTCCCATCATGGTTTTACAAAAGTTATTTTATCAGATTGAGATGTTCATTTTTGTAATCTCTTTTGGGTTGCATTATTTCAAAATTTAGGTTCTAAAATAGACTTTCACTCTGCATTTCATCCTAAAAGTATTGGGTAAAGTGAAGTTACAAATAGTACTATTTTAGATCTATTATGTTGTTATTCTTTAGATAATCCAAGTAATTGGGATGAGAAACCTCCTTTACTATAGTTTGCATATAATAAAACAACACATACCACTGCTGGATGTGCACCGTATGAAATTGTTTATGGTAAAAAGCTTCCCACTCCCATGACTCTCACTCAAACTGATATACCTATGGCTAATTCTTTTGCACTAGTTCATATTTCTACACTTCATGAGGTTCATGAGCACATTAAAAAGAGTCAAGAATGTTATATGCATAATGTTAATAAGAAGCGATTAGCTAAACAGTTTAATGAAAATGACTTTGTATGGCTACGAATAGACGTTTGAAAAATATTTCACAACATCCTAAGGTTAAACTTGCTCCATGTTATTATGGAGTTTTTCCTGTTATTCAAAAAATTAATGAGAATGCTTTTAGATTAGACATACCTTTTCATATCAGTTTATTGAAATCATTTGAAGGAACTCTACCACTCACTCCTATTTTAGATGATCCTCCTTTGTTAGAAGAGGATGCTGAAATTTTAATTCCAGAGAAAATATTTGATTATGATGTTATTAGTACACACACAGGTAACCAATATCATAGATATTTAGATAAATATAAAAATCACTCACTTGAAGAATCTCAATGGATTCATAAGACATCACTAACTCCACATTATGACCATTTTTTCCAGTTCCATGCATGTGTTTTTAAATGGAACATTCTTATGATTGTTCAGTGATGGGACATGTGACTAGCCATCCATGTCTATTTTATTCTTATCAACTAAGGTCAGTTTCTCATCAACTGGGAAGCATGTTATACTTTATGGAATAATGGAATGTTAAATGGATTTTAATGCCTTAAGGGTTTTAATGTGTTTTGTTTTTTGATTTAGCAAGTGAAGATTCGTGAGGATGTGAACGTGCATGGACTTATTCAAATATTAGCAATCTGATGCAAAGGAGGCACTATGAGAGCCTGAACGAGTACGATATGACAAAGGTGCATCTAATTTGCTATCACGCAAAGTCTACACCAGCCATTTTGGCATAGTTTTTGCCTGCTCAATATTAGCTCTCTCATCAACAAGTGCATCATGTAAATCTGCATCAGAAATGGAATGATCTGCATCATCATATGAAACCTGCAAAGGCTGAGAAGTTGCCTCATTAGGACCAGCACTAGACTGTCCACCTGTAAAAAGAGGCATCAAAGTATCATACATGTCTTTAGAGCTAATAGATGTCTCCTTAGTACATGAAAGCAATGGCTGAATAGCATCTTGCACAAAGACAACATCACGGCTAACCAGAATGCGTTTAGTATGTGGATGATACAGACGATAGCCTTTACTTTCAGAACTGTACCCAACAAAAATACATTTCACTGCCTTATCATCCAATTTTCTGCGATGTTGTTCAGGCACTAATGCATATGCCAAACAACCAAAAACACGCAGATGAGCAACAGATGGCTTACGGTCATGCCAAGCCTCATATGGAGTGATAGACTGAAGCGCTTTAGTGGGACACCTGTTCAGTACATATGTTGCACACATGACAGCCTCAAGCCAGAAACTATGTGGTAAAGCCTGACTCTTGGCCATGCATCTCGCCATCTCCATGAGTGACCTGTTCTTTCGTTCAGCAACTCCATTTTGTTGAGGTGTATATGGCACTGTACACTGGTGTTTTATCCCACGTTCAGCCAGAAATGCATTAAAATCAGAAGACATATATTCCCCCCCTCGATCAGAACGGAGGGTGCCCATTTTACATGCTGACAGATTTTGAGCCAGAACCGAAAACTATTTAAAGCACATGAACACTTTGGACTTTGCTTTGAGTGGATATACCCATGCATGCCTAGAAAAATCATCAATGAAAGTCACGAAGTAAAGGTAATTCCCAAAAGAGGGTGTCTGCATAGGACCACAGACATCACTACGTACAAGCTGCAATTTCTGCGTAGCCCGAACTGAACCATCTTTTGGAAAGGAGGAATGCTGCATTTTGCCCAAAATACAGCCTTCACATACATGTTTTCCAGGTGCCTCAAGCTTGGGCAAAGAAGACACCATATCTGATTTCTGCAGGTCCAAAGATTTGCATCTGACATAGCCTGAGAATCATGAACTGCACATGCCAAATCATTCACAGATCTTTCATAGTCTATGAGCTTATACAACCCACGACACAAAATCCCAGAAGCAATAATCACATCACGATTTGATAGATCATGAACTGTACACCTGTCATCAACGAATTTCACAACCAAGCCAATCTTGGCTAATGCAAAAACTGATAACAGATTCTTCTTGATCCCTGGCACAAATAAAGCATCTAACAAGGTGAAAGAACTACCATCAGCAATAGTCAGAATGATCTTACCAACTCCCATAATAGGATAAGAGGAGTTGTTGGCGCATGTGACAGTATTCCCTGTAGGGGCAGGCTCGAGTGAAGAGAAGAAACTGCACTGCGAGGTAATATGTTTGGTCGCCCCACTGTCAAAGTACCAAACATCTGAGTCCACTACAGTCATGCACTGCTCATGAGAAGATGAGTCAAAACTGCAAACAGTAGTAAACGCCCATTCTTCTTCTTGCACAAGATTAGCAGACTCTGTTTTTGGTGTAGAGGCTTCTGCAACAACCATTCCAGCCTCCTTTTTCTTTGCCTCTTTTGCAGCCAGTTTAGGACAGTTCTTTATGATATGATCATTCCCTTTACAATACTTGCAAAACAATTTCTGCTTTTCTGATTTCTTCTCATCTTTATCCTGGTTCTTCGAATGTGCAGCATTTGCAGATTTCTGCTTACTAGTAGAAGAGCTCCATTTTCCTTTACCCTTCTGACTAGCCAGGAAAGCTTGATCTGCAACACGCATAATAGACCTGTTCTGCCTGGACTGATCTTCCTGCAACAGAACAGAGACTAACTCCTCAAATGATAAGGCATTCGGATTGCCTTTCATCATCAACTGAAGAGTTGAAGCAAAACTCTGATATGAATCAGGAAGATCATTCAGAACGGTCTGCACAAGTGAGCTATCTGGTATAACCTCATCAATAGAAATCAACTGTTCCTTCAAAACTTTGATCTTTCTTAGGAAACTGTCCATAGAATCACCTTCATTCATGTGCTCACTCTCCAACTGTTTTCGGAGGTAAGCAACACGAGCCTCATTCCTAGCTTGGTACAATGTGGTAAGTGTATCCCAAGCATCCCTAGCTGTTTTGCAAGAGCGAATATGAGGAATAATGGCACGTTTGACAGACAAAGCTGTCAATGCATGTGCCTGGGCATCTCTGCCATCCCAACGAATTTGCTCTGCAGTAGGTGCAACAGATACAGCAGCACGAACAGGAATCTGTGGAATATCATCTTCGACACCATCTTCATAAGCTCCAGCACGTGTATTTGCAGTACCTGTTGTTACAGGTGTAACAGGACGTCTTTCAACACCCTGCACAATGTTCCACAATCCTTTTGCAACGAAAACATGTCGCATCATATAAGCCCATAATCGATAGTTGGTACCATCCAACTTATCCTCAACAGCCAACATACGGAATACATCACTGCTTTCAGCCATGGCCAGTGACTAAAATACCTTGATGCAGAAAATTGACTGTATCTCAAAAAGTTGAACAGAACTGCCTAAACGAGTTCTGCTAGACCTGTAGCAGACTCCGAGACGCTTAAACTGGCGAACAAAAACTGGTATATACCTTTGGCACAAAAAGACGAAATAGCCTGCACAAGAGTTGCAATAGTGCGTTCGAAGGCTGAAACGAGCTCAGATCGCGATTTCGGCACCACACAGCGAAGCTATTTTGATCTCAGAAACACGCTGAGTATGCTCGCCAAAATTCGTGCGATTTTGAGACTGCAAACGGAGGAGTGTCGACGGCACCCTAGATGAAGCAACGACCTGCTCTGATACCAATTGTTGGATATAGATGTCTGCGGAAGCACGCAAACAGCACAAGGAAGAAGAAGAAGCTTGGAGCACAAACACACAATAGTGAATGTATTACTAGAGAATGTACAAAGATAAGTAGCCCATTAGGGCAATAGGCGTATATACAAGAGAGGGGAAAAAAACCTCCTAAAGAGAGAAAAAAGTGCCCCGGCCGTCCTAGTATGTTCACACACATCACTACCTAAATATATCAACACTTTTATATATGCCTATAGCCCTAATGGGTCACTATCTTTGTAACTTCACTTGGTAATACATTCTATATTGTCTTGCTTCTTCTTCTTCTTCTTCTTCTTCTTCTTCTTCTTCTTCTTCTTCTTCTTCTTCTTCTTCTTCTTCATGTTGTTTGTGCATGCCTAAAACTCCAACAATTGGTATCAAAGTAAGTTTCTCCTTTCTCTATGGCATTTTTGACACCCTTTCAGGCACATTCTCAAAATCACACAAGAATTGGTGAGCATACTCAGGGTGATTAGGAGTTCAAAATAGCTTTGCTTTGTGGTATCAACTTTATTATTTGAGCTTGTTTCAGCATCTGAATGCACTATTATAGTGGCTACACAATAATTTTTTTTCTTTTTTTCCAAAGATACATATAGGTTTTGATTTGCCAATACAAGTGCCTCAAAGTCTATACAAGTCTAGCAGAGATTGACAGGGTATATTTGTTCAACACTTTGAGATACAATTAATTTTCTGCAACAGGGTATTTAGTCATTGACCATGGCTAAAGCAAAGATGTATTCCATATATTGGTTGTTGAGGATAAGTTGGATAGCAATAATTATGCATTGTGGGCATACATGATGGGTCATATATTGGTATGAAAAGGGTTGTGGAATATTGTGCAAGTTGTTGAAAAACATCCTACTACACCTCATGTTACTTACCTTTGCAAATATTTGGAGAGTGAACATATGAATGAAGGAAGTTTATAGGATATTTTTTTGACAAAGATCAAAGATCTGAAGGAGAACTTGATTTCTGTTGATGAAATATTGCGAGATAGTTCACTTGTGTAGATTCTTCTTAATGGTCTTCTAGATTCATATAAGAGTTTTACTTCTAATCTTGATTAATGATGAAAGGAAATCCAAATGCCTTAACATTTGAGGATTTGGTTTCTATTTTGTTCCAAGGCAGGACAGGTCAATTGTGTGTTGCAGATCAAACTTTCTTAGCTAGTCAGAAGGGCAAAGGTAAATCGAGCTCAAACTTTTTACCTTCTGTCTAGGCAGAATAGCTCAATTGTGTGTTGCATATCAAACTTTCTTAGTTAGTGGAGCTCATCTACTAATAAGTAGAAATATTCTAATGTTTTACAATAAAAAAAGGAATACAAAGATGACAAGAAGACAAAAATCATAAAAAATTTTGCAAGTATTGTAAGGCAAATGATCATGTCACTAAGAGTTGTCTTAAACTAGCTACAAAAGAGGCAAAGAAGAAAGAGGCTAGAATTGTTGTTGCAAAGGCCTCTACACCTAAAATAGAGTATACTAATCTTGTTCAAAATGAAGAATGAGCATTTACTATTTTTTGCAGCTATGAATCATCTTCTCATGAGTAGTGTATGTCTAGATTAGACTTTAATGTTTGGTACTTTCATATTGGTACAACAAAACATATTATCCCACAATGTAGTTTCTTCACTTCGCTTGAGCTTTCTCCTACATGGAATATTTTCACATGTGTTAACAACTTGTCTTATGTTGTAATGGGAGTTAGAAAGATCATTTTGACTATTGTTGATGGTAGTTTTTTACATTTCTAGATGCCTTATATGTACCAAGAATCAAGAAAAAATTGTTATTAATTTCAACGCTAGCCAAGATTGGATTGATTATCAAATTCATTGATTATAGATGTACAACTCATGATCTCTTGATGGTGATATTGTTATTGCTTTTGGCATTTTATGTCATGGGATGTATAAGCTCATAGACTTTGCAAAATCTATGAATGATTTAGAATGTGCAGTTCATGATTCTCAAGCTATCTCATATGCAAAGCTTTAGCATGCACGCTTTATTCATATAAATTTAGCTAGCTTTTCTCACCTACAAAAATATAAAATGGTGTTCTCTCTACACAAACTTGAAGCACCCTCTAAACATGTATGTGAAGGTTATATTTTGGGTAAAATATAGCATTCTTTCTTCCCAAGAGATGTTTCAGTTAGAGCAACGCATAAATTGAAGCTTGTTCATAGTAATGTCTGTGGTTCTATATAGACATCTTCATTTGAGAACTACCTATGTTTTGTGAGCTTCATTGATGATTTTTCCAAGCATGCATGTGTGTATCCATTGAAATCAAGCCTTAAAGATTTTATATGTTTTAAATAGTTCCTTGTTATGGCTAAAAATCTATTACTATGTAAAATGGGCACCCTTCGTTTTTATCGAGTGGGGGAATATATGTCTTTTGAATCTAATGTACTAACTAAGCATGGGATAAAACATCAGTGTACAGTGCCATATGCATCTAAAAAAAATGGAGTTGTTGAAAGGAAGAATAGGTCTCTGATGGAAATGGCAAGGTGTATGGTCAAACATCATGCTTTACCATATAGGTTTTGGCTTGAGGCTATTATGTGTGCAGCATATGTACTTAACAAGTGTCCCACTAAAGCATTGTGGTCTATCACTCCTTATGAAGCTTGGCTTGGTTGAAAACCATTGTCCTGCAAGAATGAAACAAGTCTGAAATTCCAAGCTCTTGGGGCTTGCTTGAGACCATACAATGATTTGTTAAGTTTACACACATAATCAGGATAAACTTGATTCTCAAAACCAGGTGGTTGTGCCATATATACCTCTTCTGTTATCCAACCATTCAAGAATGCATTCTTTACATCTAGTTGAAGTATCTTCCAAATCTTGGAAGAGGCAATACTAAGAAAAACCCTAATAGTAGGCATCTTTGCCACAGGAGAAAAGGTCTCCTCATAATCAATTCCCTGAGTTTGTGCAAAGCCTTTTGCTACAAGCCTTGCCTTATACCTCTTTATGGAACCATCAAAGTTCTTCTTGAGTTTATAGACCCATCTTGAGCCTATTACCTTCATAGATGAAGTCTTGGGCACCAAATCCCAAGTGTTGTTTTCCTCAAGTGCTTCAATCTCTTCTTTCATTGCATGCTTCCATTTTGATTTTGCTTTGGCCTCTTCAAAGGATGATGGCTCCTCTTGATTTATGTCCTGTGCTATGTAAATAGAATGTTTAGTTACTAATGAGGTGTCAAATCCATACCTTTCTAGTCTTTTCCTTTCCCTTATAGATATTCTTAAGCCATGTTGTGATGATTCTGCCTCATGTCCAAGTTCCTACAATTTTGCTTTACCTTTAGACTTCCATGCTTTGATTTTTTCCATCTGAGTTTCTTCATCATCTTCTGAAGTATCTTGTTCTTCAATCTTTGTTTGATGTTCTCTGCCAAGCTTTGGAAAATCTTCTTCAAGGTCATATGGCAATTTGACCTTCCTGCATGAATCTTCATACCATGAATTGTTTTCATCAAAAACTACATCTTTGCTTACCAAGAATCCTTTGTTGGTAGGGTTGTATAACATGTAACCCTTTTGATTGTTGTCATATCCAATAAATACACACCTTTCTGCCTTTGGATCCATCTTGCCTCTAACCTGTGAAGGAACATGAGCCAAAGCAATACATCCAAAAATTTTACAATGAACTAAGCTAGGTCTTCTTCCATTCCAAGCCTCATATGGGGCAACCTGTTAATCAAGTAAGTGGCTATAGACACAGCCTCAGCCCATAGATAATTAGGCAAATGCTTTTCATTTAACATGGACCTTGCAGCTTCAACAATTGTCCTATTCCTCCTTTCTGCCACTCCATTTTGCTCAGGAGTGTATCTTGTAGTTACCTCTCTTTTTATTCCTCTTTCTTGAAGAAAAGAATCAAATTCATGGGAGAAGTATTCTCCCCCTCCATCTGACCTTAGCCTTTTTAGTGATTTACCTGTTTGATTCTCCACAAGAGCCAAATATCTTTTGAAGCATGAAAAAACTTCATCTTTGTGTTTCATAAAGAATAGGATAGTCCATCTACTGCAATCATCAATGAAGGAGACATAGTACCTTGATCCAGATATTGAAGCATCCTTGCTAGGTCCCCATACATCTGTATGAACCAACTCCAAGTGATCTCCATGTATCTAACCTTTCTTCATGAATGGTAACTTGTGAGACTTTCCAAATTGACATGCACTGCATTTATAAATCATGTGTTGTTTTGACAAGTTAGGGAGTCCAAGTACACTTTGGTCCTGCAAATTTGCTTTAATGATCTTTCACCAATATGTGCCAATCTCTTGTGCCATACCTCTAGTTCTGTGAGTGTTTGATTACCATAGTTGAAGAGAGCTATGTTCCTTGTGTCTTGCAACTCAAAAGTGAATAATCTACCTATTTTTTCTCCCTTTGCTATTCTTCTGAACCCTTGGCTAGGGTCTTCCACATATGCTCCTCCTCTTGTGAACCTGACTTGCAATCCTTTTTCTACTATCTGTCCAACACTTATCAAATTCTTTGTAATGGTAGGGACATAAAGTACCTTACTGAGTAAGTTGATGTTTCCATCAGGTGCTTTGACATTTCCTATTTTCTCCACAAGATGTCTTGAGTCATCTCATGTTTGTACCTCATACTTGTTCCTTGGATCTTCTAAGTCTGATAGGAGGGCCACATTTCCTGCCACATGATTTGAACAACCTGAATTTATGTAGAAAGCATGCTCATCAGATTTACCTTGTGGCATAGCCATGTTCATGATAAATAATGAATCCTCTTTGTTTGAGTCTTCTGTGTAGTTATTGAAGTCTCTCCTTCCTTTGTAGCCTCCTTGATAGTTTGAATGATTGTAGTTGTTGTAGTTTCCATGATAATTGTTGAACCTTCCTCTTGATTAGCCATAACTTCCCCTATTGTATCCTCTGCCTCTTTGATTCCTGGAATTCCTAAAGCAATTTTCAGTTGTATGATTAGTTAATCCACAAATAGAACATGGGTTGGAGTCTTGGGATCTCCCCCTACCTTGTCTACCTCCTCTTCCTCTACCTCTGCCATGTCTTCCTCAACCTGCATAGTTAGCTTGATATGCTCCTGCTTCATCATCCACTTTCTTTGACTTTCCTTTGTTTTCTTTGGACTTGCTTTTATCAGTATATAAAGCTAAAGATTGATTACCTTTAGAGCTTTCTCCATTCTTGATAAGTTTTGCCTCTTGAGTGAGTAGTTGTCCAATGAGTGTATTGTTTGGGAGCCTTCTTGAGGGTTGTGAAATCCAGCCATAGTTGATGCTTCCTAGCTTTAGTACTTGAAGAGAAGAAAGCTTCAAGTGCATCCCACACTTCCTGAGATGTCTTACAATTTCTAATGTGAGGCAACAAAAAATCTGAGATAGAGTTGAGGAGATAAGACCTTGCAAGTGCATCCTTGGAGCACCATGTGCTCAATCTTTCTTGCTCTTCTTGTGTTGGTTGACTTTTGTTCCTGAAACTTGGCATAATTTCATCTCCAACCACATAACCATAGAAAATTCTACCTTGGAAATAAGCTTCCATCCTTAATGACCAAGCTGAGTAATTACCTCTATCGAATTTGTCAATTGATGAAGGAAATCCATTTGCCATCTTTGCTCTGATACCACTATGAAGAGATGGATAGATATGTGCTTGAAGATAAAGTGGTGCTGCAAAATCCTTGATCTACACCAACCAAATGAACTCCAGGAGTATGTGGTGGGCCCTTTTAGATTTCCAATGGATGTGTTAGACACCCTATGTACCTTGGAAGATCAATCTCAAAAAGATAGATCAAAATAGATGAGCTGGAATTAATTCAAAGGTGAAAAACTTGCTATTTTGATTCATACACATATCTAGTGTTTTGAATAATTCTGTGAGCATAGCAGCAATTAGATTAATTCCTTTTAGGTAACTCTAGTTAACTAAGAGAGCTAACTTTCAAGAGTAATCTCATCAGAAATGGTGAATCACACAATGAGAATGAAGTTTAACAAGTTATGACATCATCCCGATTTTCACGGGCTACAATAGTACTTGGACCAGTGAGCAGAAAAAATATCATAACTCAAGATTCCAAGATTCAATGATTATGAAATTTTGTATGCTGATAATAGACAGTGTGAGAAATCCAAAAACCATTGAATCATGCAACTTAATAAAGTACACGCGGAGAACCAGCTCTGACAAGTTGACTGAAAAAAATCAAAAATCTACAGAGAAGTGAATATGGACAGACAAGGTTGACTTCAACTGAACATAACTCAAGATTGAGAACTCCAATAGCAATGAAATTTTGTGAGCATATAGTAGACTCTAAAAGAAAACTTTATCAAGTTAAATCATTGATAATGATGCACCACACGGAGAGAAATGATCTCTGCAATCTAACTAAAAAATTTGAGAAGCATAACAGTGAATAGTAGACTCACACAACCATGAAGATATGAACTTGTATGATCATAAATATGAATGTATATTGATTGTAGAGTACAATGAAATTATAGATACATGTGTGTGCCTTGTATCCACACTTGATATAGCATATCGCTTAGCTTATGGATGCCTCTTAAAATGCGACTAAATTGCCATGTATATAGAGAGTTTTGGACCAAGATTTGAATTTGAATCTTGCTCACCTAAAAGTAGTTTCCTAATTTTTAGAAATTGATTGATTCTCCAACCTCCAAATCAAGAATTTGTGGCTTCTCTCTCTATTTTTATCAAGTGGACTCAACCACTTTTGATTCCTTTTACTTTTACATCAAGTAAATGATCAAATAATTACAAGGGTGAGTTCACAAGTGAACTCTTGGATTTCCATACATTGTCTTATCTTTCTACTTTTCCTAGAACTCAAGCCAATACTTAGGCTTGTAATGGATTTGTTCCAACACTTATATGTTAAGCGTGCTAATGATGTGATTCTGATCATTGTTTTGTATGTTGATGACATGCTACTCACTGGTCCTCATGAGAAGCATATTGCTGATTTCACGGCTGATTTGCATGCCTCATTTGAGATGTCTGATTTGGGGCATTTGCATCATTATTTGGGCATTCAGTTTATGCACGTTGGTGGTGGAATGGATTTGTGTCAAATGAAATATATTGACACATTATTCTAGTGTTTTGTCCTTGAAGACTGTAAACCTATTCCCACTCCTATGGAGACAGATTTAGATTGAGTCTTCATGATGCTGGAGATGCATTTGATGCTTTTCTCTATCAATAGGTTGTTGGATCCTTGATTTACTTATGCATTACTCACTCAGATATTTAGTTTGTTGTCTCACAGACGAGGAGGTTTATGCATTGCCTAGGTGTCAAGCATTGGCAGGCAGTTAAGTGCATCTTTCACTACTTGAGTGGTACCTGGCTACTTGGGTTGTTTTATCCCTAGGGGGGATCACTACCTCCATATTTTCATGCTTTTTCTAACTCTGATTAGGTTAGTTGCTATGACACTCTTGTGTCCACTAGTGGTTTTTGCTTCATGCTTGGTAGTTCATGCATATCTTGGCTGAGCAAGAAGCAGCCTATTGTGGCCACTTCCAATTGTGAGGCTGAGTATAGGTAGCTTTCATAGTGACTATTGAGTGTGTGTGGCTCAGGTGCCTTATGGCTGATTTGGGTGTTGGTCAGTCTTTTGCCACCACCATATTCACTGACAGTCAGAGCGCATAGGCAGTTGCGAGGATCCCTGTGTTCCATGCTCGCACAAAGCACATCGAGGTGCATTATCATTATGTGAGGGAGAGGTTCTCTGTTGGAGAGATTAGCTTGGCATATGTGCCCACGGAGGAGAACATTGTAAACATTTTCATGAAGGCTCTACCTAGGGAGAAGTTTGAAGCTTTCAACAATGCTTTGGGCTTACTTCCATCTGTGGATTGATTCCACATAGCTTGGCACTTCCTTGTACATGAGTGTCAACTCCTTGTTCACCGCATCACTCCGAGGGGAGGATTTGTTGATATATTTAGGTAGTGATGTGTGTGAACACACGAGGACCATCGGGCCACCTTTTTCCCTCTTAAAGAGGTTTTTTACCCAGCTTGTATATATGCCTATATCCCTAATGGGTTACTTATCTTTGTACATTCTAGTGGTAATACATTCAGTGTTGTGTGTTGTGCTCCAAGCTTCTTCTTCTTCCTTGTGTTGTTCATGTGCTTCTGCGAACATCTAACTCTAACAAGTCACAATTCATAAATGCAGTTTTAATGTCCAACAGATGTAGGTTCCAACCATGATGAGCTGAAAGTGCACAAAGGTTATGAATAGTAGCCATTCAGCATGTAGCAGCAAAGGTCTCTTCAACCCTTTGCAACAAGCCAAGCATTACACCTATCAACTATTCCACCAGGCTCACGCTTCAGCTTCTTGTATACCCACTTAGTGCCAATGGCCTTCTTGCTAGGAGGCAAGTCACATAAAGACCAAGTACCATTTTTCATAATAGCATCATATTCTGATTGCAGAGCAGCCATCCAATTTTTTGAATTTTTTGATCAAATGAAATTGGCTTATTCTCATCACAAAGAGTAGAGGTAGCCATAGCATAGCAATCTCATGCAAAAGAAGCAATATGAGATCCTAAAGGAGTATTATATGAGAGAGGTGCATCTAATTTATTATCACGCAAAGTCTGCACCAACCATTTTGGCATAGTCTTTGCCTCCTCAATATCAATTTTCTCATCAACAAGTGGATCATGTAAATCTGCATAAAAAATGGAATGATTTGCATCATCACATGAAACTTGTAAAGGCTGAGAAATTGCCTCATTTGGACCAGCACTAGATTTTCCACCTATAAAAAGAGGCAGCAAAGTGTCATACATGTCTTTGGAGCTAACTGATGTCTCCTTAGTACATGAAAGTAATGGTTGAATAACATCTTCCACAAAAACAACATCATATCTAACCAAAATGTGTTTGTCTATGGATGATACAGATGATAGCCTTTGCTTTCAGAGCTTTACCCAACAAAAATACATTTCATTGCTTTATCATCCAATTTCCTATGTTGTTGTTTAGGCATATGCCAGACAACCAAAGACATGCAAGTGAGCCATAGATGGCTTGCGACCATGCCAAGCCTCATATGGACTCATAGATTGCAATCCTTTAGTGGGACACCTATTAAGTACATATGTTGCACACATAACACCCTAAAGCCAGAAACTATGTGGTAACGCTTGACTCTTGACCATGCACCTCGCCATCTCCATGAGTGACATGTCTTCCTTTCAACAACTCCATTCTATTGAGGTGTATATGCCACTGTACACTGATGTTTTATACCACGTTCATCCAAAAATACATTAAAATCAAAACAGATATATTTCCACCCTTGATCAAAACGGAGGATGCCCATTTTACATGCTGACATGTTTTCAGCCAAACCCAAAATTGTTTGAAGCACATAAACACTTCGGACTTTGCTTTCAATGGATATACCCATGCATGTAAATATAATTCCCAAAAGAATGTGTCTACATAGGACCATAGACATCACTGTGAACAAGCTGCAATTTTTGTAGCTCAAACTAAACCATCTTTTCGGAAAGGAGGAACACTGCATTTTCCCTTAAATAAAACCTTCACACATATGTTTACCACGTGCCTCAAGTTTGGGCAAATAGGACACCATTTCATATTTCGGCAAGCATAGCAAACTAACAAAATTCAAATGACCAAAGCATGCATGCCAAAGCTTTGCATCTGACATGGGATGATGTTGTTCTAGACCAGGATAAGCACCACATCAAGAAGCTCCACCTCCTTAATTGTCAATTTATGGAAGAGATAGGTTGATATGAAGATCATGAACGAGTGAGATGAGTAATGGTTAAGGTGAGAAACACCCAAATGCACATACACACACACACACCAACACACACACACGGGAGAGACAAGTGCGAGGCAATGGGAGGTAGAAAGTAATTTCTATTACTCATGAACGCTCTTACAAGCTCAAAACAAACTCTAATCTCTCATGAGCCAACCTCAAAAATGATCTCTCTAGCTTTTTTTATAGTTTCTAGACTAGTTTTGATCGGTTTTGAACCTAGTGTCTCGCATAGTTAAAAATTAGGTCCTATGAGTCATTTGGAGGTCCAAATGAGGTCTAAAAATTACAAAAATTGGTGTAAGTGTTCTAACTAAGTTCCTCAAACTCAAGGACTCCTCGGCTTCCTCAAAATGGAACCATTTGAAACAAAAGTAGGAATTCTATGGTACATATATTACAAGAGTGATAACAATCACTATTTGAAGTTTTAATTGGTATATTGTAAAGATTTTTTTTTTGAAAAATTGAACACGTCTCCCCCCCCCAACTTACTGCATTCCCATCTTTACATGCTAGCTCTATGCCTGTGTCTATGGTTGTTGCCAATTGTATTGCCAACAACCCCCTCCCTCTCGCATTTGTCATCCCCGACGTATCCTTGTTGTAGGGTCTATGTGAAATAAGTTTGCAACAGATCCTGTGCAAGTGTGTGCTCTGCTATGTGAATACCTTGTGCTAGATCAGCTTCTAATTTCTCCCAATTGATAGTTTGAGCTTTATAATGAAGGTGGGATCCAGTAATGCGTAGAGTACATGAGTTGTTTGCATGCAAATAATTGGAGCGATGTGCAGGGAGGCTGATGAATACCTCTGAATGATACTCCTAGAACCCAGTGGTGAACATTTCTTCAAATGTCAATTTGTAACAGGCAGGCAAATACTTAATTCGACAATGCCATGTGTGTGTAACATACCCTGATTGATGGCATTGTGCTCATATCATAGGCGAGGTCTCCATTACCATGCTCAAAGCCAAGGGTGTTAACAAGAGGTGGCTTGACTTGGTGAAAGATTTTGAATGTTGTTGCATCATGTCAAAGATTTTGATGGTCGTCTATGCTACGATGTCAATCATGCGATGCAATCAGGGGAGCCAGTGTCATATAGTTGCCAGCATGTAACCCACAATAGGTGGACCGTGCGATGGTGTGAAATAAGGATAATTCAACCAATCTTGGCACTGCTTATTCTTTTGAACTTTAATGGCAAAGGCAGTTCAGGAGCAACAACGAGGTATTGGACCATAGCATGGATTATATTTGAGATGGACAGGAGCCTTGCTCTAAGTATGCATCATCTCAACATATTCCTGAAGAAGTTTCTTGCACGAATTCAGTTGAAAGATTTTGCCTTGTTGAGCCTCTAGGGGTAGGTCATCGAGTTCAAACTAGGTGGCATGTGTGGGTTTCTTCCCAGTTTCCTTTTCGATCACCATATGATATTTTGCCATGTATAGAAAGTAAGGTTTATACTTGAGTTCATTGATTGAGATGTACCTTCATGGTGCTAATTGGGCGAAGTAGGGCAATTGAAGGATCCGTTCTTCGATTAAGGCCATTGCCTGGAGTTGTGCATCTACCCTTACTGAATGGGTTTAGCAGAGTTCTTCTACAGATTTCATCCATGCTAGAATGGGAAGCTCAAATGTATCCTATCCTTTGTTAGTGATGCATCCACCTAGGGTTGGTTGTGGTTCATACTCTTCTTCATATGTAGCCTCCATCAAGATATAAATGGTCTCTTCATCTGCTACAATCTTGGGTGGGGATTCAAGTCTGGGCGGCTCCAAATGAGCTGTAATTTGAGCTTTGTAGGTCTAGTACACGTGCCTGTAATGTAACTAATTCTTCCATGATCTCTAGTGGCATGACTTCGTGAACACTTTGTTGTTGCACGGATGCCTGTAGGTGGCATTCTCACTTTTTAGTCGTTGATAATCCTCATTTAATCAATCATTATCTTCTAACAAATGCACATGGTCATAGAGGAGTAGTTTCATGGTTTCATAGGGGATAGCTTTAAATCGTCTCAGACTAAGTGGTTCATCTGGTCTGTCCATTGCTGCTTCAAAATTCTCATGATTTTGTTCTTGTAAGCGTTGCTTTTCTTCTTTTGTAGCTACTAGATCTCTTCTCAAGAGTCCCATATTTCTTGTACAGCATTGCATTCTGTACAATTTGGACTCGTAGATGTTCCTCTATTTTTGTAAGAGCCTCTTTTGTCTTTTGTTCAAACTCTAGCTCCTTTGAGTGATATGCATCATAGAGTTCCTGATTTCATGCATTGAGGGATGCATTCTCTATGGTCAATGAATTGAGTTGGGCCTGTAGTTGTGTTGTAGTCTATTGCAAAGCATGATAGTTGCATCCTAAGTTGGCAAACTCGTCTATAACTTGATGCATACATGCGAACATCTAATGAAATGCATTATCTATAGTGGGTGATAACAACAATGGTGTAGTGACTGATGATGATGGTGGCATGATGGTTGATGCAAGGGGAAAGGGAGTTTGGGTTGGGATGGTGAATGTTGTGGCGAATATGGAAAAATGTGTTGTGGTAAGACTGTGTGGTGAAGTGGTGGATATGAAAGGTGGTGCAGTGGATGGTGAAATATCCATATCACTTGAAGTCGTATCCAGTTGCCTTGGCATGTTGATATTGATTCCACCATGGGGTTGTCTAGGAATGTCATCAGTTTGGGTTCCTAAGTCATGGTTGAATCTTTTGTGGTTGTGGTTAAGAGGTCTTGTTGACACTTTGCATTGGAAAAGAAGGGAGGTCCAACACCTGCATGACCTGCCCATCAAGAAGTGAGGCATTCTACACAATAGATCTAGGTAGGTTTGCAAGAAGTGTGGAGGATGGGCTTGAAGAGGTTATAGTGCCCATTTGGCCGCTGATGTAACCCACTTGACCACTGATGTAGTCCACCTGATGAAGTATTTTGATGGTGATGCACCACAGTGCACTCTCCTCCTTGAGAGCTCATGACAATATCCTCTAAGTAGAAAACCAAGATCCAGGGGCCACACACGGTACTGTGCATAGAGGCTACAAAATACGCAAAAAAACACAGTACACAGGGAGCACAAACATAGACTTCTTAGGTGTTACAAATGCAATCAAACTTATAGTTTGTGGTTGACCAGGCCACTATCTGTTTTATTAGAGAACATATACAAAGAAATGTCCAGTGGTTGTTTGGCCTTTCACATGGACACTAACGGTAACAGTCTCCCACTAAAGGCCAATATGGCCAAAGTAAATATGGGAGAAAAATAAAGAATGATAAAGAATACTTGAGTGTAAGTATACAAACTATGCCTCCCACTTGATGGGCATGTTACACAGTATACAAGTGACTGTGTAAGATCATGAATCAAGTAACCCCCATCAAGTGACAAAAGTGTCAAAAGCTATCTTGTGGTAGAGCTTTAGACAAAGCATCTGTAGCATTATCTTGAATGTGAACCTTCTCAAGAATAATACGCTGAGTGGCTAAGCAATCTCTAATGAAGTGATACCTCACATCAATGTGCTTGGTCTTTGCATGATAGACCGGATTCTTAGCCAAAAAAATGGAGCTTTGACTATCACTGGCAAATGAGGTACATGCTGAGGTAAATCCATATCACAAGCAGACGAGAAAGCCACAATGCTTCCTTACGTGCCTCACTTGCTGCAACATACTCTGCTTCTGTGGTGAAAAAAGTTGTACATTCTTAAAGATGAGATCTCCAAGAGATAGCACCTCCAATAAAAAGAAAAATGTACCCTAATGTGGAGCTACGATTGTCTACGCAACTAGCATAGTCAGAATCTGTGTAACCAATAATGGATGCTTTCCCTCTACCTAAGCATAGACACTTGTCCTTAGTGACACTCAAATATCTCAATCATCTTGAGTGCTTCCCAATGTTTCTTGCCAAGATTAGACATATATCTACTCATAACTCCCACTGCAAATGCAATGTCGGATCTCGTAGCTACCATAGCATACATGAGACTACCAATAGCAGACTGATAGGGAATTTTGTTCATGAATTCCTTTTCCTCACCTGATTTGGGGCAATCATCCTTGCTCAATTTCACATATGTGGGTAAAGGTGTACTCAATGCCTTTCCACCGTGCATATTGAACCTGTGAAGTAATTTGGATATGCACTCACTTTGAGACAAGTATATGCATCTTTTACTCCTATCATGAGTAATGCACATGCCAAGAATATGTTTGGCATCCCCATAATCCTTCATATTAAATGTCTGACTCAAATTCTTTTTGAGAATTCACAAGGCATAATAGGACTTCCCAACAATCAACATATCATCAACATAAAGTATCAAGCATATCAAGCTGCCATATGAGCATCTCTTTGTGTAGAGACAATGATCCCCATTGCTTCGAGAATAGCCTTGAGATATCATAAAAGCACCAAACTTTTGGTACCATTGTCTAAGGTACTATTTAAGTCCACACAAGCTCTTCTTAAGCTTACAAACTAGACTTTCCTTGCCATGAATTACATAGCCCTCTGGTTGTTCCATATAGATCTCATCTATAAGATCTCCATGCAAGAAAGTATTTTTCACATCCATTTGGACATTTGTAGACTAATCTGATCGGACATTCTCTTGAACATCCCTATGTGCAATATTTTTATGTGTGTTAACTAGAGGACTAGTATCCTCAAACACCACTCTTCTTAGCTCAACCTCCTTAATGGGTTGTTTATGCGTCTTAGACTCATTGAAAATGACATCACTAATTTTGATCACTAACTATTTTTCAAGATTCCATAAGTGATATCCAAATTGTCCTTCTCAACCATATCCAAGAAAAATGCATTTGTTTGACTTATGGTCTAACTTTTGTCTAAGATTCTTGGGTATATGAACATACGCTTCACACCCAAAAACTCAAAGATGATCGTAATGTGGTGGCTTCCCTGTCCATAACTCTTGTGCCACTTTCAAACCTTTGGTAGTACTGCGTGAAAGGTTAATCACATGAACTGCAGTCAATACTGCTTTTGCCCAAAATCCTTGTGAAAGGTTTGCATGATGCAGCATAGAGGCTACCAAGGCTGGGTAAGTCTTCACCTGCATCACCGAAGAGACCTCGGCATCTGGGTGTCTCCTAGTTAAGAAAACCTCACCACGACCCTCTTTATTAAATTTAAAAGTCTTTATGCAAAAACGTAACTGCTATATCAATGACCATGTGGACGTACATAAGAGGTATCCACAGAAGCATACATAGTGTATAGGTAATCAATATATGCAGTAAAATGACAATGAAAGGCTGAATGCACAACCAAAATAGTAGCCAGCAACACCTGCAAGTGTTTGTCAACTATGTTGTTTAGGTTCACAAAAACTTGCATAAATTTGTAGTGGATGCTCCCACCACAACTGAAAACCTTTTGAGAGACCTGTAGTTTTATGAGTGTGGTTGAAAACATGGCCCCAAAGGTGAATACTTATTGGTGTAGTCTCCAATATGCTCAAATAATCACTCTCTTGCAACACCTTGGTGTGTAGTCTCCAATATGGTCAAATAATCACTCTCATGAACACACTCGCCAATGAATGTGTAATCTTGAGCTTCCTGCTCTAGACTTTGTTATCTTGATAAAGTCATTCCTTGAGGGAATGTTTTCATCCTCAAGTATGTTACCAATGGTTCACTCCATTCTGGTGTAAGAGACACTTGGTATAGCATGGCATGTTCCACGGGTGGTTTGTCACAACAAACCAGGCATTCTTTACATAGCCCATAGACATATGCTTCCGTAGACGGCCAATACACTCCTAGTATGTGCAGAGTTTGCAATGTATGGTGTTTCAAATGATGTTGCTTTAATGCACCTACATGTGCTAATTGCAACCAATTGTTGTATTCTAATTCATCTACACAAAAAGCAAGAATTTTCTGATTATCTTGTTTATATATGCTTCCTACTAGTATCTAGTATCTTTGTGACTTGGTGATCTCTCCTTCTCTAATCCTAATCTTAGGATTCTTGGGCCCAAATGTGAGAATAGGGACAATGGATTCGGCCCATTCTACTATCTCAAGATTAAATAGGTATGCATATGGTAGTTCGTCCGTTATTCCTTGAGGAGCTTCTCTAGTAGTTAGTCATGAAAGATGATCTGCTCTAAGGTGGGTCTTTCCCTTCCTGACTACTACTTCAAAGTCGTACTCCATTAATAATAGAAACCAATATATCAATCATCCGGTGTTACAAGGCTTATTGACTAAGTACAACAATGCATGATGATCTGTGAAGAGCTTGAACTTATTCGCCAATAAGTAATGCTTGAATTTTTTTACTGTATAAATTATTCCTAATCCTTTGTGCTTTGTGGTGGTGTAATTTTTTTTCAGCATTTAACTGTCTACTTGCATAAGCTATGGGAAGATCTATATTACTTTCATTCGTGGGTTGTGTCAACACACACCCTAAGGCATAGTTGGATGCATCCATCTGCACACAAAATGGCTTACCCCAAACTAGTGTAGTTAAGATGGGTGTTGAACACAAGCATCATTTGATTTCATTGAATGATTTCTCACATTCATCCGTCCATTCAAACTTGGTCAAAAGGGATTACAAAGGCTTTGCAATGATCGCTTACATATGTATAAATCGTCAATAATAACCACAATGTCCCATGAAAGACTGTACCTCCTTCACATTTTTTGGCCTAGGTAGGTCTGCAATCACTCTGACCTTTTCTTCATCCGTAGAGATTCCATTCTTTGACACAATGTCTCCTAGAATCTTTCCTTGCCTAACCATGAAAATGCATTTTTCTCGGCTCAAGCTATTGGAAATTTAGTAGGCCCATAACTAATATCACAAGTCCATAGTTCCATAGGTTTCCAGGATCTACAACACAGATGTCAACAATCTTCCAATATTGACAAAACATGAACATACCACACTTAATCATACAAATGATGAGACAAAGATAGAGAAAGATTAGACAACACGCGTAAAGTGTTACATAAGCCATTGCTTACTCACACTATCATATATACTAGTGTCAATTTACAATGTGGGAGCAAAACTCTCAACCACTCTATGTGAACAGAAATAGATGGAATAGTGAATATACAAATGTAACAAACATATTCAGATGTGACCTAATAGATTGTAGAAGAGTGAATATGAGTGACAAAAAGAGGAAGGATCAGTCTAAAATTGATAATCAGCAAACCCTCATCTGATTTTAGGCTATGGAAGACCCTAAGTCAAATACATGTGTGAAAGACCACATACTTACAAAAGTAGCAAAGAATGCTAACAAGTTTGCTGTAAAAAATCCTCATACTCATGTGAACCACCTTCTCTAACACCTCATCCAAATGCACGTAGCATGCATGTACTGATTCTCCTTTAGATATGCCGAATAGGACTCCTCCTGATATGGATGCCACTACCTCCATAAACTCCAAGTAGTACCTGTGTGCATAAAGAAAATATGTACATGAATTCTTACATAAGATGCAAATCTTATGTTAACCTCCATCCAATGTCTTTGAAGTACACCGAAATCTTCATGTAGAAGACAATCTTCAAATACATCATGTAGATGGCTGATCCACACCACCAAGTTGCTGATGGGCAAGTCCTCTCAATAAGCAAGAGTGTGAGCACACTCTTCTCCTAAGAAGAACTCCATAGCTGCTCCTCAACATGCTCCTAGAGTGCACCATGGCTGCCCCATGTGTGCTAGAGCACCACCTCTACTAAGGGACCAAAGCTAGCCTTGCAATTGGTGTAGGATGAATTAACAATGAGCCAATGCTCTTCTTATATGGTAGTTGTGTATCCTTGAAAAGCACTCCAAAAGCTTAAAGCTTTTAAACAAAATCGTATTCGTGATTACGTGTTGGAAAAACAATCTCTAATTGTAAGTGAAGCCATCCGTTTGTGTTTGTTCGTGTGCTTTTATCTAAAAAAGTATGATAAAAAATTCTTGCACGTTGTTGTGCAATCTGTCAACGGTGGGACTTGAAACCACATGGGTTCTTTGAGAGGAAACTGATGTAGCCAAGGCGCCCATGCACTTTTTGCTTATAGAAAGGCTACAAGGACTCTACACATACTATCTTCTCTGAACTATGTGGACTATTGAGACATTGTTTTCCAACAATCCCCCCTTCAATGTCACAATGGTACAAATTGAACTGGATATGTAACTTCATTCATCTGCAATTCAAACTTGTACTTCCCAAATTGACCTTCAAACCTTTTCTTCAAAAGTCTTCTTCAAAACTGAATTTGACTTTCTTCAAACTTTAAAAAACTGAATTTGTTGAACATGAACCATAATACCTGAGAAAATATGCATAGATATCCAATAGTGTATACATCAAGCAATCACTACTTGAGAACATATATAGCATGAACTCACTCTGAATCTGCTATCTATTGAAATAAGTATTCTCAAACCTATAAAGATACACTAGGATCCTCATATTTGCATTTACCTTATGAAAGGTTTCTCAACGTACTTCTGTTGTCTCATGTAAATACACTAAACATAATCAAGAACTAAATCCTGGGACTTGTGACTGACAACTCACAACTTAGTGTATTATGAACACTATTGGTTCATCTCTGACTATACTCAAGTCAACTCAACTCATGAGTCTCATCAAAAAATCTATGATGTCATCATGGCTTCATCCTTGTTCATTCTGTAAATCCTTCATACCTCTTTCCTTGAGAACCTGGTATAAACATATATGTGCGCACCTCTAAAACATACCTCTTTGAAATATCAAGTTTCTCTTCAATAGAACTCTACAACTTTCTCCTAAATAGGAACACCTAACAAGAACTTTCTCCAAACATTCTCCTTCTTCCTTCTTCTTTCAAAGCTGGAACATAAAGAGAAACTGACAAAGGAAATATAGGAATACCTGTAGGTATTACTTTGCATTCTTTCACATATGGTTGAAAATAAGTCTTCATGTTTCATCACCCCATGGATGATTTAACACTAGTATCCAAAATTCTTCAAATTATATCAGACTTTATGAAATCTAGAACATCTTCCTTCTTTCAATAAATTTGATCTTCCGTGATCAATACCTGTATCTAAAAACAAAATTTTAGGATCCATAATCTTATGCAACATAACAAGTATCTTCTTCTTCTTCTCTATAACATAAATATGATAGAATCTGAATCTTTTTCTTACTTCTTCCAATGCTAAGAACTTTTCAAACAAAGGATAGACAATTGACTCATAAATACTCAAGATCTTCAAGATCATACAAGATCTGTCTATATCTATCCATCAAAATACCTGTGTAGAATCTGTTCTCATCAACCTTCATGATTGAATGTTTGATTTGCAACCTGAATGTCTCTAAGTGTCCATGCTACTTATATAAAGTTGTAAAACTTTTTCAACTAAATCCTTTCCAAAAATCTACAACTCAAGTGGACAAACTCTCACCTTCATAACCCTAAAAGCAGCAAGTTGATACTTCATATCTTCATATTCTACCCAGGTGAAATGTGAAAATATCTGTGTGACTTTCTTTTGGTTAACTCCACTTCTCAATCAAGTGATAGGATCTGATGGAACACCTTTTTGAATACAAGCATGTATCCAAAATATTAGACAATCATACAAAGTAGATTCTTCAACTAACTGGTACAATACAAAAATCTGAATTTTCTTGAATTTTTTGAATTTTTTGAATTTTCAAAATTTTTATCTGTTGGAGATAGATGTCTGCGGAAGCACGCGGACAACACAAGGAAGAAGAAGAAGCTTGGAGCACAAACACACAATAGTGAATGTATTACTAGAGAATGTAAAAAGATAAGTAGCCCATTAGGGCAATAGGCGTATATACAAGCCGGGGGAAAAAAACCTCCTAAAGAGGGAAAAAAGTGCCCCGGCAGTCCTAGTGTGTTCACACACATCACTACCTAAATATATCAACAAATCCCCCTGGGAGTGATGCGGTGAACAAGGAGGAACACTCATGTATAAGGAAGTGCCAAGCTATGTGGAAATCACTCCACAAAAGGAAGTAAGCCCAAAGCTTTGCGGAAAGCTTCAAACTTCTCCCTAGGCAGAGCCTTCATGAAAAGGTCTGCAATGTTCTCCTGCGTGGGCACATATGCCAATCTAATCTCCCCAGCAGAGAACCTCTCTCTGACATAGTGATAATGCACCTCAATGTGCTTAGTGTGAGCATGGAACACAGGGTTCCTCGCAACTGCCAATGCGCTTTGACTGTCAGTGAAGATGGTGGTGGCAGAAGACTGGCCAACACCCTAATCATCCATAAGGTGTCTGAGCCACACACACTCAACAGTCGCTGTGAAAGCTGCCCTATACTCAGCCTCACAACTGGAAGTGGCCACAGTAGGCTGCTTCTTGCTCAACCAAGATATACATGAGCTACCAAGCATGAAGCCAAAACCACTGGTGGACACACAAGTGTCATAGCAACCAGCCCAATCTGAGTAAAAAAAAGCATGCAAATCTGGCGGTAGTGATCCCCCTTGGGATAAAACAACCCAAGTAGCCGAGTACCACTCAAGTAGCAAAAGATGCACTTAACCGCCTTCCAATGCATGACTCCTGGGCAATGCATAAACCTGCTCATCTGTGAGACAACAAACTGAATATCTGGCCGAGTAATGCATAAGTAAATCAAGCATCCAATAGCCTGCTGATAGAGAACAGCATCAAATGCATCTCCAGCATCATGAAGACTCAATCGTAAACCTGTCTCCATAGGAGTGGCAATAGGCTTACAGTCTTCCAGGCCAAAACGCTGCAATAATGTGTCAATATATTTCGTTTGACACAAAGCCATTCCACCATCAACTTGCATAAACTGAATGCCCAAATAGTGATGCAAATGCCCCAAATCAGACATCTCAAATGAGGCATGCAAATCAGCCTTAAAATCAGCAATATGCTTCTCAATAGGACCAGTGAGTAGCATGTCATCAACATACACAACAATGATCAGAATCACATCATTAGCACGCTTAACATATAAGTGTTGGAACAAATCCATTCTTCTTCCTGCACAAGATTTGCAGACTCTGTTTTTGGTGTAGAGGCCTCTGCAAAAACCATTCCAGCCTCTTTCTTCTTTGCCTCTTTTGCAACCAGTTTTGGACAGTTCTTTATGATATGATCATTCCCTTTATAGTACTTGCAAAACAATTTCTGCTTTTCTGATTTCTTCTCATCTTTATCCTGGTTCTTCGAATGTGCAGCATTTGCAGATTTTTGCTTACTAGTAGAAGAGCTCCATTTTCCTTTGCCCTTCTGACTAGCCAGGAAAGCTTAATCTGCAACACGCATAATGGACCTGTTCTGCTTGGACAGATCTTCCTGCAACAGAACAGAGACTAACTCCTCAAATGATAAGGCATTCGGATTGCCTTTCATCATCAACCGAAGAGTAGAGGCAAAACTCTGATATGAATCACGAAGACCATTCAGAACGGTCTACACAAGTGAGCTATCTGGTATAACCTCATCAGCAGAAATCAACTGTTCCTTCAAATCTTTGATCTTTGTTAGGAAACTGTCCATAGAATCACCTTCATTCATGTGCTCACTCTCCAACTGTTTTCAGAGGTAAGCAACACGAGCCTCATTCCTAGCTTGGTACAATGTGGTTAGTGTATCCCAAGCATCCGTAGCTGTTCTGCAAGAGCGAATATGAGGAATAATGGCACGTTTGACAGACAAGGCTATGAATGCATGTGCATGGGCATCTCTGCCATCCCAACGAATTGCTCTGCAGTAGGTGCATCAGAAACAGCAGCACAAACAGGAATCTGCGGAATATCATCTTCGACACCATCTTCATCAGCTCCAGCACCTGTATTTGCAGTACCTGTAGTTGCAGGTGTAACAGGACGTCTTTCAACACCCTGCACAATGTTCCACAGTCCTTTTGCAACCAATACATGTCGCATCATATAAGCCCATAATGGGTAGTTGGTACCATCCAACTTATCCTCAACAGCCAACATACGGAATACATCACTGCTTTGAGCCATGGCCGGTGACTAAAATACCTTGATGCAGAAAATTGACTGTATCTCAAAAAGTTGAACAGAACTGCCTAGACGAGTTCTGCTAGACCTGTAGCAGACTCCGAGACGCTTAAACTGGCGAACAGAAACTGGTATATACCTTTGGCACAAAAAGATGAAATAGCCTGCACAAGCACTGTGATAATGCGTTCGGAGGCCGAAACAAGCTCAAATCGCGATTTTGGCACCACAGAGCGAAGGAGTTTTGATCTCGGAAACATGCTGAGTATGCTCACCAAAATTCATGCAATTCTGAGACTGCAAATGGAGGAGTGTCGACGGTGCCCTAGATGAAGCGACGACTTGCTCTGATACCAATTGTTGGAGATAGATGTCTGCGGAAGCATGCAAACAGCACAAGGAAGAAGAAGAAGCTTGGAGCACAAACACACAATAGTGAATGTATTACTAGAGAATGTACAAAGATAAGTAGCCCATTAGGGCAATAGGCGTATATACAAGCCGGGGGAAAAAAACCTCCTAAAGAGGGAAAAAAGTGCCCCGGCAGTCCTAGTGTGTTCACACACATCACTACCTAAATATATCAACATTATCCTGAAAAAACTCTGAATTTTATTAATATATTGAATATACTCAATATGGGGTAACTTTTCCAAACCAAAAACCTTACTCCAAGTCTCCAACATCTGGTACAAATACTCTATTACCTCAAGAGTTAGGTCAAGAAGAAAAATACTTCTCTGCAACTTGTCATATATCAAGTAGCTCTGTATTGACACTCCAAGAATTCTTTGAGGGAACAAACAAGCTGCTTGCTCAAAAACTTCAACTTATATATAACTAATACATATGAGTCAAAACATACAAGCTGTCTTCAAAATCTGCTACTTTTCTTTCTCTCAATGCAATTCTTTGTCAAATCTACGAAAACATGACCAAGTGTAATGCAAAACAAGAAACTTCTTCTTCTTTAAACTATCTTCTTCACACAATATGTTCTCGTAGACTTGTCTTTGGATGTAGAGGATAAAAGTAGGAAAAGTATAAATATAAGAGAAAAGGAAGTCTTAATTTCCCTTTGGAAATGTTGGACTTTCTTCTTCTGCATCTTTCTTCCACCTGATGATGTCACCATCTTCAAACTTCTCTTCCATACCCTTTGTTCTCTTCATCTTGAACTAGCAAGCACTCTTAACTTCTTCAAATGAAATTTTCTCTTCCTCTAGTGCTAAGAGTAAGAGACAAAACAAACATGGTATACAAATGGAAGTGAACATAGAATCATGTTTTACCATCTCCTCATATCTCTGAATCAAAACTCTGCTTCAAATGTGACTGATATGGCTAAATTCACCAATCTTTTGTTTGAATGATAAATTACCTCTATGGTTACATCAAAACTTGGAAGTCTAGGAACCTGGGAATCTGAGAGCCTGATTGCTCTGATACCAAAGCCCTAAAGCTCTGATACCAAATGTTGGAAATTTAGTAGGCCCATAACTAATATCACAGGTCCATAGTTCCATAGGTTTCCAAGATCTATAACACATATTCCAACAATCTTCCAATATTGACAAAACATGAACATACCACACTTAATCCTACAAATGATGAGACAAAGATAGAGAAAGATTAGACAACATGTGTAAAGTGTTACGTAAGCCATTGCTTACTCACACCATCATATATATAAATGTCAATTTACAATGTGGGAGCAAAACTCTTAACCACTCTATGTGAACAGAAATAGATGGAAGACTGAATATACAAATGTAACAAACATATTCAGATGTATGGACAGAAATCTGAATATATATGAGATGTGTGACCTAATAGGTTGTAGAAGAGTGAATATGAGTGACAGAAAGAGGAAGGATCAGTCTAAAATTGATAATCAGCAAACCCTCATCTAATTTTAGGCTATGGAAGACCCTAAGTCAGATACATGTGTGAAAGATCACATACTTACAAAAGTAGCAAAGAATGCTAACTAGTTTGCTCTCAGAAATCCTCATACTCATGTGAACCACCTTCTCTAACAACTCATCCAAATGCATGTAGCATGCATGTACTGATTCTCCTTTAGATATGCCGAATAGGAGTCCTCCTGATATGGATGGCACTGTCTCCATAATCTCCAAGTAGTACTTGTGTGCATAAAGAGAATATGTACTTGAATTCTTACATAAGATGCAAATCTTATGTTAACCTCCATCCAATGTCTTTGAAGTACACCCAAATCTTCATGTAGAAGACAATCTTCAAATACATCATGTAGATGGCTGATCCACACCACCAAGCTGCTGATGGGCAAGTCCTCTCCATAAGCAAGAGTGTGAGCACACTCTTCTCCTAAGAAGAACTCCATAGTTGCTCCTCAACATGCTCCTAGAGTGCACCATGGCTACCCCATGTGTGCTAGAGCACCACCTCTACTGAGGGACCAAAGCTAGCCTTGCAATTGGTGTAGGATGAATTAACAATGAGCCAATGTGCTTCTTATATAGTAGTTGTGTATCCTTGAAAAGCACTCCAAAATCTTAAAGCTTTTAATCAAAATCATATTTGCGATTACGTGTTGGAAAAATAATTGCTAATTGTAAGTGAAGCCGTCTGTTCACGTTTGTTCGTGTGCTTTTATCTAAAAAAGTATGATAAAAAATTTTTGCATGCTCCTGTGCGATCTGCCAATGGTGGGACTTGAACCTGCATGGGTTCTTTCAGAGGAAACTGACATAGCTAAGGCGCCCACGTGCTTTTTGCTTATAGAGAGGCTACAAGGACTCTACACATACTGTCTTCTCTGAACTATGTGGACTATTGAGACATTGTTTTCCAACACAAGTAGACCTGATATTCTCGCCATTCGTCAAAAACTTGCTTTAATTCGGGAATGTGGGTCTGTCTCATGTCAAAATGTGCACACAAATCATCCATGTAAACTTCAAAGTTCTTTCATATGAATTCCCTGAAAACATGACACATTAATCGTTGAAAAGTGGCAGGTGCATTTTTAAGCCCAAATGGCATCACACGAAATGAAAATATGCCCCACTCTATGGCAAAGGCTGTCTTATGTTGATCTTCAAGGGCAATGGCTACCTGATTATAGCCTGAGAATCCGTCAAGAAAGCTGTAGACTTCCTTGCCTGCAACTCATTCCAATAAATGCTATGTGATAGGAAGAGGATAACTATCTTTAATCATGGTGGCATTAACTTTTTTAAGGTTAGTACACACATGCAATTTTCCATTCTTCTTGGTCACAACCACAATGGGGGATACCCATTCGATATGTTTAATTTCATAAATAAATCCAGCTTCTATTAGACAATCTATCTTCTCTTTAATCTTGGCAGCATAATTATCATTATATATGTATGGTTTTTGCTTAGAAGGCTTGGCCTCTAGATCCATAGGAATTCTATGAGAGCATATATCTGGGTCTATTCCTTTCATATCCTATAACTCCAAGTGAACACATCTCTATATTCTTGCAATAGGGCTGTTAAATCTTCTTCTTCCTCCGTCAAATCATGCCCTATGTATGTGCATTTTTTTTCTTCTTCTTCTTCTGTCGTGACTATTATTTTTTTGGTTTTTTCTCAATTATCGTGTACTTCTCCTATGCCTGCTTCTCGTTTAGGTATCCTTACCATAATTCTTCATTCTTCTACTTCATACTTTTAAAAGTTCTCTAGTACTTCCAAAAGATGTTCTTCTTCTTCCATCTTGGATAGTTTCTCTTTCTTCTTTTTTGCTTACTTTCTTTACATTCTGTGAGTGACTTGGGTCGTTCAACTTGATTGTCCTTTCCCATCTTAGGGGTAGTGGCTTCCACAAAGTAAAGATACTCCTCTTCCATTGATCAGAAGGGTTCCATGATAATAGACTCTAGGTCCTCGTCACTCATCTCATCTAGCTCTTGGGCAAATTCCCTGCATTCTTTTAGAAGAGGCTCCTCCACTAAGGGTTCTATCATAAAAATGGAAATGTCATATCCATCCTCATCACATTGAAGGGTCCATTGCTCTTCATTCACTGTTGTTGGAGTTAGACGTCTACGGAAGCACGTGAACAACACAAGGAAGACGAAGAAGCTTGGAGCTCAACACACAATACTGAATGTATTACCACTAGAATGTACAAAGAAAAGTAGCCCGTTAGGGCAATAGGCATATATACAAGTCAGGGGGAAAAGAAAAGTGCCACGTGGTCCTAGTGTGTTCACACACATCACTACCTAGATATATCAACAAATCCCCCTAGGAGTGATGCGATGAACAAGGAGCTAGCACTCATGTATAAGGAAGTGCCAAGCTATGTGGAAGTCACTCCACAAAAGGAAGTAAGCCCAAAGCTTTGCAAAAAGCTTCAAACTTCTCCCTAGGCAGAGCCTTGGTGAAAAGGTCTACAATGTTCTCCTACGTGGGCACATATGCCAAGCTGATCTTCCCAGAAGAGAACCTCGCCCTGACATAATGATAATGCACCTCAATGTGCTTAGTGCGAGCATGGAACATAGGGTTCCTCGCAACTGCCAATGTGCTCTAACTGTCAGTGAAGATGGTGGTGGCAGAAGACTGACCAACACCCAAATTAGCCATAAGGCATCTGAGCCACACACACTCAACAGTCATTGTGAAAGCTGCCCTATACTCATCCTCACAACTGGAAGTGGCCACAGTAGGCTGCTTCTTGCTCAACCAAGATATACATGAGCTACCAAGCATGAAGCAAAAGCCACTAGTGGACACATGAGTGTCATAGCAACCAGCCCAATCAAATTCAGAAAAAGCATGCAAATCTGGCGATAGTGATCCCCCCTTGGGATAAAACAACCCAAGTGGCCGAGTACCACTCAAGTAGCCAAAGATGCGCTTAACTGCCTTCCAATGCTTGACTCCAGGGCAATGCATAAACCTGCTCATCTGTGAGACAACAAATTGAATATGTGGACAAGTAATGCATAAGTAAATCAAGCATCCAATAGCCTGTTGATAGAGAACAACATCAAATGCATCTCCAACATCATGAAGACTCAGTCGTAAACCTGTCTCCATAGGAGTAGCAATCGATTTACAGTCTTCAGGGCCAAAATGTTGCAATAATGTGTCAATATATTTCGTTTGACACAAAGCCATCCCACCATCAATGTGCATAAACTCAATGCCCAAATAATGATGCCTATGTCCCAAATCAGACATCTCAAATGAGGCATGTAAATCAGCCTTGAATCAACAATATGCTTCTCAACACATGCGTAGGAGCCTCGAACCCCACATAATGAGCTCTGTTGAGGCAATGCCCTATAAATGATGTATATATATATGAATATGGGGGTAAGGTCACATGACCTTTACCACTAGTGGACACACAAGTATCATAACAACCAACCCAATCACTATCTGTAAAAGCATGCAAGCATGGCTGAACATCTCTCCCATAAAAGAGACCTAAGCTCAAAGTGCCTCTGAGATATCTAAACACACGTTTTACTACTTGCCAATGCTTAGTGCCAGGCTATGCATGAATCTACTCAACTGGGAAACTGCATACTGTATATCCGACCTTGTGTTGCATGCATATATAAGACATCCCACAGCTTGCTGATAAAGAGAAGTGTCAAATGCATCACTGGAATCCTCGACGAAGAACCTGAATCCTGTCTCAACTAGTGTGGAAACTGGCTTGCAATCCTCAAAGTCAAAACGTTGAAGTAGTTTTTTAACATACTTGGCTTGATGCATAACAATTCCCCCTTCAACGGATACAAACTGGATGCCAAGATAGTAGCTCAAAAGACCAAGCTAAGTGACATCAAAAGTATGTTGCAAATCATCCATAAAAATGTCAAGTTTTGCATCACATGACCCAGTCAAGAGTATGTCATCGACATAAAGAACAAGCACTATAAGATCAGCCCCATTTTTGCATACATAGAGCGTGCTTTCAATCGGACTACATGTGAAGCCAAGATCAATCAAGTGCTTATGGATTTTGTCATACCATGCACGTAGAGCTTGCTTGAGACCATACAAAGATTTATGCAAGCGACAAACCATATGCTCTTTCCCTTTCATAGCAAATCCAGGAGGTTGCTTCACATAAACCTCGTCTTGCAAATCACCATTCAAGAAGGCTGTTTTTATGTCCAACTGATGCACTTTCCATCCTCGATGGGCAGCCAATGCAACCACGGTACGAATGGTAGTCATGCCTGAAGTAGGTGCAAATGTTTCCTCATAATGAATGCCATATTGTTGCGCATATCCTTTGGCAGCCAATCTAGCTTTGTAGCAATCAATGCTACCATGAGATTTTCTCTTAATCTTATAAAACCACTTTGTACCAATGGCATTCTTTCCTTTTGGCAATTCACATAACTCCCAAGTACCATTCCTATGTATGGAATCCATTTCTGATTGCATAGCACTCATCCATTGTGGATCGTCACATGCATCTTCAAGAGAAAGTGGCTCTTCATTACATGACGTTGCAATAAGTGAATAATCCACAAAATTACTTGATGCATGGTGAGAGCTTGATCTTGTTCTACCAAGTAAGGTGCACTCAATTTGATGTCCTGCAAAGTTTGTTTCAGCCACTTTGGCATAGATTGTGCACTCTTGATAGACATGCATTCATTATGTAATACATCTTCAACATGTACATAATGTGTGAGCTGAATTTCATGCTCATTTTCAGCCATATTTTGATGCAAATGTTCAGCCATATGTGGCTGGAAATTTCCAGTATTTTTGATAATTTTAGGCTGAAATTTTTTAGGCATGTTTGGCTAGAAAGTCTCTGCATTTTCAGCCCTATTTGGCTGGAAATTTTCAGCCCTTTGAGCCTCGGTTGGCTGGTCTACATGGCCATAGTCAAGCGCACCATTTTGGAACAAAGGCATGAGTGTATCAAACACATCTTGTGAGCTAACTATTGGCTGGTTTTTGCATTCGAGTAGAGGGAAAACTAAATTTTCAGCAAATACCACATCTCGACTCACAATAATTGTGTTTGTCAATGGATGGTACAAACGATATCCCTTACTTTCAGCACTATAACCAACAAATATACATTTCTTTGCCTTGTCATCAAGTTTTTGACATTGTTGTGATGGCACAAGAGCATATGTCAAACAACCAAACACACGCATATGACTAACCATAGGCTTATGACCATTCCAAGCTTCATAAGGAGTGATGACTCTCAATGCTTTTGTAGGGCAGCGATTCAACACATAATTTTCACACATGACCGCTTGCATCCAAAACTTATCAGGAAGATACTTTCCTTTAACCATACATCGTGCCATTTCAAGTAGAGTTCTATTTTTACGCTCGCTAACACTATTTTGCTGAGGTGTATATGGCACCGTACATTGGTGTGAAATACCCCTTTCACAAAGAAAAGCATTAAACTCATGTGACATGTATTCACCACCACGATCCGTGCGTACAGTCAAAAGCTTTTGTGAAGAAAAATTTTAGCCATAGTTAAAAATGCTTTGAAGCAAGAAAATACCTCATTCTTTGCTTTCATAGGATACACCCATGTATGGCGAGTAACATCATCAATGAAGGTAACAAAATATACATGCTTCCCAAAAGATGGAGTCTTGATGGGACCACATACATCACTATGAACAAGCTGCAATTTTCTTGTCGTGTGTGAATGACTATCTTTTGGAAAAGAAGCACGATGCATTTTTCCAAGAATGCAACCTTCACATGCATGCTTTTCAATGGACTGAAGTGTAGGCAAACCAATAACCATCTCCTTCTTTTGCAAGTAAAGCAAACTATTGAAGTTCAAGTGACCAAAACGAGCATGCCAAAGCTCCATTTCAGCCATGGAAGAAGTATGAGCAACCAAGGCATTTGAGGCAGCCATCTTGTATGTATCCATGCGATACAAACCATTACATAATGTATCGGACATCACGATAACATTGCCATTGTTGAAATCATGAACCATACACTTATTATCAACAAAGTGTACATGAAGTCCAACTTTGGCAATCAACGAAACTGAAATTAAGTTCTTCTTTATATCGGGCACATACAATGCATTTTTCAAGAGAATCACACCTCCATTTGCAGTCATAAGCTCAATTTCTCCTACTCCAATGATACGATAAGAGGCATTGTTTGCACACACCACATGTCCTTCTTTGGGTGCATGTTTCAAAGAGGCAAAAAATCTTTTGCATGATGTTATGTGCTTTAAAGCACCGCTATCAAAGAACCAATCCGAATCAGCTTCACTCACAACTATACATTTAGAATGCAAAGAAGCATCATAATGACATGTAACAACACATGCCCAAAAATCTTGAGCCACGTTAGCTTCATCATTTGTTACATTTGCTGAATTTTCAGCAATAGACATGCCAGATTCCTTCTTCTTTTCATTGCATTTAGCAAGTTTTCTACACTCATCAATAGTATGACCAGCCTTCTGGCAATATTTGCATCTCTTCTTCTTTTGCAAATCACCATCATTAGAGGAATGAGTGGAAGAGGAAGGTTGAGGCTTTGATTTTGATGGACCCAAAGTTGAACCATACTTGCTTTTCCGCTTTTGTAAGATAGCAAGTGCTTGTGTTCCCTCAATCAACTCCTATTCACTCTAGATTGCTCTTCTTGCAAGAGAAGAGACACAACCTCATCAAATGCATACATATTAGGATTCCCTTTTGCAACCAAATAGAGTGTAGTAGCAAAGTTTTGAAAAGATTCTGGCAATCCTTTCAACAATGTAGAAATGAGTGATGCATCCGGAATAATCTCATCTATGTTTGCCAATTGCTCTTTCAAGTCCTTGATGCGTGTCACATACACATCCACCGACTCATTTTCAGCCATACATACATCCTCAAGTTGCTTCCTCAAGTATGCAACACGTGCTTCATTACGCACGGCATACAAAGAGGCAAGAGTTTCCCATGCCTGTCTCGATGTAGAACATGACCGAATGTGTGGAACTATACGACGCTTCACTGAAAGTGCAATCAAAGCATGAGCTTAAGCATCTTTTCCATCCCATCTAAGCTACTCTTGTGTAGGTGGAGAAGGAGAAACCATTTTCCTCGAAGAAGAAGCTCCATCTGTGACAGTGGACTGGGAAGTAGAAGAACTTGTGGGTCTTCGATCTACATCTGCCACTATGTTCCAAAGTTTTTTAGCAACAAGAAAATGTCTCATCATGTAAGACCACATCGGATAGTTGGTCCCATCAAGCTTATCTTCAGCTTGGAGCATGCCAAACGAGTCATTGTTGCCTGCCATTTCACAAAAGAACAAGAATGTGACAAAATGTTTACTTTGACGAAAGCTGAAATGAACGCTGAAATTTCAGCTCACAAACCATCACTCTGATGGCAATTTTGACTGCACGAATGGCTTTGAAATGGTGGTAAAACCTCAGTGCACCTGGTGGAAATGTTTCTTGGCTTCTGAAATTCATAGTTCTATGCTTCGAAGTCGATTTGCACTATTAAAAGTGCATGCACGCCACGACACGAAAAATCGAAACTTGAGAAGGAGCTGAACCTACTCTGATATCGTTGTTGGGTGTGTGTAGAAGTGCGAGAGACACATGAGAAGTACACACAAGGAGCACAAACGTAGCAAGACACACAGAGAAGATGATGGCTAGAATAGCTCTCTCTATACGATGAATTGAACTGAAGTAAGAGCTGAATAATATCCCTAAGTACAAAGTACCACCACATATGAGAGTATAAAGTATGTGGTAACATGGGGAAAAAACCTCTAGCTAGCACTAGATTAAAAAGCCCATGTATAGGGAAAAGGTTCACATCAAAGCTATCGAGGAACACATAAGTGTAACAAAATGACCTATGTACTAGAAGTGCTACTAGTAGAGGTAGAGGCCTGAAACAAGTGACATAGGCCTGTTACAAAGGGAATTTCTCTTTATTGGTAGGTCCAAATTGCATGAGTTTTGTTGGAAATGAAATAGAAATAGAGTAAATTTGTTCACACCAATTTTCATGGTTTTTGCATATCATTTGATAGGTCCAAGAATCTCAGCACATCAAAGTGAAGCCTCTGGAATTTATGAAATGATCAGAGATCATGTCACCTATAGGTGATTGGTTCTCTTAGCTCATTTAATCAAATTAAATGATTTTTTTTTCTAACATTAGATAAACACCTTCAGACATTGTGTACAAAATTTCAAAATTAAATCTTTCTCCATTTATGAGATATAAAGAAAAGAGTAAAAGTTAGCCTCTACAACTTTTTAAAATATTGCAGGTATAGAGGCTTAGTATTTTGGTCATTGTGAAAGATGCAAATGTCCAAATACTATGAAACTTATATAAATAAAAGTAAATAGAAGTAGCTATATGCTATTAAAATTTGGAAGAAATTAGATATCAACTGGTAGGTCAAATGACCTATTCTTCTCAGACCAATATTTGGCGAGGATTTTCCAAAGAGTGGTACATGTGTCTAATGAGCACATGATATTTTCATATTGGAAACTCCAACTTCAAAAATGTTTGTTAGAGAATAATATCAATAATTCAAGGATTTTGGAATTTATCTTCATAGTTAGAAGATATTATAAAGTGCAGCAACATTGTTTTTAGGCTCACGTAAGCGCATGTGTAGCAGAGATAGAATTATACTTTTGAATGAGTACTTGATTGAATTTTGAATTGAAATTTTGTGAGACCAAACTAGATAAGTTGATCTAAATTTTCGCGCAAAGAAAATAGAATTTGGAGTTCTTTTATCATTCTAAGGGCTTCAAGAAGATGACCCTGTACATTTTTAGAGTTGGTCGTCAAGTGTTCTACCCTTCCAATGAAATGGCTATAAAACTCTGAGGAAAAATCCAAATCAAGTGATTTTTGAGTTTTGTGAAAGCTTTAGAAAAGCTACATAAGGCTGGAAAATTTCATACATTTTTCACGAGTAGAAGCTAGTTAAAATTAAGATTTAATCTACTGTTGTTGAAAATTGTTTATGCAAGAGACATTGTTGAAAGGAAAAGATTTTCCACATGTTTTTATGACATTTTTTATATGATGTGATCACCATGGGCAAGCCATGCCCTAGATACTTGTTTATTGATCATTGTTTTTTGTTCACCATTCTTAGTAGGATAGAGGAGACTCTGTCGAAATTTTCAAGAATATATATAGTGCCATGAGAGCATGGAACAGGAGAACTTTGTTAGTTGTTCTCATTTCATATAATTGGATTCATACAAGTTGTATAGATTACAATTTATTGTGACTTAATATTTGATGCAAGCCACATCCTTCACAACTCTAGTTGAGTTGATTTATCATTTTGCAACTCAAGATGAGTTGATGTTATAGATAGTTATGAGTGATGGAGTCATAGGAATGACCCCATCATTTTGAAACTCTTCTTTTAATAGAGGAAAGGAAACACTTCAGGAACACTTCATGATTTCATTTATTATTATTTTTGGTTGTGAGTACTCACTGTTGGAGATAGATGTCTGCGGAAGCACGCGAACAACACAAGGAAGAAGAAGAAGCTTGGAGCACAAACACACAATACTGAATGTATTACTAGAGAATGTACAAAGATAAGTAGCCCATTAGGGCAATAGGCGTATATACAAGCCGGGGGAAAAAAACCTCCTAAAGAGGGGAAAAAGTGCCTCAGCAGTCCTAGAGTGTTCACACACATCACTACCTAAATATATCAACAAATCCCCCCTGGGAGTGATGCGGTGAACAAGGAGCTGGCACTCATGTATAAGGAAGTGCCAAGCTATGTGGAAATCACTCCACAAAAGGAAATAAGCCCAAAGCTTTGCGGAAAGCTTCAAACTTCTCCCTAGGCAGAGCCTTTGTGAAAAGGTCTGCAATGTTCTCCTGCGTGGGCACATATGCCAAGCTGATCTCCCCAGCAGAGAACCTCTCCCTGACATAGTGATAATGCACCTCAATGTGCTTAGTGCGAGCATGGAACACAGGGTTCCTCGCAACTACCAATGCGCTCTGACTGTCAGTGAAGATGGTGGTGGCAGAAGACTGGCCAACACCCAAATCAGCCATAAGGCATCTGAGCCACACACACTCAACAGTCGCTGTGAAAGCTGCCCTATACTCAGCCTCACAACTGGAAGTGGCCACAGTAGGCTGCTCCTTGCTCAACCAAGATATACATGAGCTACCAAGCATGAAGCAAAAACCACTGGTGGACACACGAGTGTCATAGCAACCAGCCCAATTTGAGTCAGAAAAAGCATGCAAATCTGGCGGTAGTGATCCCCCCTTGGGATAAAACAACCCAAGTAGCCGAGTACCACTCAAGTAGCGAAAGATGCGCTTAACCGCTTTCCAATGCATGACTCCAGGGCAATGCATAAACCTGCTCATCTATGAGACAGCAAACTGAATATCTGGCCGAGTAATGCATAAGTAAATCAAGCATCCAACAACCTGCTGATAGAGAACAGCATCAAATGCATGTCCAGCATCATGAAGACTCAATCGTAATTGTCTCCATAGGAGTGGCAATAGGCTTACAGTCTTCAAGGCCAAAACGTTGCAATAATGTGTCAAATATATTTCGTTTGACACAAAGCCATTCCACCATCAACGTGCATAAATTGAATGCCCAAATAGTGATGCAAATGCCCTAAATCAGACATCTCAAATGAGGCATGCAAATCAGCCTTAAAATCAGCAATATGTGTCTCAATAGGACCAGTGAGCAGCATGTCATCAACATAGACAACAACGATCAGAAGCACATCATTAGCACGTTTAACATATAAGGTGCTTTCAGTTGGACTGTTCTCAAAACCATGTGCAATCAGATAGGCATGTATCTTCTCATACCAAGCACGTGGTGCTTGCTTTAAACCATATAATGCCTTCTTTAACCTACAAACCTGGTTTTCATGCCCTTTTTGCACAAAGCTACGGGGCTGAAAAACATACACTTCTTCATGCAAGTCACCATTCAGAAATGTTGTTTTAATGTCCAACTGATGTACATTCCAACCATGATGGGCTCCAAGTGCACAAATGCTCCGAACAGTAGTCATACGACATGTAGGTGCAAAGGTCTCATCAAAATCAATGCCTCTTTCCTGTGCATAACCCTTTGCAACCAGCCTAGCCTTATACCTGTCAACTATACCATCAGGTTTGCACTTCAGCTTGTATACCCAGTTAGTGCCAATGGCCTTCTTGCCAGGAGGCAAGTCACATAAAGACCATGTACCATTCTTCATTATAGCATCATATTCAGATTGCATAGCAGCCATCCAATTTTCTGAATTTTGTGCTTCATCAAAAGAAACAGGCTCATTCTCATCACAGAGACTAGATGCAGCCATAGCATAGCAATCTGATGCAAAGGAGGCACTATGAGAGCCTGAACGAGTACGATATGACAAAGGTGCATCTAATTTGCTGTCACGCAAAGTCTGCACCAGCCATTTTGGCATAGTTTTTGCCTGCTCAATATCATCTCTCTCATCAACAAGTGCATCATGTAAATCTGCATCAGAAATGGAATGATCTGCATCATCATATGAAACCTGCAAAGGCTGAGAAGTTGCCTCATTAGGACAAGCACTAGCCTATCCACCTGTAAAAAGAGGCATCAAAGTATCATACATGTCTTTCGAGCTAACAGATGTCTCCTTAGTACATGAAAGCAATGGCTGAATAGCATCTTCCACAAAGACAACATCACGGCTAACCAGAATGCGTTTAGTCTGTGGATGATACAGACGATAGCCTTTACTTTCAGAACTGTACCCAACAAAAATACATTTTACTGCCTTATCATCCAATTTTCTGCGATGTTGTTCAGGCACTAATGCATATGCCAAACAACCAAAAACACGCAGATGAGCAACACATGGCTTGCGGTCATGCCAAACCTCATATGGAGTGATAGACTGCAACGCTTTAGTGGGACACCTGTTCAGTACGTATGCTACACACATGACAGCCTCAAGCCAGAAACTATGTGGTAAAACCTGACTTTTGACCATGCCCCTCGCCATCTCCATGAGTGACCTGTTCTTTCGTTCAGCAACTCCATTCTGTTGAGGTGTATACGGCACTGTACACTGGTGTTTTATCCCACGTTCAGCCAGAAATGCATTAAAATCTGAAGACATATATTCCCCCCCTCGATCAGAACGGAGGGTGCCCATTTTACATGCTGACAGATTTTTAGCCAAAACCAAAAACTGTTTGAAGCACATGAACACTTCGGACTTTGCTTTGACTGGATATACCCATGCATGCCTGGAAAAATCATCAATGAAAGTCACGAAGTAAAGGTAATTTCCAAAACGGGGTACCTGCATAGGACCACAAACATCACTATGTACAAGCTGCAATTTCTGCGTAGCCCGAACTAAACCATCTTTTCGGAAGGAAGAACGCTGCATTTTGCCCAAAATACAGCCTTCACAAACATGTTTTCCAGGTGCCTCAAGTTTGGGCAAAGAGGACACCATTTCAGATTTCTGCAGGCGTAACAAACTAGCAAAATTCAGATGACCAAAGCGTGCATGCCAAAGCTTTGCATCTGACATAGCCTGAGAATCATGAACTGCACATGCCGAATCATTCACAGATCTTTCATAGTCTATGAGCTTATACAGCCCACGACATAAAATGCCAGAAGCAATAATCACATTGCCATTTGAGAGATCATGGACTGTACACCTGTCATCAACGAATTTCACAACCAAGCCAATCTTGGCTAATGCAGAAACTGATAACAGGTTCTTTTTGATCCCTGGCACAAATAAAGCATCTGACAAAGTGAAAGAACTACCATCAGCAGTAGTCAGAATGATCTTACCAACTCCCATAACAGGATAAGAGGAGTTATTGGCGCATGTGACAGTATTCCCTGTAGGGGAAGGCTCGAGTGAAGAGAAGAAACTGCGCTGCGAGGTAATATGTTTGGTCGTCCCACTGTCAAAGTACCAAACATCTGAGTCTACTGCAGACATGCACTGATCATGAGAAGATGGGTCAAAACTGCAGACAGTAGTAAACGCCCATTCTTCTTCCTGCACAAGATTTGCAGACTCTGTTTTTGGTGTAGAGGCCTCTGCAACAACCATTCCAGCCTCTTTCTTCTTTGCCTCTTTAGCAGCCAGTTTTGGACAGTTCTTTATAATATGATCATTTCCTTTACAGTACTTGCAGAACAATTTCTGCTTTTCTGATTTCTTCTCATCTTTATCCTTGTTCTTCGAGTTGTGCAGCATTTGCAGATTTCTGCTTACTAGTAGAAGAGCTCCATTTTCCTTTGCCCTTCTGACTAGCCAGGAAAGCTTGATCTACAACACGCATAATGGACCTGTTCTGCCTGGACTGATCTTCCTGCAACAGAATAGAGACTAATTCCTCAAATGACAAGGCATTCGGATTGCCTTTCATCATCAACCGAAGAGTAGAGGCAAAACTCTGATATGAATCAGGAAGACCATTCAGAACGGTCTGCACAAGTGAGCTATCTGGTATAACCTCATCAGCAGAAATCAATTGTTCCTTCAGGTCTTTGATCTTTGTAAGAAAATTATCCATAGAATCACCTTCATTCATGTGCTCACTCTCCAACTGTTTTCGGAGGTATGCAACACGAGCCTCATTCCTAGCCTGGTACAAAGTGGTAAGTGTATCCCAAGCATCCTTTGATGTTCTGCAAGAGCGAATGTGAGGAATAATGGCATGTTTGACAGACAAAGCTATCAATGCATGTGCCTGGGCATCTCTGCCATCCCAACGAATCTGCTCTATAGTAGGTGCAACAGAAATAGCAGCACGAATAGGAATCTGCAGAATATCATCTTCGACACCATCTTCATTAGCTCCAACACCTGTATTTGCAGTACCTGTCGTTACACGTATAACAGGACGTCTTTCAACACCCTGCACAATGTTCCACAATCCTTTTGCAACCAATACATGTCGCATCATATAAGCCCATAATGGGTAGTTGGTACCATCCAACTTATCCTCAACAGCCAACATACAGAATACATCACTGCTTTCAGCCATGGCCGGTGACTAAAATACCTTGATGCAGAAAATTGACTGTATCTCAAAAAGTTGAATGGAACTGCCGAGACGAGTTCTGCTAGACCTGAGGACTTCGAGACGCTTAAACTGGCAAACAGAAACTGGTATATACCTTTGGCACAAAAGGACGAAATAGCGTGCACAAGCGCTGCGATAGTGCGTTCGGAGGCCGAAACGAGCTCAGATCACGATTTCGGCACCACAAAACGAAGCTGTTTTGATCTCAGAAACACCCTGAGTATGCTCACCAAATTTCGTGCGAATCTAAGACTGCAAACGGAGGAGTGTCGACGGCGCCCTAGAAGAAGCGACGACCTTCTCTGATACCAATTGTTGGAGATAGACGTCTGCGGAAGCACGCAAACGACACAAGGAAGAAGAAGAAGCTTGGAGCACAAACACACAATACTGAATGTATTACTAGAGAATGTACAAAGATAAGTAGCCCATTAGGGCAATAGGCATATATACAAGCTGGGGGAAAAAAACCTCCTAAAGAGGGAAAAAAGTGCCCCGGCAGTCCTAGAGTGTTCACACACATCACTACCTAAATATATCAACACTCACCAATCTATTCTTGTATTTTTTTGAGAGACGTGTTCGACTTTAATCTCATACACACATCTATGTGGGGTATAAAGTTTGGTGGTATGGGACATCAAACTTTGTATTCTACCTAGGTGTAGGATAGATGGTATGGGAGAGAAGTCTCTGAGATTATAATTTTGATATCATTTGGAGTTCATTCATGTGATCTTCTTATTATTAGACAATAGAGGGGCAATTGAGGCAGTCACTCTATATGTGATCGCAAACAAGGCAAGTTTGCGGGCAAGTAGCCTAGAAGCGGAAAGGCAAGGTTTGCACATAAGAACTATGAATATGCAATTGCAGTAAGAAGAAATTCATAGAGTACATACTACTTTATTTGATATGCATGAGGATAGGCCATGGTTCATACATAGTGTGTATGAGGTGAGCTAGATGCTTAGCCTAGTGGGCGATGAGTGTGCACACATCTACTTACCATTTTTCAATGTATTTGTTGGACTCATATTATGGTCCTCATTATACCTGGGAGTGCCAGATTATTACAGTAGTTTTCTTGAGACACCTCATTCCTAGTTAGGAATGATTTGATCATAGTGATGATCAGATGGTGGTCATGGATAAAGCAAGTTTCATCCACTTGGAACATCTTGCATGTTATTCTTGAGAAGGCGTTGGTAGTTCCACTAGCTGCTACACTTTCTTAGTACGTCTTCATTTGGCATGATGGACTTAGTACCACAGAGTGGATTGGGATTTACTTTGTATGGGAGAGATTTTGATCCTTAGTTTCGATTATATATATGATAGATCGAGATTTGGATCCATAGTTTGGATGTGACTGATTGGGATCTTAGCCCATAGTTTTGGATGTGACAGATTGAGATCTTGGTCCATAGTTTGGATCATTGACATATTGATATCTTGGTCCATAGTCTAGATCATTGATAGATTGTCATCTTGGATTCATAATTTGGATCATGATGAGACTTTCTTGAGTTTCATTTTCATTACAGTAGGTAAATCAAGTAGACTTACTCGAGCTTAGAGATAGTAAATCAAGCAGATTTACTTGAGCTTAGAGATAAAGCACTATTTGGAAAAGATTTCCATTTATCTTTAGTATTTTTCAAGTCACGTTGTTTTGGATTAGCATAATAGTTTTCATTACTCTAGTAGAGTAATCGATTTTGCACAATTATACCATATGAAAAGTTGTCAATGGGTACTCTAGGGAGACAAGGGCAAGTTGCCAAGGTTTCTTCAAGTGACAAGCCGTCACAAGTTAGTGGTCAAGGTCTAGGCATAGGGAGTCCGAGGATATTCCGAGTACTTATGCTGTGCACATATGGGCTCATTAGGCCTCAGAGGGATTCCTACAGTATGCCCAAGGCAAGGACTACTATTTATGGATGGAAATGCTAGATAAGAAGCAGAGAGATGAGTGGTCCTCTTTTTGATTATCTAGTATTTCAGACATCTAGTACACTCTACTCTTATTTTTTGGAATCACAGATTCTAATTCCCAGGTTTATAGCTCCTTCTATATCATTGAGGACAATGATCTTTATAAGGGGGAGAGAGTGTTATATTCCAGAGATATACATGCTTGGAGGAATGAGAAGTTCCTTGCTCGGGGGATAGCCAAGGCCAAAAGCCAGAGAGTTCATACGAGGTACCTACGCATGATGGCTAGATGAGGAGAGGGACCTTAGAGAGAACTCTAGATGGTGACTAGGCAATGGCTATATATAGGTTGGGAGGTGAGTCCCAGACATGTCATTCTCCACTTCTCACACTCTACCACACCAAGTGTATGATCATGCTTCACATGAGCTAGTCGCACAACGTAAACACCAAGGTCAAAGTGATGATCACTCTCTAATTGAGTATCATCACAATGCTTTACATAAGCATCCACATCATGCTCTAAAGCATCCAACTAGTCATTTGAAGTGTGCTCCATAAGAGCATCCACATGATCAAAACAATCATGCTCTATATAAGCATCATGAGCATCCAAAACATGCTCTACATGTGCATCATCTGAACATCTGAATCCTACCATATATGTACATCATGAATGTCAATATACCTATGTGTAGGTAGACAAAGTGAGACATGACGAGTCTAACACCACACAAGGCTGAACTCCCACTGAGACGAGACTATCTCTCACATGAACTATGTGCAGTGGATACCTGTACCTAATCCTAGCACCTTTGACAAGCATAAGCTATCCCAAGTGCAACTGAAAATGATGCTCACCAATGAATCCATAACATCTGCTCTCCTATAACTGGCTAAATGAAATCAAGCTCATATGGAATGAAGGCACATAATGTACATGTTTGAGCATAAGTGATGCTCCACTAGGTAGCATAAGGCATATATCTCCTACACCCTCAATGTCATATGTCATACCATCAGGCAAGCGCACACATTTATGACTCTCATATGAGAATCAACAAAACCAATCACAATGTGGAGTAACATGAAAACTGGCTAATACATCGAGCAACCAAGCCATATGTGTGTTATCCAATGAACAAGAGGAATCCTGAGATGAACCATAGGAGAAGTGATATCACCATCACTAACATAATCAACTGCCATAGACTCTCTTGAAACCACTACTTGACCTGCATCACATGCATATCTCTGATGTCATCATTGCATCCACCTGAAGCAATGTCGTTTAATATGGCCCTCATGAACATAGTGCCAACATCAAAGTTGTCAATGTGATCTATGTCTCATATGAGTCAATGGACTCACATACATATCATCTAGTCTCTACCATAATGGACTACTCGTCTCCTCATACATCACAAACTCATATATAGAATCCACAAGCTGTAACCGGATAGTGGAGCTGGCCAATGCATCCATATCCATCCATACATGGTCGGGCATGCCACGAGGCCTCTGTGCATCTCTATGCATATACATGTGTAACCCTGCATGAACCAATGTATGCCACATCTGAGCTTTCCATCTCAGAAAGTCAATGCCATCAAACTGAGAAGACACCATGCTGGCAATCCAAGAGACTATAAATATTACAATAGACTAGAAACAATACTCTATCCTCAATTTGGCAACCGTGCCCAATTTGGTGTTGTTCTAGACAAGGACAAGCACCACGTCAAGAAGCTCCATCTCCTTAATTGTCGATCCGCAAAACAGATAGGTTGATATGAAGATCATGAACGAGTGAGATTAGTAATGGTGAAGGTGAGAAGCATGCAAATGCACACACACACACCAACACACATACACGAGAGAGACAAGCGAGAGGCAATGGAAGTAGAAAGTAAACTCTATTACTCAAAAACACTCTTACAAGCTCAAAACAAATGCTAATCTCTCATGAGGCAACCTCAAAAATGAGCTCTCTAGCTCTTTTTATAGTTTCTAGACTAGTTTTGATCGATTTCGAACCTAGTCTCCAGCATAGTGAAAAATTAGGTCCTATGAGTCATTCAGAGGTCCAAATGAGGTCTAAAAATTACAAAAATTGGTGTGAGCATTCTAACTAAGTTCCTCAAGCTTGAGGACTCCTCGGCTTGCACAAAAGGGAACTGCTTGAAACAGAACTAAGGATTATATGGTACATATATTACAAGAGTGATAAAAATCACTATTTGAAGTTTTAATTGGTATATTGTAAAGCATTTTCCTTGAAAAATTGAACACATATGCCCCCCTTCCCCCCACAACTTACTGCATTCCCATCCTTACATGCTATCTTTGCACCTGTGTCTATGTCTGCTGCCAGTTGTACTGCCAACACCTGAGAATCTTGAACTGCACGTGCTAAATCATCCACAAATTTTGCATAATCTATGTGCTTATACAACCCATGACATAAAATGCCAAAAGAAACAATGATATCACCATTTGACATATCATGAACTGTACATCTGTCACCAACAAATTTCACAACCAAGCCGATCTCTGCTAATGTTGAAATTGATAACATATTTTTCTTTATCCCTGGCACAAATAAAGCATCTGACAATGTAAAAGAACTACCATCAACAGTCTTTAAAATGATCTTACCAATTCCCATAACATGATAAGAGGAGTTGTTGGTGCATGTGACAATATTCCTTGTAGGGGTATACTCAAGTGAAGTGAAGAAACAAAGCTACAAGGTAATATGTTTGGTTGCCCCACTATCAAAGTACCAAAGATCTGAGTCTATTGTAGACATACACTGTTCATGAGAAGATGGCTCATAACTGCAAATAGTAGTAAATGCCCACCTTCATTCTGCACAAGATTTGCAGACTCTGTTTTGGGTGTAGAGGCCTCTGGAACAACCATTCCATCCTCTTTTTTCTTTGCCTCTTTTGTAGCCATTTTGGACAACTCTTTATGACATGATCATTTCCTTTACAATATTTGCAAAAAAAAATTGTTTTTCTGTTTTCTTATCGTCTCTGTTATCCTTCTTTGATTGTGCAGAATTAGCAGATTTTTGCTTACTAGTAGAAGAGCTCCATTTACCTTTGCCCTTCTGACTAGCCAGGAAAGCTTGATCTACAACACGCGTAATGGACATATTCTGCCTACAGTGATCTTCTTGCAATAGAATAGAGACTAACTCCTCAAATGTTAAGGCATTTGGATTACCTTTTATCATCAATCAAAGAGTAGAAGCAAAATTCTGATATGAATCTCGAAGACCATTCAAAACAGTTTGCACAAGTGAACTGCCATGCAAAATTTCATCTGCAAAATCTTTGATCTTTGTCAAGAAACTATCCATGGAATCTCCTTCATTCATGTGCTCACTCTCCAACTGTTTTCAGAGGTAAGCAACACAAGCCTCATCCATGACTGGTATGAAGTGGTTATTGTATCCCAAGTATCCTTTGTTGTTTTGCAAGAGTGAATGTGGGGAATAATGGCATGTTTGACAAAGAAGGCTATCAATGCATCTACCTGAGCATCTCTGCCATCCCAATGAAGTTGCTTTGTACTAGGTGCAGCAAGAACCATAGCACGAATAGGAACCTAACGAATATCACCATCTTCAATGCCATCTACATCACCTTCAACAACTGTGTTTGGAGGTGAAATATGATGTTTATCAACACCTTGCACAATATTCCATAGTGCTTTTGCAACCAATACATGATGCATCATATGAGCCCATTATGGGTAATTGGTACCATCCAACTTACTCTCAATAGCCAACATATGGAATACATCACTCCTCTCATCCATGGCCATTGACTAATATACCTTGATGCAGAAAGATGAATGTATCTCAAAAAGTTGAACAAAACTACCCTATTGAGTTCTGCTAAACATGTAGCAAACTCCGAGATGCTTATACTAGCAAACCAAAGCCTATATATATCTATGGCATAAAAAGATAAAATTGCCTACATAAGCACTGCAATAGTGCGTTCGAAGGCCAAAACAAGCTTAGATCATGATTTTGACACCACAAGGTGAAGCATTTTTGAAATGCTAAACACCCTTAGTATGCTCATCAAATTTCATGCGATTTTAAGATTGTGAATGGAGCGGTGTGGACAACGCCCTAGATGAAGCGGTGACGTGCTCTAATACCAATTGTTGGAGTTTGAGGTCTACGAAAGCACATGAACAAGACAAGGAAGAAGAAGAAGCTTGGAGCACAATACACAATACTAAATGTATTACCAATAGAATGTACAAAGATAAATTACTCATTAGGGCGATAGGTGTAGATACAAGCCGGGGAAAAAAAACATCCTAAAGAGGGAAAAAAGTACCATGATGGTCCTAGTGTGTCCACACACATCACTAATTAAATATAGCAACAATAGGTCCAATATGCGTGTTGTAGATCACGCTTCCCTAGATAGTTAGAAGGACAAAGGTAAATGGAGCTCTTCTACTAGTAAGCAAAAATTTGCTAATTCTGCACAATCAAAGAAGGATAGATAGAGAAAAGAACAAAACAGAAAAGCAGAGATTGTGTTGCAAATGCTATAAAGGAAATGATCATGTCATGAAGAGTTGTCCAAAACTAGCTACAAAAGAGGCAAAGAAGAAAGAGGCTAGAATGGTTGTTGGAGAGGCCTCTACACCCAAAACAAAGTCTGCTAATCTTGTGCATAATGAAGAATGGGCATTTACTATTGTTTGCATTTATGAACCATCTTCTCATGAACAATGTATGTCTCCAATAGGCTCATATGTTGGGTACTTTGATAGTGGGTCAACCAAATATATTACCTCACAACGTAGTTTCTTCACCTCATTTGAGTCTACCCCTACAGGGAATGCTATGACATGCACCAACAACTCCTCTTATCCTATCATGGGAGTCTGTAAGAACATTCTCACTATTGCTGATGGTAGTTCTTTTACACTATCAGATGCTTTATTTGTGCCTGGGATCAATAAAAATATGTTATCAATTTCAACATTAGCCAAGATTAGCTTGGTTGTGAAATTTGTCGATGACAGATCTACAGTTCATGATCTATAAAATGGCGACATCATTATTGCTTCTGGCATTTTGTATCATGGGCTGTATAAGATCATAGATTATGCAAAATTTGTGAGTGATTAACCATGTGTAGTTCAAGATTCTCACTCTACGTCAGATGCAAAGCTTTGGAATGCACGCTTTGGTCATCTGAATTTTGCTAGTTTGCTATGCCTGTAGAAATCTGAAATGGTGTCCTCTCTGCCCAAACTTGAGGCACCTAGTAAACATATATGTGAAAGCTATATTTTGGGCAAAATACAACATTCATCCTTCCCAAAAGATGGTTCAGTTCAAGCTACTAAAAAATTGTAGCTTGTTCACAGTGATGTGTGTGGTCCTATGCGGACACCTTCTTTTGGGTACTACCTTTACTTTGTGACTTTCATTAATGATTTTTCCAGAAATGCATGGGTGTATCCACTGAAAGTAAAGCCCGAAGTGTTTATGTGCTTCAAACAATTTTTGGTTTTGGCTGAAAATCTGTCAACATGTAAAAAAGGGCACCCTCCATTCTGATCGAGGGGAGGAATATATGTCTTCTGACTTTAATGCATTTTTGGGCGAATGTGGGATAAAACATTAGTGTACAGTGTCGTCCTCAACATAATGGAGTTGCTAAAGGGAAGAATAGGTCACTCACGGAGATGGTGAGGTGTATGGTCAAGAACTTTACCACATAGTTTCTAGCTTGAGGCTGTTATGTGTGCAACATATGTACTTAACGGGTGTCCCACTAAAGCATTCCAATCTATCAATCCATATGAGGCTTGGCATGGTTGCAAGCAATTTGTTGCTCACCTGCATGTCTTTGGTTTTCTGGCATATGCATTAGTGCCTGGCAACGCAAAAAATTGGATGATAAAGAAGTGAAATGTATTTTTGTTGGATATAGTTCTGAAAGCAAAGGCTATTGTCTATATCATCGACAGACTAAACACATTTTGTTTATCTGTGATGTTGCTTTTGTGGAAGATACAATTAAGCCATTGATGTAATTCAAAGATATGTATGACGCTTTGTTGCCTCTTTTTATAGAAGGACAGTCTAGTGCTGGTCAAAATGATGCAATTTCTCAATCTTTATAGGTTTCATGTGATAATACATATCATTCCATTTCTCATGCAGATTTACATGATGCACTAGTTGATGAGAGACCTGATATTGAGGAGGCCAAAACTATGCCAAAATGGCTGGTGCGGACTTTGCGAGATAGCAAATTAGATGCACCTTTGTCATATCGTACTCGTTCTAGCTCTCATAGTGCTTCTTTTGCATCATATCGCTATGTTGTGGCTGCCTCTAGTCTTTGTGATGAGAATGAACATTTTTCATTTGATGAAGCACAAAATCCTAAAAATTTGATGGTTGTTATGCAATCAGAATATGATGCTATTATGAAAAATTGTACGTGTCTTTTATGTGACTTGTATCCTAGCAAGAAGGCCATTGGCATTAAGTGGGTATACAAGCTGAAGTGTAAGCCTGATGGGACAGTTGACAGGTATAAGGCTAGGCTTGTTGCAAAGGGTTATGCTCAAGAAAGAGGCATTGATTTTGATGAGACCTTTGCTCCTACATGCCGAATGACTACTATTTGTAGCAGTTGTGCAGTTGTAGCTCATCATGGTTGGAACATGCATTACTTGGACATTAAAAATACATTTTTGAATGGTTACTTGCATGAAAAAATGTATGTTTTTCAGCCCCATGGTTTTGTGCAGAAAGGGTATGAAAACAAAGTGTGCAAGTTGAAAAACACATTATATGGTTTGAAGCATGGACTACATGCTTGACATGAAAAGATACTTGCCTACCTAATTGCACATGGTTTTGAGAGCAATCTAACTAAGAGCACCTTATATGTTAAGCGTGCAAATGATGTTCTTCTGCTCATTGTTGTCTATGTTGATGACATGTTGCTCACCGGTCCTCATGAGAAGCATATTGCTGATTTTTAGGCTGATTTGCATGTCTCATTTGAGATGTCAGATTTGGGGCATTTGCATCATTATTTGGACATTCAGTTTATGCAAGTTGATGGTGGAATAGCTTTATGTCAAGCAAAATATATTGACACAGTATTGCACCGTTTTGGACTTGAACATTGCAAACCTATTGCCACTCCTATGGAATCAAGTTTATGGTTGAGTCTTCATGATGCCGACTACCCAACATTTCTTTCCGCTTTCCATCATAGTTATAACATCTCTTAAAGGTTTCTTAAATCTATTGATCCATGTCCATGTATTAGCCTCACCTCATCACATCTACAACCTCAAACCACGCGATAAAAAAATAACCATGACAGTAGGCTAATAAGACTACCAAAACCAAATCTCTTAAAAACATCTATAATTATTCTTACTAAACTCATTTTTTTCTATTTATTTTAAAAACTTATCTAGGCTATAGCTAAATATGAGATGGTGGATAAATTTTGTTAGATATGATTCACAAGGTCTAGATACAATATGCGAAGTTAAATAAAGGATGTCATGTCCATCGGTTTGCTTATTATTGGTTTTGGGGATATAAATAGATATCTAAGTCAACGATCCTTCTTCAGAGTTTATCTAAGTTCTTGAGGATGAAAAAAAATCCAAAGTCTCTTAACCTTTGGAAGGAGAAACTCATTACTAGAGATAAATATGAGATGATGTATGAAATTTTTATGTGATATGATTATATGTTTCATAAAACTTAGATACAATATGATTATATGTTTCATAAAACTTGCTTAGTACACAAATGCTCGTAGGCGAGGAATCCTTAGATGGCTTGTTTGAATAGTTTTGGATATTATCAATTCTAGAAAAATCTTTTTTTTTCCTTTTATTTTTGAGGAAATGACCCCAAAAGCACAAGACATCAAACCTAGACAATGTTGGGTGTGTGCAGAAGTGCGAAAAACACACAAGAAGCACACACAAGGAGCACAAATGAAGCAAGGTACACAAATAAGATGGATGGTTGGAATAGCTCTCTCTATTGATGATGAACATAAATAAAGTACTAAGAGCTCAATAATATCCCTTAGTACAAAGTACCACCACATATGAGCGTATCATGTATGTGGTAACATGGAAAAAAGCTTCTAGCGAGCACTAGAGTAAAAAGTGCCCATATATAACAAAAAAGTTCACATCAAGCAAAGCAAACCATTGAAGTTCAAGTGACTACAAAGAGCATGCCAAAGCTCTATTTCAGCGTGAAGGAAGTATGAGCAACCAAGACATTTGAGGAAGCCCTCTTGTATGTATCCAAGTGATGCAAGACATTGCATAATGTATCGGACATCACGATAATATCACCATTGTTGAAATCATGAACCATACACTCATCATCAACAAAGTGTACATGAAGTCTAGCTTTGGCAATCCGAGGAACTAAAATTAAGTTCTTCTTGATACCGAGTACATACAATGCATTTTTTAGAGAATCGCATTTCCATTTACAACCGTAAACTCAATTTCTCCTACTTCAATGATAGGATAAGAGGCATTGTTTGCACACACCACATGTCCTCCTTTGAGTGCAAATTTCAAAGATGGAAAAAACCTTTTGCATGAAGTTATGTGTTTTAAAGCACCATATCAAAGAAACAATCCGAAACTCACTCACAACCATACATTTAAAATGCAATGATGCATCATAATGGCATGTAACAACACATGCCCAAAAATCTTGAGCCATGTTGGCTTCATCATTCTTTGTATCTGAAGAATTTTCAGCAATAGACATGCCTGTGATATTTACATCTCTTCTTCTTTTGCAAATCAACATAATTAGAGGAATGAATGGAAGAGGAAGGTTAAGCTCTTGGTTTTGATGAACCAAAAATTGAACCATACTTGCTTCTCCCTTTTTGTGAGATAGCAAGTGCTTGCATTCCCTCAATCAAATCACTCCTATTCACTCTATATTGCTCTTCTTGCAAGTGCTTGCATTTCCTCAATCAAACCATTTCCATTCACTCTAGATTGCTCTTCTTTCAAAAGAAGAGACTCAGCAAATGCATACATATTCGGAATCCCGTTTGCAACCAAAGAGAGTATAGTGGCAAAGCTTTAAAAAGATTTTGGTAATCCTTTCAACAATGTAGAGATGAGTGATGCATCCAAAATAATCTCATCTATGTTTGCTAATTGCTCTTTCAAGTCCTTTATGCCTATCACATACACATCCACATACTTATTTTCATCCATACATACATCCTCAAGTATGCAATATGTGCTTCATTATGCACGACACACAAAGAAGCAAGAGTGTCCTATGCCTATCTTGATGTAAAATATGACTGAATGTGTGCGACTATATGACTCTTCACATAAAGCGCAATCAATGCATGAACTTGATCATCTTTGACATTCCATCTAAGTTACTCCTGTGTAGGTGGAGATAGAGTAGCCAATGTACTTGAAGAAGAAGCACCATCTATGATAGTAGATTGTGAAGTAGAAGAACTTGGGGTCTTTGATCTACATCTGTTGCTATGTTCCATAGTTGTTTTGCAACAAGAACATGATTCATCATGTAAGAACACATTGGATGGTTGGTCCCATCAAGTTTATTTTCAGTTTGAAGCATGCCAAACAAGTCAATTTCCTACCATTTCGCTAAAGAACAAGAATGTAACAAGATCTTTACTTCAATGGAAGCTGACATGAATGCTAAAATTTTAGTTCACAATCTATCACTCAATGGCAATTCTCAAATATTGGCTTTGAAATGTGGGTAAAACCCTAATGCAACTAATGGAAATGCGTTCTGCCTACAAAAAATCAATGTTCTATGCTCCAAATCAATTTGCAATATTAAAAAGTGCACACACGCCATGATGCCACGTGAAAAAACAAACCTTGAGAAGGATCTTGACTTGATCTGATACCACTGTTGGGTGTGTGTAGAAGTGCGAGAGACACAGAAGATGCACACACAAGAAGAACAAATGCAACAAGACACATTGAGAGGACGGATGGCTGGAATAGCTCTCTCTATTGATGATGAACAAAATTGAAGTAAGAGTTGAGTAATATCCCTAAGTACAAAGTACCACGACATATGAGTGTATGATGTATGTGGTAATACGGGGGAAAAGACTCTAGCCAACACTAAAGTAAAAAGTGCCCATGTATAGGGAAAAGGTTCACATCAAAGCTACTTGAGGGACACATAAGCGTAACATACACAATTTACATATATATATTTATTCCTTGATATGTTCAAGCTTTGATGCGATGATCTATCTTACCACCTACATCTTCCAATGCTTGAAAAATTGAGATTACAACTATACAAGTTGACAACATTGACAACAATTGGACTTGTGATTAGATCCCACAAAGAAGGATGGAACACCTAACATAGTTCTTGAAAGCACACTACAAGGTAGGTACAAAGCCTTAAGGTCTACCACGAAAGAGATAAACTTGTGATCAATTTAGAAAATTTGGAGAGTAGAGTCAATTACCAAGCACATGTATTCTCAAGAAACACTATGATGGACAAGTACATGAATGTCCTTTCAGTGACCTTGTTTTAAATCACCCCAAAGAGCCTACAAAATATATACCACAATGCTAAGGAGAAGGAATGGGCTTGGTAAGGGAGAGATGGGGGTAATGCCTGTTGGAGCTAGAATGAGATAACAATAGACATGTATGTGTAATAGACATTGAGAGTAGAGAATTAGAGAGAAAATAATTAGAGAGACATAAAAGACGTCCTCTCCTAATGACAAAAAAGATCAAGTATATTTCTAGTCACTTAAGATCTGATCATCGGACCTTTATGTACACCTGAATCCGATGACCCTAAGTTCTTCATTAATCACACGAAATCCAATCACCGAATATCCATGTGCTCCTAGTACACTTTCCGGGTGACACAAATAGTACTCTCAAACCACCGGACATGTTGAGAACATGTCCATGTGCTAACCCTATCAAACCCGAGGTCCAAGGTGTTTACTAATGTACCATGCACCCCGGATATGTTGAGAACATGTCCATGTGCTAACCCTATCAAACCTGAGGTCCAAGGTGTTTAGTAATGCACCCGGAGGAGCTCTTATCCGTATTTTTAAATGTATTTTCTTGCTATATCATGATAAAATAATTACAAGATGTCAGACGTATATGAAGCGCATGATCGTTTGCATTACTTTGGCTCCTTGCAGAAACCCTACGACCGCGTAGCCTCGATTGGGAGAGGGCACAATGGTGAGGCCTGTCTCCGTTTCCTACATCCTCGTGCGAAGCTTCACTTCGTCGTCCCTGCGTCTGTTAATTCGTCTCAATATTTTTGTTTTCAGCCTTTCCGACGCTATGTGGAGATCGGGCGCGTAGCCATGGTGAACTATGGTCCTAGTTATGGGAAGCTTGTGGTCATTGTCGACGTCATAGATCAAAACAGGGTACTATGTCGCCGTTTGTGTGTGAGAGAGAGAGAGAGAGAGAGAGAGAGAGAGAGAGAGAGAGAGAGAGAGAGAGAGAGAGAGAGAGAGAGAGAGAGAGAGAGAGAGAGAGAGAGAGAGATTTTTGTTTACAGGCCCTAGTTGATTCACCTGATATGGTACGGGGGGCCATGAATTTCAAGAGACTGTCTTTGACTGATCTTAAGATTGATATACCGCGGATGCCCAAGAAGAAACAACTTTCTGAGGCCATTGAATCTGCAGGTAAGCTTATGAGCTATTGACAGAGCAAGTGAATTATTAACCTTGTATGTGAAGTAACTTTGCTTCTCGGATATTTTTTTTTATATGTAATCCTTTGTTACAAATCTCTACTGAACTAGACTATAGGATATGTCTTTTTTTTTCAAGACATTACGTTTATTCTGATTGAGACTTACCTTTATAGACATCTACAAAAAATGGGCCAATAGTTCTTGGGGGAGGAAGCTGATAGTACAGAAAAAGCGTGCGTCTCTTAATGATTTTGATCGATTCAAGGTGATGGTGGCTCGAGTCAAGGTAAGCTGAAGTATACATATTTGCCTTCTCTAATGATAGTATACAGAATTATACCTTATCATTATGCTTCTTATTGCAGAGGGGGTCTCTTATTAAGAGAGAATTGGCGAAGCTCAGGAAAGAAAAGGCATAAGACATTGGATATTCTGAGCATTTCTGGGCATTTTAATTAACTTCAGTAATCCAGCATGTTATACTACCACAGTTTTTGCTGCAGTGGTGGCGCTGATGTAATAGATTAATATTTATTCAAGGTTTTATTTTACGTGATGAGATCTATACTTTTTCAAGTGTTCTTCGTTGTTTCTGCTGAGGCTTTTTGAACTTGTCAACTACGGGTTAAATATTCATATGTATCATGGGCTTCTCTAGTTGCACGACATGTAGTTTGCGGGCCCTTGTCTGATGACAAATTACTGTGTTTTTTAATTTTACTCAAATGTCAAGTTAAGAGTGAAACTGTCAAGTTTGAGGTGTTTTGTGTAGTGATCTTTGCTCCTAATGTTTTGAGTTTTGCTGTTTTATTAGGTGCGTGGCTTGATTTATGTTGTGCAACACGCTGTTTATTTTTGTCTGGATTATTGATTTTGCTCAGCTGAAAGCAGTGTACCACTATGTCCATTCTTTTCAGTTATCGTGTATGATGCTTCCTCACCACTACAGAAGAGTGTAATTTGAATGATAATAATTTTGACTGTTGTGTTGACGAACCCTTGGTCTCTCTGGATTGTTGTGTATGCTAGTCTGAACTTTTGTTCTAAGTATCAGGCATAATTATCTGTACATCTCTGAAGTGTGATTGACTTTCATGGCACTTTCCTGTTTATTCTTGTCCTCCGATCGATTTTTATTCATCTTGACGTGCATTCCGAATGATCTTTATCTTTTATACGGGATTGTCGATCTTCCAAGGTCACATGGTCTACCCATGTGTAGACACCAGTGGAGTACTCAGTATTGTTAGCTGTAAGGCAGATCTGACCTGTGCATTCTTGTCCTCGGATTGATTCTTGTTCACCTCAATGTGCATTGTGAATTGTCTTGTATCTTTTTTGTGGGTTGTCGATCATTAGGGTTCACTCTGTCTATCCATGTGCAGAAACAAGTGGAGTACTCGATATTGTTAACCTGTAAGGCAGGTGTGAAGTTTTGGAATCTGAGTGAAGACTGAGGTGATCTTCAAGCAGTGTTAGCCTGAGCCCCATGTTCAGGGGGATGTTAAGCCTTCTTTGTATGGCTGAATTTATTGTACAATCTGGTCTTATGCTTCGTGATTGGAAAATACTCCTCATCATGGGCATCACTGCTACTTTACCTCTAGTTTCCCTGATGCATGTGTGGCTTGTTTTTCTGGGTGAAGTAAAATTTTGGGCTCTTAACGTTTTTTTTTTTCTTTTTCAAATATCTCTTGAATCTTTCCATGTCGGGGTTATAACTAAATTTCATTGACATTGTGTGTATATGCTCATATGGACATCGGTGCCATGTTAGTGTAATGATGATAAGAAGTATTGTTCTGTACCTGTTGATTTGGTCACTTGTGCAGAATTGTTCACTCACTGCTGTCATCTGCCCTATCTGTTCTCCTCTGGAATATGTATTTGGTATTTCTTCAAAGCGATGCTGCTCTGTTCAGGTCATGCAGTCATTTCTGGCAGGTGGTCCATCAATAAGACTTACTGTACTTGTGCACTGTGAGGTGATGTTCACCAATCTATATATGGCTATGAAACTCAACCATTATTGATCCAGAATGAAAACCAGAATGAATGCTCCATATCCTAAACTTTTGGTCTAGCATGATTAGCTTTTTGTTGTCTCCTGAAGGCTCATGTTTTCTAGCTGTTCTGGATCATGTGAGGCAGGAAGTTTGTGAGATGCAAGTGCAAGTTTTGGCAGTTGATGAGTGCATTTTCTATGGTGAACTTAGTTGTCTCTTGATGGAATTTCTGATGCTTAGGTTGTTTAAGATTGTACTTGCAGGTGTCATGTAACAAACTAGGAAGCCGTTTGACTGTATTTGGTGTTTATGTGAGTAGCTTTGAGTTTAAACGTGACTTCCTGTGTTCATGGATGAGAATAGTTGTCCCCTAATAAGTGGGATCAATATTGCACGCACATGTGGATCACAACTTTTGTTACACAAGGAAATTTGGTGATGCTGAAACAGGGTTAAGCAATAGCTTTGTGTCGAAAGTTATTTGAGTTGAATGTTTCAATAATCAGATTGCTAGTCTTTAATCTTTGTGATGATTCGAAGTACATCTTCATAGCACAAAGACAGTTATGAAAATGAGTTTTAGAAACTGGTTTTAAAACATCGGTACGTAATGGAAATAAATAGAATTGTATTTTTATCACAATATTGAAAAAAAAATAATCCATTGGTAATGCATATCTAGCATTTTTTAACATAGTGCTTAAAACAAATTAGAAACTTGATCTATTACCTAACAGAAAACGGTATGCATTGTAGAAAAAGAAAGTTATGAAAATGAGTTTTAGAAACTGGTTTTAAAACATCTACTGGAAATAAATAGAATTGTATTTTTATCACAATATTAAAAAAAAAAATCCATTGGTAATGCATATCTAGCATTTTTTAACGTAGTGCTTAAAACAAATTAGAAACTTGATCTATTACCTAACAGAAAACGGTATGCATTGTAGTGTGCGGGTATGGACTGGTAGGCTTGCAGCATGGATCATGGTTAAAATAGTAGGCTGTTGGCATGGTATGTTGAAGTTAGAAAATTAACATTAAATAATAATTTAAATTTGAAAATGAACCGTGATTTATATCACTTATATGGGATAGCGGTGGCATAAAAGTCACGCCATAAAAGAGTGGAATATTATAGATGAATTTTATGACTCATGGCACGCATACAGAAACGGTAAAACCACGTCATGAATCTAGAGCAAGCATGATAACATAATACATCCATGATTCGAACGAACACTATCACACAAAGTACTCTATACAAACTAAGATGGCTATGCAATGTCAACAACAGTGTTTTATGGACGTCTAATAGAATATACCAATTCATGATGATGTATTTTTTAGTATGTTCAAATGTAGTTTGCAATGTCAACAGCCTTTGGTCCCAAATCATGTCCATTAGAAGATGAAGTTGGCCTTGACTTTTGCTCCTAATCTTCTCGAAAAATTGATCGATCTCTCTTTGAGTGGTAGAGGATCCTCCATTCCTCCCATGATTCTTTACAATTTGTTTTGGTATATATTTGCCTCCATGATGATTAGTAGATGACAATGATGACCACTTGCACCACTTGCATGTACCACAATGCATATACATAAGGGGAATTCTTAGCAATTGTCATACTTGTGTAAGTCTTTATACCTACTACTAATCCTTTGGAGTGTGGCTATGAATTTTTTATACAAATCTCTGACTATATTGCAAGCATGACAAAAATTTTCCTTTCTTCTTGAGGGATGGATTATCTTTGACTTTACTAATATCAACTAGGTCAATATTCACCTATAAAAAATAAATCAAAATTCACTTCTAAATTTTTTTGTTAAATAAGATTGTAGTCGTTCATACTACTCTCTAAAGTGTATAGTAAAAAAATAGTTTTAAACTTCTATGAAAATTACCTTTAATGGAGTTATGTTGATCGTTTTAGATCTCTAGCAACTTGAGATTATAGTGACAATAAACTGATTTGGGATTCGATCTTTTTTTTTTGATCGTTTTAGATCTCTAGCAACTTGAGATTATAGTGACAATAAACTGATTTGGGATTCGATCTTTTTTTTTTGGTATGGAATAGAGCTCATGTACTCTCAATCTTTTACAAGACTTGTGCTACATTAGTAAGTGCATCATGAATATCCACATCAGAGATGGATCGATCTATGTTCTCATTAACCTACATAGGCTGAGAAGTTACCTCATCGGGAGATTCATTTGATTATCCTCGAGTGAAAAATGGCAATACATATACATCCTTTGAGCTCATTGATATGTCCTTATACATGAAAGCAAAAGCTGCACAATGTCCTCCCCAAAAGGTACATCATGAATGACCAAAATGCATTTATTTTAAGCAATACTTAAGCTTCATGGGTATCATAGTATCTCCATACCAATTTTCACAATCTTTTTGACTTTGTTTCAACCTCCAAATAGCCTCTCAACACTAATTTTAAAGCTAGACCGAACACTACAATGTGGATACAATTCTTAAATCTATAAAAGTAAAAGAGATCTCATTTTTTAAGGTTATGTTGTTGAGTCTAGAACTCTTATGAGCTCTGTATCTGTTCTTGAGCAATAGAGAGCTTCTTAGGGCATATTATCTCTTGCCTACTTGTGAGCGTGTGTGCATGCATGCATGTATGCACCTATGTGTGTGCTTGTATCTCTCTTGTTGTAGGTGTGTGCCCTTCCATCTTGTCATGAAAGGTCCTCATAACATTGATTGATTACTTTGTCGATATTTTGCACATACGGGATACCACAACATGGGCGTATACACTTTTGGTGTTGTTGCCAAGGAAAATCTTGTCAAACATGCATATGGTAAATTTTTGGCATGAGGTATGTGCTTCTGATGCTCTTTGCTTGTGTTTTAGGATGCATATTCATCACCATTTTCACTTAGAGTAGTTAAATAAGCAGTTAGAGAGTTAGAAATATTTGAAAATAAGGTTTTAGGGTTAATCTTTAGCAAGGTTTCCATTAAAGATCAATTTTACTTCTTCTTCTTCTTCTTCTTCACATTTCTACTCTTTATACACCTCTATCTTCTTCTTTTCCTTCCTCACACTAGTTTGGGAGGCCGAGGAATAGTTTTTGAGGTGGAGAAGCATAAAGGCTCAAGAATAGAGCTCAAAGGGGCCATTTTAGAGCTCTTTGGAAGGCCTACAAAAGTTGAACAATAGGGTCACCTTTTGCAAGGAGTGTGATAAGCTTCATTTTCTACACCTCGTTATCCTCTGTAGTGGTAGGAAAGGGTATGGAAAGCTAAAAGGAGAGTAAGAAAAGTGGTTAGTAGTGTGAGAGGTGAAAAGCAAAGTTAAAATAGGCCAAAAAGCAAAAAAATGAAGATCAATAATCCTTTGTATAGGGGGTTTTTCTTGACTTTGAAGCGTGTTATAGCTCCTAGGACTTGGATCTAAGTGTGCAAGAAGGTAGGTTACAAGAAAAACAAAGATTTTGGAAGTTTGAAACTCATGATCGCTATGGGGAAAAATATTAGCAGAGCAATTGTCTCTTGAAAACTGGTCAAATTTGAAACTTAAAAGCACTATTGAGTTGTAAAAGCTAGAAGAAGCACACACTAAAATTTTAGTGCCCAAAGAGCCTAAGAATTTATGCCTTATAGAAAGTAGAGGAACTTCTTGAATAATCTAGTATTACCTCACAAAACCAAAGATTTGATGTCCTTGAATCCCCTCAACACCTCAACAAATATGGATTGGAAAGCTAGAAGATTGTAATGAGAGATCAAAGCAAGAAGCAATAAAAGGAGAGGCCTATTATAATCACAAATTGAAGAAAGAAAGTGGTAGTAATGGTAGAGAAATAGAAAGAGAATTGCTATTAGAAGCGGTGTCTAATATAGAAGGGGCTCAGTTGAAACACTTGATCCAAGAATACAAAGATGTTTTTGATTGGTCCCATAAGAACTTACATGATGTTGGCCCTAAACCTGTGATTAGAGGCCATACACATATAATGACGTATGTTTGGCCAAAATTAAAGAGGAGATTGATAAAATCTTAGAGGTAGAATTGGGATTGAGCACACCGAATGGATGTTCCCCATTATAGTTGTGCCCATGAAAAATGGAAAACTAAGAGTTTATCTCAATTAAAAAAAATCCAATGATGCTATGATAAGGGGTAGTTATCCACTTCTCATAAATCATCTTTTGCAAAGAGTAGCATACATGGAAGTTTATAGTTTCCTAGATGGATTTTTTTGGTTACAACCAAGTATGGGTTGATAAATGCACGATATCCAAAGATTGATGTGCCATGTTTTCAAAGAGTTTCTTCAAAAATATTTGGAGGTATATGTGGATGATTTGCATGCATAATCTAAACAAAGTGTTGAGCACATCCCTACATTAGATAAGATTTTTGCAAAACCTAGATAGCATATAGTCTCATTAAACCCAAAAAAATGTGCTTTCATGGTCCAAAAGGCAAAAATTTGGAACATTGTCTCCAAAAATGTAATCTCTACAAAACAAGACAAGATCAAAGCAAAAAAACGATTTGCAAAGACAAAAAAATTTAAAAGAGGTCAAATCATTCATGGGGCATTATGTATATTATCATAGATTCACACACACACACACACACACACACACACATATATATATATATGTGTGTGTGTGTGTGTGTGTATGTATATATATAGATATAGATATATGCAATGGTTGCATAACCCCTTTATGCTTTGATAACCAAATTTGAATGGATTGAAGAGTGTGGGAAAGCCTTTGAAGAGCTAAAATATAGCCTTGTCATTGCTACAATATTGAAGGTGCTTGACTGGAAAAAATGCTTGTATATTTAGGTTCATGCATCTAACTGTGCGATATGATGCATTTTAATGGAACCTACACATGAAGCAAAACTAGATTTTCCCACTCCCTATGCTAGTAGACAAGTAAATGATGCAGAATGCAACTATAAATTGAGTGAATGAGAAGGTTTAAGACTGATTTATGCGACCAAAGAATTTACACATTATTTCCTTGCAAACAAGTTTTGTTTCCCAATATTTTAATCTCTTCATTATATCGTTGATAAGAATCACAATACTGAGAGATTAAATCTTTGATTTCTCATCCTAATGGAATTTGATTTTGAAGTTTTGGTAAAGAAAGTCAATACTCACATGTGTGCATACGATCTATCTGGATTAACTAATGGTGGACCTCCTTAAGGAAACTCTTATGAGTTAGCAAATGCCTATTTGTTCAATCTAGAAGTGGTTACCAAATGGATCGAGGCCTATATACCCATGCTCACTTATGGTCCATTGCATCAGTATCTTCCTACAAAGAAAAAGGTAATCATAGGATCCAAAGATCTTCAAATAATTATCGGGAACATCTATTGATGCAATGAAAGAAGTATTCTATCTTGCAACATAGATGATGATGAAAAGTGGGATGTGATAACACAAGAACATCTTTGTAGTTTGGGATGTCATTTTGCCCAACCTAAAAATCTGCAACACTCAAGACATTTAGGTGTTTATTGACCATACATGGTGAAGGAAGTTCACAAATATTATATCACATGTCCATTTTGCATAGAATGATCACCAGCCAAGTATCCCAATTTATATAATGTCATTGAAGCACCAAAGTGGAGTAAGTTGATTGTGTAATACTTTGAAGATGGAATCTTTCAAGAAGTCATTAATCCATCCAAACAAAAATTTACTTGAAAGAGACTTGCAAAGTTATGCATTGATAGACAATTAGTCGTATAGGTGAGGAAGGGACAATTTCTTACCAATTTGTATCCATGAGAGAAAATACTTACATATCCTTGATGGCCCATGCAATAGCCTCAGGAGGGCATGTCTCTACTAAAAGGAATGCCAAGAAAATTCTCCTAGCTAGACTATGGTGGCCTACTCTCCATGCGAATGCTAGAAGCTTTGTGGAAAGATGTAGTATTTGTTAAAGAAACAAACTTTCCCTTTAGAAGAGATCAAATGCCACTATAACCAATGATGAGTGGGCATGCATTTGCTAAATGGGAATTTTGTCAAAACTATCAACCCCTTAGCAAAAGGCTCACATGTATTATTGTGTCAACTAACTATTTAAAAAAGTGGTTTGAAGTATAAGTAATGACGCGATGTGATGTACAAAAAACTACCAGATTTCTTTTAAAAGAAATCTTACCAACACCCAAGACATCAATAAGGCATCGCAACTAGAAGTTGCCCTATACTCGGTCTCACAACTAGAAGTGGCTACACTAGGTTCTTCTTGCTCAAGCAAGATATGCATGAGCTACCAAGCACAAAGAAAAAGCCACTTGCAAACAAACAAGTTTCATATAAATCATCCTAGTCTAATTCAAATAAAGTATGTGAAATTTGTGGTAATGATTGCCCCTCAAGATAAAACAACTCAAGCTCGTGAGTACTAGATAACTAGTGAACGATGCACTTAATTTCTTGCCAATGCTTAGCTTCTAGGTTATGCATAAATATGCTCATTTGAGAGAAAACAAAATGAATATCAAACTAAGTAATGCATAAATAAACAAGGCATCAAGAAACTTGGTGATAGAGACCAACATCAACTGCATGTTCAACATCATGAAGATTCCATTGTAAACCTATTTTCATGGGGATGGCAATATGTTTACATTTCTCAAGGCTTAAAAAAAGAATAATGTGGTAATGTATTTAGTTTTACAACAAAACAATGCCACCATCAACTTGCATAAGTTGAATGCCCAAATAATGATGTAGATGCCCCAAATCTAAAATTTCAAAAGAGGCATTGAAGTGAACCTTCAAATCAGAAAAATGCATCTCATTAGGACTAATGAGCAACATGTCCTCTATATAAACAACAATGATAAGAAGTACATCATGTGCATGCATACAAGGTTCTTGACTATTTTGAAATCCATTTGCTAATAAATAGGCATGTGTCTTCTCACACCAAGCATGTGGTGCTTGATTTTACCGATACAACACCTTATTTAACTTTCTAAATTTTATTTCATGCCATTTTTGCACAAAACCATGAGGCTAAAAATGTACACTTCTTCATTAAAGTCCCCATTCATGAATGCAGTTTTGGTGTCCAACTAACTTACACTCCAACCATTGTGAGCTTCAAGTGCACAAATGCTACTAAAACTTTTCATATGACACGGGTGCAATGGTCTCATCAAAATCAATAGATTTATCTTTAGCATAAACTTGAGCTACAAGACTAGCCTTATAGTGATCAATATGACTATCGAGTTTGCTTTTCAATTTATAGAACATTTAGTGCCAATAGCCTTCTTGCCACAAGGCAAGTCACACAAGACCATGTACCATTCTTCAAAATACCATCATATTTAGATTGCATAGAACATATCATATTTTTTTAACGTTGTACTTCATAAAAGGAAACATGCTCATTCTCATCACAAAGGCTAGAGACTCCCATTGCATAACAATCAACTAAAAAGAAGCACCATTGAAGCAAGGAAAAAATGCATCTATCTTATTATTTCTCAAAGTCTACACCAAACATTTTGGCATTGATTTTTCCTCATCAATATCTACTCTCTCTCTCATTAGTAAGGCATCTTGAACATCTGTATAAAAAATAGAAGTATCTTTATTGTCATTCAAAATCTACATAGGTTGAGAATTTGCATCACTAAGAGATACATTTTTCTGCCCTCTAGCAAAAACAAACGATAATGTATAATGCAAATTCATTGAGCTCATTGATGTCTCCTTAATACATGAAAATAAAGGTTGCATGCGAAGATATCCAAAATACCTTGTTGGATGAGTTAGCTATGACTCATTCCCTTTTTCCTATAGTCTAGGAGATGAGGATTCAAATTCAATCTTGATTTGAAATGTTGGTTGGATACCAACCTTTTGGCTTGTGGCTTTTAGGACTTTTACATACATCTACTAATAAAGGTATATGATTGTGATCCACAAATAATCATATTTGTTTACAAAAGATGTGTTGTAAAGACTTAGGTATCAACACAAGACCATGGTTCACTCCAAGAAATGAACTTGGGTTTGTTCATAATGAATTGTTCTTCCAAGTATGGTGAAAGATTGTTGTTCTAACAGATCCCCCTCAATTTGTAACCACCCTTGAATACCTATTCAATGAGGGCTTAGCCACATAAATCCTTAGTGTTTCCAATACTAGTCTTGAGAGCTCAAGGAGTCATTATTTCCAAGTTTGTACTTTCCAAGTTCCCATTCTAGTTCTAGTCTTGTCTAGTCCAGTATTCTCAACATCCAATCTTGTCCTCTTGTAATCTCATAGTACAAGATCCTGTCTAGATATGTCTTGCACCTAGTCCATATCTCTCAAGGGATTTCTTATAATTTAGATATCTTGATTCATACCTATAATCTAGGGTTATGGGATCTCTTGTATCATGTCTAGTCTAGTTATCCACATCTACCTGTTCTAAGTTTTAGCACTTCTTATAAAAATTCTAGATTCTCATATTAATTACCTTGCATGGGTGATCTTGTAATTAGAAGCATATTTCCAAAATCTTGTTCAAGTCCATTCAGAGGGCACGATCTAGTGCTGCTATGATATTTTGGCAAGTTTATCACATCAAGTCAGTGTCAAAATGATGGATTTCATATCCATAGTAAAAAAGACCAAATTTACTTTGAAAGATGTATATCAAAACCTCCAATATTTTGCAAGGAGGTTATGACAAGGTGATTTCACAATTGCAAAATTTTAGATCGCTCTTCAAAAATCTATTTTAAGGATCCACATATCAAGAAGACTATATATTTAATCAATTTCAAATCAGTTTCAAAGACAAAATAAAGGATCACTTACTCTTGTTGTCTCGAGTAAATAATTTAGATGAGGTTATCGCAAGTAGTTCAATGTGAGATCAAGTATTCAAGGACAAGCAAGTTCAAGATGAGCATATGTTGAAGAATGAAGACAACCTTGTTGATATATTTAGGTAGTGATGTGTGTGAACACACTAGGACCGCCGGGGCACTTTTTTCCCTCTTTAGGAGGTTTTTTTTCCCCCGGCTTGTATATACGCCTATTGCCCTAATGGGCTACTTATCTTTGTACATTCTCTATGTGTTGTGCTCCAAGCTTCTTCTTCTTCCTTGTGCTGTTCGCGTGCTTCCGCAGACATCTATCTCCAACAATTGGTATCAGAGCAGGTCGTCGCTTCATCTAGGGCACTGTCGACACACCTCCGTTTGCAGTCTCAGAATTGTACAAATTTTGGTGAGCATACTCAGGGTGTTTTCGAGATCAAAACAGCTTCGCTATGTGGTGCCAAAATCACGATTTGAGCTCGTTTTGGCCTCCGAACGCACTATTGTAGCGCTTGTGCAGGCTATTTCATCTTTTTGTACCAAAGGTATATACCAGTTTCTGTTCGCTAGTATAAGCATCTCAAAGTCTGCTACAGGTTAAGTAGAACTCGTCCGGACAGTTCCGTTCAACTTTTTGAGATACAGTCAATTTTTTGCATCAAGGTATTTTAGCCACCGGCCATGGCTGAAAGCAGTGATGTATTCCGTATGTTGGCTGTTGAGGATAAGTTGGATGGTACCAACTACCCATTATGGGCTTATATGATGCGACATGTATTGGTTGCAAAAGGATTGTGGAACATTGTGCAGGGTGTTGAAAGATGTCCTGTTACACCTGTAACAACATGTACTACAAATACAGGTGCTGGAGCTGATGAAGATGGTGTCGAAGATGATATTGTGCAGATTCCTATTCGTGCTGCTGTTTCTGCTGCACCTACTGCAGAGCAGATTCGTTGGGATGGCAGAGATGCCCAGGCACATGCATTGATAGCTTTGTTTGTCAAACGTGCCATTATTCCTCATATTTGCTCTTGTAGAACAGCTAGGGATGCTTGGGATACACTTACCACATTGTACCAAGCTAGGAATGAGACTCGTGTTTCTTACCTCCGAAAACAGTTGGAGAGTGAGCACATGAATGAAGGTGATTCTATGGACAGTTTTTTGACAAAGATCAAAGACTTGAAGGAACAGTTGATTTCTGCTGATGAGGTTATACCAGATAGCTCACTTGTGCAGACCGTTCTGAATGGTCTTCCTGATTCATATCAGAGTTTCGCTTCTACTCTTTGATTGATGATGAAAGGCAATCCAAATGCCTTATCATTTGAGGAGTTAGTCTTTGTTCTATTGCAGGAAGATCAGTCCAGGCAGAACAGGTCCATTATGCGTGTTGCAGATCAAGCTTTCCTGGCTAGTCAGAAGGGCAAAGGAAAATGGAGCTCTTCTACTAGTAAGCAGAAATCTGCAAATACTGCACATTCGAAGAACGAGGATAAAGATGAGAAGAAATCAGAAAAGCAGAAATTGTTTTGCAAGTACTGTAAAGGGAATGATCATATCATAAAGAACTGTCCAAAACTAGCTGCAAAAGAGGCAAAGAAAAAGGAGGCTGGAATGGCTGTTGCAGAAGCCTCTACACCAAAAACAGAGTCTGCTAATCTTGTGCAGGAAGAAGAATGGGCGTTTACTACTGTTTGAAGTTTTGACCCATCTTCTCATGAGCAGTGCATGTCTGTAGTGGACTCAGATGTTTGGTACTTTGACAATGGGGCGACCAAACATATTACCTCGCAGCGCAGTTTCTTCTCTTCACTCGAGCCTGCCCCTACAGGGAATACTGTCAAATGCGCCAACAACTCCTCTTATCTTGTTATGGGAGTTGGTAAGATCATTTTGACTACTACTGATGGTAGTTCTTTCACTTTGTCAGATGCTTTGTTTGTGCCAGGGATCAAGAAAAATCTGTTATGAGTTTCTGCATTAGCCAAGATTGGCTTGGTTGTGAAATTTGTTGATGATAGGTGTACAATTCATGATCTGTCAAATGGCAATGTGATTATTGCTTCTGGCATTTTATGTCATGGGCTGTATAAGCTCATAGACTATGAAAGATCTGTTAATGATTCGGCATGTGCAGTTCATAATTCTCAGGCTATCTCAGATGCAAAGCTTTGGCATGCACGCTTTGGTCATATGAATTTTGCTAGTTTGCTATGCCTGCAGAAATCTGATATGGTGTCTTCTTTGCCCAAGCTTGAGGCACTCGGAAAACATGTATGTGAATGCTATATTTTGGGCAAAATACAACGTTCCTCCTTTCCAAAAGATGGTTCAGTTCAGGCTACGCAGAAATTGCAGCTTGTACATAGTGATGTCTGTGGTCCTATGCAGACACCTTCTTTTGGAAACTATCTTTACTTCGTGACTTTCATTGATGATTTTTCTAGGCATGCATGGGTATATCCATTGAAGTCAAATTCCAAAGTGTTTTTGTGCTTTAAACAGCTTTTGGTTTTGGCTGAAAATCTGTCAAAATGTAAAATGGGCACCCTCCGTTCTGATCGAGGGGGGGAATATATGTCTTCTGATTTTAATGTATTTCTGGCTAAACGTGGGATAAAGCACCAATGTACAGTGCCGTATACACCTCAACAGAATGGAGTTGCTGAATGGAAGAACAGGTCACTCATGGAGATGGCGAGGTGTATGGTCAAGAGTCAGGCTTTACCACATAGTTTCTGGCTTGAGGCTGTCATGTGTGCAACATATGTACTTAACAGGTGTCCCACTAAAGCGATGCAGTCTATCAATCCATATGAGGCTTGGCATGACTGCAAGCCATCTGTTGCTCATCTGCGTGTTTTTGGTTGTTTGACATATGCATTAGTACCTAAACCACATCGCAGAAAATTGGATGATAAGGCAATAAAATGTATTTTTGTTGGGTACAGTTCTGAAAGTAAAGGCTATCGTCTGTATCATCCACAAAATAAACACATTCTGGTTAGCTGTGATGTTGTCTTTGTGGAAGATGCTATTGAGCCATTGCTTTCATGTACTAAGGAGACATCTGTTAGCTCCAAAGACATGTATGATACTTTGATGCCTCTTTTTACAGGTGGACAGTCTAGTGCGAACTGGTCCTAATGAGGCAACTTCTCAGCCTTTGCAGGTTTCCTATGATGATGCAGATCATTCCATTTCTGATGCAGATTTACATGATGCACTTGTTGATGAGAGAGCTGATATTGAGCAGGTAAAAACTATGCCAAAATGGCTTGTGCAGACTTTGCATGACAACAAATTAGATGCACCTCTGTCATATCGTACTCGTTCAGGCTCTCATAGTGCCTCTTTTGCATCAGATTGCTATGCTATGGCTGCGTCTAGTCTCTATGATGAGAATGAGCCTATTTCTTTTGATGAAGCACAAAATTCAGAAAATTGGATGGCTGCTATGCAATCTAAATATGATGCTATAATGAAGAATGGTACATGGTCTTTATGTGACTTGCCTCCTGGCAAGAAGGCCATTGGCACTAAGTGGGTATACAAGCTGAAGCGTAAACTTGATCGTACAGTGGACATGTATAAGGCTAGGCTTGTTGCAAAGGGTTATGCGCAAGAAGAGGCATTGATTTTGATGAGACCTTTGCACCTACATGCCGTATGACTACTGTTCGGAGCATTTGTGCACTTGCAGCCCATCATGGTTAGAATGTACATCAGTTGGACATTAAAACAACATTTCTGAATGGTGACTTGCATGAAGAAGTGTATGTTTTTCAGCCCCGTGGCTTTGTGCAGAAAGGGCATGAAAACCAGGTGTGCAGGTTAAAGAAGGCATTATATGGTTTAAAGCAAGCACCACGTGCTTGGTATGAGAAGATACATGCCTATCTGGTTGCACATGGTTTTGAGAACAGTCCAACTGAAAGCACCTTATATGTTAAGCGTGCTAATGATGTGCTTCCGATCATTGTTGTCTATGTTGACGACATGCTGCTCATTGGTCCTATTGAGAAGCATATTTCTGATTTCAAGGCTGATTTGCATGCCTCATTTGAGATGTCTGATTTGGAGCATTTGCATCACTGTTTGGGCATTCAGTTTAGGCAAATTGATGGTGGAATGGATTTGTGTCAAACGAAATATATTGACACATTATTGCAGCGTTTTGGCCTTGAAGACTGTAAGCCTATTGCCACTCCTATGGAGACAGGTTTACGATTGAGTCTTCATGATGCTGGAGATGCATTTGATGCTGTTCTCTATCAGTGGGCTATTGGATGCTTGATTTATTTATGCATTACTCGGCCAGATATTCAGTTTGCTGTCTCACACATGAGCAGGTTTATGCATTGCCCAGGAGTCACGCATTGGAAGGCGGTTAAGCGCATCTTTTGCTACTTGAGTGGTACTCGGCTACTTGGGTTGTTTTATCCCAAGGGGGGATCATTACCGCCAGATTTGCATGCTTTTTCTGACTCGGATTGGGCTGGTTGCTATGACACTCGTGTGTCCACCAATGGTTTTTGCTTCATGCTTGGTAGCTCATGTATATCTTGTTTGAGCAAGAAGCAGCCTACTGTGGCCACTTCCAGTTGTGAGGCTGAGTATAGGGCAGCTTTCACAGTGACTGTTTAGTGTGTGTGGCTCAGATGCCTTATGGCTGATTTGGGTGTTGGCCAGTCTTCTGCCCATCTTCACTGACAGTCAGAGCGCATTGGCAGTTGCGAGGAACCCTGTGTTCCATGCTCTCACTAAGCACATTGAGGTGCATTATCAGTATGTCAGGGAGAGGTTCTCTGCTGGGGAGATTAGCTTGGCATATGTGCCCACGCAGGAGAACATAGCAGACCTTTTCACGAAGGCTCTGGCTAGGGAGAAGTTTGAAGCTTTCCGCAAAGCTTCGGGCTTACTTCCTTTTGTGGAGTGATTTCCACATAGCTTGGCACTTCCTTATACATGAGTGCCAGCTCCTTGTTCACCGCATCACTCCTAGGGGGGATTTGTTGATATATTTAGGTAGTGATGTGTGTGAACACACTGGGACCGCCGGGGCACTTTTTTCCCTCTTTAGGAGATTTTTTTTCCCCCGGCTTGTATATACGCCTATTGCCCTAATGGGCTACTTATCTTTGTACATTCTCTAGTAATACAGTCAGTCTTGTGTGTTGTGCTCCAAGCTTCTTCTTTTTCGTTGTGCTGTTCGCGTGCTTCCGCAGACATCTCTCTCCAACAAACCTTGTGTTGGCAATAGTAGTTGGCATCGAAGAAGAGGCAGTATGTTAAGAGAGAAGGAGCAAGACCAAAGGGGGCCCTCAACAAATTTTCTTCATCAATTCTGATCTGCAAACATGAAGATCACCATAAAAGACCAATAGTGATTCTAATCGCTACACTTTATAAGATAAAAACCCCAATTTTGCGATGTAATAATCCATTTTGTGCAAGGGGAGGAGTGCTCAAGCTTGAGGAGCTTAGGTAGAATGTAATTACCAAATTTCACATTTTTTGGAGATCGTTTGAAACCCCAAAAGTAGTTTAGGACATAATTTTGAACTAGGCTATCCAGTAGATGCAAAACACATCAAATCACGTCAAAAACTATAAAAAGAGCTAGAGAACTCATTTTTGACGTTAGCTAGTTTTGAAGTGTGATCATTGTACGAGATCTTTTGTAATTTGAGTTATGAATAGAAGTATTTTTGCTTCCATTGTCTCTCCTATTGTCTCTTCCATGTGTGTGTGTGTGCATTAGTGTGCTTCTCACTACCACCTTGGCGCACATCACTAGTTCACACTTGTCATATCATCCTTATATCTTTGCAGATTGACATTTAAGGAGGTGAAGCTCCACGACTCAATACTCATCCTCGACTAGAGCAACAACAAATTTTGCGCCATTTCCAGGAAGCGTGCTCAAGGACGAATGTGTGATGGTAAGAGTGTTAAGAGGTAGATGTTGGAAGGTAAGTAGTTAGAGTTTTTGAAAATTTTTTCACTTGATCTAGTTTTCTTTTACCTCATACTCACTTCTTATACCTCCACTCTCCATAGCCACACATCATCATCATCAAAATTTTTGAATTTTTTTCCATATTCACCTTCTGTCACCTCATTTCCCTCATTTTCTTGTGTGAGGGAGAGAGAGAGAGCACAAGTATAGTTTTTGCTTCTATTTGCATTGTTGTGGAGGATTGCACACCACTATTGAGATTGACAACCTTTGTGTGGTGAGAATTTTTGGCATATTTTTGGATTTTTTGCACCATCACTTCAACCTATCGTGATAGGCTGAGAAGTTGAGGATTTTCAGAATACATCTACAGTAGTGGAGAGACCACCTCTGCACCTCCTTGGAACACTAGGCACACTTGCAAGATTACAAGATTTTTATATCATCGTGAAAGGGCCACATCATCCTAAAAGCACCAGCCAATTGCAATAATTCACACCATCGTGATAGGTTCAAACCATCGTGAAGGTCCTAGACAATTGCGATAGCTCAACCCATCATGAAGATCCCACACCATCGTGATAGCCCATGCCATCGCAACAATCCAGGACAATCGCGATAGCTCACGCCATCGCAATGGTCCCACACCATTATGACAACTCACACCATCATGATGGTCCCAAACAATTGTCACAACTCAACCCATCACGACGGTCCTACACCATTGAAAAAACCCAACCCATCATGATGGTCCAAGACAATCACAAGAGCTAAGCCCATTGTGATGGTCTTGCACCATCATGACAACCCAAGCCATCGTGATGATCCCAACATTGGAGTTAGACGTCTACGGAAGCACGTGAACAACACTAGGAAGAAGAAGAAGCTTGGAGCACAACGCACAATACTAAATGAATTACCACTAGAATGTACAAAGATAAGTAACCAGTTAGGGATATAGGCGTATATACAAGCCGGAGGAAAAAAACCTCCTAAAGAGGGAAAAAAGTGCCCCGACAATCCTAGTGTGTTCACACACATCACTACCTAAATATATCAATAAATCCCCCCTGGGAGTGATGTGGTGAACAAGGAGCTGGCACTCATGTATAAGGAAGTGCCAAGCTATGTGGAATCAATCCACAAAAGGAAGTAAGGCCAAAGCTTTGCGGAAAGCTTCAAACTTCTCCCTAGGCACAACCTTCGTGAAAAGGTCTACAATGCTCTCTTGCGTGGGCACATATGCCAAGCTGATCTCTCCAACAGAGAACCTCTCCTTGACATAATGATAATACACCTCAATGTGCTTAGTGCGAGCATGGAACACAAGGTTCCTCGCAATTGCCAATGCACTCTAGCTGTCAGTGAAGATGGTGGTGGCAGAAGACTGACCAACACCCAAATCAACCATAAGGTGTCTGAGCCACACACACTCAACAATCAGTCTAAAAGCTATCCTATACTCAACCTTACAACTGGAAGTGGCCACAGTAGGCTGATTCTTCCTCAAACAAGATATACATGTGCTACCAAGAAGAAGCAAAATCCACTAGTGGACACACAAGTGTCATAGCAACCAGCCTAGTTAGAATTAAAAAAAGCATGTAAATCTGGTGGTAGTGATATCCCCCTTGGGATAAAACAATCCAAGTAGCCGGATACCACTCAAGTAGCAAAAGATGCACTTAATCACCTGTCAATGCTTCACACCTGGGCAATGCATAAACCTGCTCATCTGTGAGACAACAAACTGAATATCTTGCTGAGTAATGCATAAGCAAATCAAGCATCCAATAGCCCACTAATAGAGAACATGATCAAATGCATCTCCAACATCATGAAGACTCAATCGTAAACCTCTCTCCATAGGAGTGGCAATAGGTTTGCATTCTTCAAGGCCAAAACAATGCAATAATGTTTCAATATTTTTTTTTTGATACAAAGCTATTCTACCATCAACTTGCATAAGCTGAATGCCCAAATAATGATGCAAATGCCCCAAATCAGATATCTCAAATGAGACATGAGGATCATGCTTAAAATCAGCAGTATGATTCTCATGAGGACCAATGAGTAGCATGTCATCAACATACACAACAATGATAAGAAGCACATCATTAGCACACTTAACATATAAGGTGCTTTTAGTTGGACTGTACTCAAAACCATATGCAATCAAATAGGCATGTATCTTTTCATACCAAGCACGTGGTGCTTGCTTTAAACCATATAATGCCTTGTTTAACCTGCACACCTGGTTTTTATGCACTTTCTGCACAAAGTCATGGGGCTAAAAAACAGACACTTCTTCATGCAAATCACCATTCAGAAATGCACTTTTAATGTCCAACTAATGTACATTCCAACCATGATGAGCTTCAAGTGCACATATGCTATGAACAGTAGTCATTTGACAAGTAGGAGCAAAGGTATCATCAAAATCAATGCCTCTTTCTTGAGCATAAACCTTTGCAATGATTAACTATGCTCAAAGAATGATGCTTAGCAAATCAAAGATGAATCCCGATATTTTCGGGTACTAACAGTGTGCAAACCAATGAGTAATGTTTTGCACATTTACCGAGATTGGCTGAGGCAATGAGAATGAAACTTTGTACCAAGAAATGTCTATTGAATCTATACCAACTTAAATCACATCAAATGATCAAGTATACATTGAGAAACAGATAAGAGAAGTTCACTGTTGTGAGTGGTACATGACATAGTAGAAGATATGAGATATGTGAAAACTATATGTATTAATGCACATAGATTACATTGACATTGGCAATGAATGATTGCAAAATGTGAGGGAAATAATAGAGCTATAATGTGAGCTCAATATGCCACACAAATTCCTCTGAAATCTCTGCTATTCCTGGCCACATTCCACATGAGTAGGTAGTCCCTTTTTATAGCCTTTTTGTTGGAGCCAAGGTTCAAATTTGAACTTGAATCTTTAACTAAAAGTGTTCCAAGGTTTTAGGACTTGATTTACCAAAAATCTTCACCAAAAAATTCTTGGAAAGATTCTCCTAAGTACTCGTGATTGCAAGTGCTTCCATATATTCACTTTTACAAGGAGTAAAAAACTCAATCTTTCACAAGAGATCATTCATGTGCTAATACATGAATGCACATATGAACTTTAGGATAAGTGTTCAAACATTTAAGGCTTGGAATAATTGCACCAATAGCTAAGGATGCTTGGGATACACTTACCACATTGTACCAGGCTAGGAATGAGGCTCGTGTTCCTTACCTCCAAAAACAATTGGAGAGTGAACATATGAATGAAGGTGATTCTACTCACATTTTTTTGACAAAGATCAAAGATTTGAAAGAACAATTGATTTCTATTGATGAAGTCTTGCTTGACACTTCACTTTTGCAGACTGTTCTGAATGATCTTCTTGATTCATACCAGAGTTTTGCTTCTACTCTTTGTTTAATGATGAAAGGCAATCCAAATGCCTTATCATTTGAGGACTTAGTCTATGTTCTGTCGTAGGAAGATCAGTTTAGATTGGACAGGTCCATTATGCGTGTTGCAGATCAAGCTTTCTTGGCTAGTCAAAAGGGGCAAAGGTAAATGGAGCTCTTCTACTAGTGAGCAAAAATCTGCTAATCTGCACAATCAAAGAAGGATGATAGAGACGATAAGAAAATAGAAAAGCAGAAATTGTTTTGCAAGTACTGCAAAGAAAATGATCATGTCATAAAAAATTGTCCACAACTTGCTACAAAAGAGGCAAAGAAAAAAGAGGCTGGAATGGTTGTTGCAAAGGCCTCTACACCGAAAACAAAGTCTGCTAATCTAGTGCAGAATGAAGAATGGGTGTTTACTACTGTGTACAGTATTGACCCATCTGCTCCTGAACAATGTATGTCTGCAGTAGACTAAGATGTTTGGTACTTTGATAGTGGGGCAACCAAACATATCACCTCATAGCATAGTTTCTTCACTTCACTCGAGCCTGCCCCTATAAGGAATATTATCACATGCACCAACAACTCTTATCCTGTCATGGGAGTTGGTAAGATCATTTTGACTACTACTAATGGTAGTTCTTTTACATTATCGGATGCTTTATTTGTGCCAAGGATCAAGAAAATTTTTTTATCAGTTTCAACTTTATCCAAGATTGGCTTGGTTGTGAAATTTGTTGATGATAGATGTACAGTTTGAGCTACTCAGAAATTGTGACTTGTTCATAGTGACATTTGTGGTCCTATGCAGACACCCTCTTTTGGAAACTATCTTTACTTCATGACTTTCATTGATGATTTTTCCAAGCATGCATGGGTATATCCACTCAAAGAAAAGTTTGAAGTGTTTATGTGCTTCAAACAATTTTTGGTTTTGGCTGAAATCTATCGGCATGTAAAATGGGCACCCTCTGTTTTCATCGAGGTGGGAATATATGTCTTCTGACTATAATGCATTTCTAGTTGAATGTGGGATAAAATATCAGTGTACAGTGCCATATACACCTCAACAGAATAGATTTGTTGAACAAAAGAACAGGTTACTCATGGAGATGGTGAGGTGTATGGTCAAGAGTCACGGTTTACCACATAGTTTCTGGCTTGAGCCTATTATGTGTGCAGCATATGTACTTCAAAAGTTGACTACCCAAGATAATTAGATATGCCCAAAGGGATTTTGTTTAATTTTTCACAGAAAAGGAGTACTATTCATTTCTCTTAGTAGGTGTAGTGAAAAATAGCAAGTTTTTGGTTCACAATGAAAACTCCAACTTATATGTTTTGATCCAATGATTTGAGGATCATCTTCCAAATTACTTGGGTGATTATTTGTGCTTCATGGAAAGATCAAGAGGTCTACTTTGCACTCCTCAACTTAGTTTTGGCTGGTGTGAAGCAAGCATTTGCAACACCATCTCATCTCTGGAAGGTGTCCACCATCTCCTCCAATAGTGGTATCAGAGAAACATCAAGGTAAAATGGGGGATGGATTTCCATCATTCATTAATAAATTGGATAGGGGAAATTATCTAGCTTGGTCTCTAAGGATGAAGGTTTACCTCCAAGGAAGAAGCTTTTATGGATACATATCTGGAGATGAAGAAATGCCAACCTTTAGAAGCAAAAACCAACCTACAAGAGAAGAACAAGAGAGACTAGCTGCATGGTGTGCAAAGAATGCTCTAGCCACGTCTTACATACTCAATTCAATATCCGATTTTTTTTTACCTCATATTAGGAATTGTAAGACTTCCCAAGAGACTTGGAAGTACTGTCTTCATACTTCTCATCAAATACAAGGGCCAAAAAGAAACAACTTTGGATGGAGTTTACAACCTTGAAGAACCAACCAAAGAAAAGTATAGCTGATCATGTGACCAAGATGAAGGATGTAGCTGATCAACTTGGGATTATAAGAGAAGAAATAGAAGAAGAGCATATAGTAAGGCAGATCATAAATGGCATCAAGGCTGATGATAAATGGGAGTCCTTTACCACAACAATGGACCTATATATGGACATGTAGATGCCTAACCTCAATATATTGATGGGGCAACTCTTCACACATGAGACAAAGCTCAACAAGATTGGAGATACTTCTAGAGGTAATCAATCTTCTGCCCTTTACACATATAAAAATAAGATCAAAGATAAAGGTAAAGGTAAGAGAAATGAAGAAGATGCAAGTACCTCCCAAGTGAATTTCACAGGTAGAGGAAGAGGTACTAGAGGAAGGGGCAGAGGAACAAAGCAAGGCAGGGGGAGACCATACAATTCCTCACCTTGCAACATTTGTGTCTTGACCAATCATACCACAGATGAATGCTTAGGAACACAAAGAATCAGAGAGGAAGAGGCTTCCATAGAGGAGGCTATGGACAATCAAAAGATAGGTTCAATAATGGAGGAAGAAACTACCATCACAATTACAACCAGGGCTACAACAACAACTATCAAGGAGGCTTCAAAGGAAGAAGAGAATAAAACAACTATACAGATGATCAAGAGGATTCTCTATTACTCATGAATATGATAGCCAATCAAGGTAAAGATGATGAGTACCTATTCTATATTGATTCTGGTTGCTCCAATCATGTAGCAGGCAATGTAGCATTATTGTTTGACCTTGAAGAACCCAAAGGAAAGCATGAAGTTTAGTAGGTGATGACACTAGGCACTCAGTAAAGAAGATTGGAAATGTTAAAGCATCTGATGGTAACATGAATCTTCTAAGTAGGGTATTGTATGTGCCAACAATAACCAATAATCTAATCAGTGTTGGATAGATTGTTGAGAAGGGTTTACATGTTAGATTCACAAGGCATGGAGCATATGTGGAGGACTCTCAACAAGGCTTCAAAAGGACTGCAAAAGGTGAGAAATCTGGTAGACTTTTTACCTTTGAGGTTGAAGATACAAAGCATATTGATCTCTTCAATTATAAGGAACAAACCCTATCTAAATCGGAGATATGGCATAAGAGACTAGGACATATAGGTGAAAGGACATTAAAGCAAATATGCAGGGATCAGAGTGTGCTTGACATCCCAAATGTATCCAAGCAACACATGATTTACAAATGTGGAGCATGCCAATTTGGCAAGTCACATAGGCAACCATTCAACAAAAGAGGATATATGTATGAAGACTACTTGGAGATTGTACACACAGATTTGTGGGGTGCTAGCAGAGAGCCATCAATTTCAGAGTCAAGGTATTATGTTTCATTCATAAATGACTATAGTAGATGGATAATACTTTATTTTATGAAACATAACGATGAAGTTTTCACTTGCTTCAAGAAGTATTTGGCATTGGTTGAGAATCAAACAGGTAGAAGTTTGAAGAGGCTCATATCTGATGGAGGTGGTGAGTATTTGTCACGTGAGTTTGACTCCTTCTTACAAGACAAAGGCATAAAGGGAGAGATTACAAAAAGGTACACTCTTGAACAGAATGGAGTGGTAGAGAGAAGAAATAGATTGATAGTGGAGGATGGAAGATCAATGTTGAATGAGAAAAAACTCCCTAATTATCTATGGGGAGAGGCTATCTCCACAACCACTTACCTAATCAATAGGCTCCCATCCAAGTCTCTGGATGGGATGATACCTTATGATGCATGGAATGGCACGTTAACTTCTTTAGATCATTGTAAGATCTTTGGCTGCATTGCTTATGCACACATACACTCACATATTAGAGGAAATCTTGATCCAAAAGCTGAAAGATGCATATTTATTGGCTATGATCAGAATAAAAAAGGATATAGGTTATATAATCCCACTAACAAAGGATTTACAGTTAGTAGGGATGTGGTATTTGATGAAAATAACTCCTGGTTTGAGGATGATTGCAGTAAAATAAAGCTATATGATTTGGAAAATGATTTTCCAAATCTGACTAGGGAGGACCCACATACATCAGAGGATATTAACTCAAAAGATGAATAATAAATTGATTTCAAAGCTTGGAAGTCCAAGGGCAAAATAAAACTCAAACAATTGGAAGACATTCCAGAATCATCCAATCAAGCACTCAAAAGATCTCAAAGGGAAAGCAAGAAACCTATAAGGTATGGCTACGACACATCACTAGTCACCAAGCATTCTATATACATGGCTAAATATTCTATGTCAGAGGAACCTTCTTCACTTGAAGAAGCCAATAAGAAGGAAGAATGGAGAGAAGCTATGCAGGAAGAAATTGAAGCACTTCAAGAGAATAACACTTGGGATTTTATTCCCAAAAAACCATTCATGAAGGTAATAGCATCCACATGGATTTACAAAGTGAAAAAGAACTCAGATGGCACAATCAATAGGTATAACGCAAGACTAGTAGCAAAGGGGTTTGCTCAAAACCATGGAGTGCATTATGAGGAGACCTTCTCACATGTGGCCAAGATGCCAAGTATCATAGTTTTAGTAAGTATTACTTCTTCAAAGAATTGGAACTTGTACCAATTAGATGTTAAAAGGCTCAACCACCAGGATACGAGGGTATATGTAAATTAAGGAAAGCACTGTAAAAAGCAAGCTCCTAGAGCTTGGAACCATAGGATAGTCACATACTTGTAGGACCAAAGTTTTGTTGCAAGCAAGGCAAATTCTTCATTGTTCATTAAGAAGACTAATGCAGAGGTTATTTTATCTATGTGTTTATGTGGATGATATTATCATTATAGGAAATGATGCCAATGGGATCAAGAAGATTAAAACCCAGATGAAGGAGGAGTTCAAGATCAATTATCTTGGATTACTTATATATTTCCTTGGTTTAGAAATTATCTATACAGATTATGGTGTTTTCATTACTCAGAGGAAGTACATCCATGATGTGATAGTTAAGTTCAAAATGAAAAATGCAAAAGTTGCAGGTACACCCATGGAATTGAACTACAAGCTCATCACACATGAAGGAGAGCTGCTTGAAGACATTACATGTTATCAAAGACTTGTTGGGATTCTCAATTATGCAACCCTAACAAGAGTAGATATATGCTATGAGGTGAGTACATTGAGTCAATTTATGCATACACCAATAAAACCTCATATGGAAGCTACCAAAAGGATCGTAAGGTACTTGAAGGGTATCATAAATGAAGGGCTATTCTATCCATTCTCATCTAACTTGGATATCAAACTATATTCTGATGCATATTGGGATGCCTCAAAAGATGATAGGAGGAGCACCTTTGGCTACTCATCTTTTGCAAGATCTAAGTTGATATCATGGTCATCAAAGAAAAAACCATCTATGGCATTGTCATCAACTGAAGCTGAATATAGGGGCCTAGAAAATGCAATACAAGATGCAATGTGGTTAAAGCTACTCTACTCAGACTTGGGGCTACATGTTGGAACATCAAGCTTACACTATGCTTGAGGTGGATTTGATCTACATCAAAGGCTATCGCATCGAAAGAATATCCATTTGAGAGTTCTTTTTCTTATGCTCACATTTAAAAAAAAAAGAAGTTTTTTCATGGATCTTTTACCATTGTAAAAGCCTTGAGCTTTACACATGTAAAGTAGAAAGATAGAGCCTAAATCCCACGAATTTTTGGTTTTTGAGTTGCATTCAATCAAGCAATCAATCACCTAAAAGTAGATCAAACTAGATCTTCACTTTTCCTAGATTGTAGGAAAGTGAATTGATTCCCTCCAACAACCATTCCCACCTTCATTTGAATTGAAAATCCACTTGTCGAAGTCATGGAACACTCCTTGAGTCTATATAAAGACTTGAAATCACTTGTACAATACATGGAAGCAATATACATACACTTGTGACCATCATTGTCTTGCTCCTTCAATTTTCTGCATCATCTTCTTTGCCAACAATAATCTTGCAGAGGCTGCTGCTCTCTCTATAGAGCTCCAAATTGAGTGCAAGATGGCTCATCGGAAAGGTATTAGTGTCTAGTTTATGGTTATTATTGTTTAGTAGATTGGGAGAAATTGCACTTTTCTATCTCAGGGTCAATATCTATGTATTCCTGAAAAATAGGAGGTACCACTATTGAGTGTCTGATTCATTCCTATAGCATATTTTGCTTATTCCTTATACTTTTGTGCATTATATACACTCAACCCTATGTGTATCACTACCATAAAATGATTTTTTCTAATTGTAATCACACTGGTCGCTATGGGCATTTGAAGTTCATTGTCTCTTCCATAGATAGTAAGTTTTTTGAGCTAGTCGACATGCGAACCTATCTGTTTTGTAAGGACTCATTCTCCTTGATGATCCAAAGTACATAGTGCATTTCTTTGCACTTATCGCATGCCTATAAGGTCTATTTGAGTCTTTATAAGCTCAAGGTTTGGTCTTGTGCCGGTTGGCTGGACCAAACTTCGTCGCTTCGAAACTCACCTTTCTACCTCCTACAAGCTTCTCCAAGTTCTTTCGGTGGTATCAGAGCTAGATCAAGATGGGTGATGGATTTCCCTCAATAATCAAGAAGCTTGATTGACACAACTATGCGGCTTGGAAAATCACAATGGAGGCCTATTTGCAAGGTAGAAATCGTTATGGAATTGTAGCAGGTGATGAAGCTATGCCTATTCCAAGATCCAAAGGAGGACCTACACAAGAGGAGATAGATAAGCCCACACTTTTGTGCGCAAGGGATGCTCAAGCAAGGTTGTACATACTAAACTCTATCTCTGACTTTCTATTACCACATATTAGAGGCTGCAAGGCATCTCAAGGGACTTGGGATGCCCTCAAGACTTTCTTTTCTGCTAGTACCAAAGCAAGAAAGAATCATCTTTGGAACGAGTTTAACCAAATGAAGAAGACACCTAAACAAACCATCAGAGAGTTTGTTACCAAGGTCAAGGAGGTTGCGGATCAGTTAGCATCCATTGGAGAGCTGATTGAAGAAGAGGCTATCATGAGGCAAATTCTCAATGGCATTCAAAGTGATAAGCAATGGCAATCTTTCACAACAGCTTATGATCTCATCATGGTGTGTAGACTCCAAATTTCAACATCTTTCTGGGATAACTCTTCAATCAAGAGGCCAACAATAGCATAAAGGAAGGTAGCTCCTATCATGGTAATTCAACTAGTGCTCTATATGCAGATAAGAAGGATAAGAAGCAGAAAGGAAAGAAGAAGGAAGAAGATGAAGAAGAGACTTCCCAAGCCAACTTTGCAAGCAAGAGCAAGTGGAAAGGGAAGAAGAAAGGACCAAAGCAAGACAAAGCCAAAGGTCAGAATGTTCAACCTTGTGCCATCTTCGATACATTCCTATAGCATATTTTTCTTATTCCTTATACTTTTGTGCATTATATACACTCAACCCTATGTGTATCACTCCCATAAAATTATTGTGTCTAATTGTAATCACACTAGTCGCTATGGGCATTTGAAGTTCATTGTCTCTTCCATGGATAGTAAGTTTTTTGAGCTAATCGATGCACAAACCTTTGTGTTTTGTATCGACTCATTCTCCTTGATGCTACAAAGCACATAATGCATATCTTTGCACTTATTGCATGCCTATAAGGTCTATTTGAGTCTCCATAAGCTAAAGGGATGGTCTTGTGCCAATTGGCTGGACCAAACTTCATCGCTTTGAAACTCACCTTTCTACCTCCTACAAGCTTCTCCGAGTTCTTTCACTGCATACATACACTCCAATGATCTTTGGAGATAATACTCACTCACTACATTTGGCTGCTAATTGTTTATATCATGCAAGGACTAAGCACATTGAAGTGCATTATCATTACGTGAGATATTATTTTGTGATGGGCTTTGGTGAGCTGAAAAAGAAGAGCAAGGAGGACATGGAGGGAGAGAGAGGAGAAGAAAGACACACACACATGCGTGGGAGCCTTGAAACCCACATAACGATCTCTCTTGAGGCAATGCTCTATAAATTATATATATATATATATATATATATGAATATTGAAAGAACTTGGAGAAGCTTGTAGGAGGTAGAAAAGTGAGTTACGAAGCGATGAAGTTCGGTCAAGCCAATCGGCACAAGTCCAACCCTTGAGCTTATGGAGAGTCAAATAGACCTTATAGGCATGCAATAAGTGAAATCAAATGCACTATGTAATTTGGAGCATCAAGGAGAATCTATACAAAACAGATAGGTTTGCACATCGACTACCTCAAAAAACTTACTATCTTTGGATGAGACAATGAACTTCAATTGCTCATAGCGACCAACGTTATTACCTAGAAAAACTCCTTTTGTGGGAGTGATACACATAGGGTTGAGTGTATAGAATGCACAAGATTACAAGGAATAAGCAAAATATGCTTTTGGAATGAACCAGAAACTCAACATTGGTACCTCCTATTTTTCAGGAATACGTAGAGATTGATCCCGAGACAAAAAAACTATGAGTTCTCCCAATCTACTGAAACAAATGGTTTGAAATTCAAAGGCATAAAATAGACACTAATATCTTTCCAATGAATTCTCTTTCATCCAATTTGGATCTCTATAGAGAGAGCAACAACCTCTACAAGCTTACTGTTGTTGAAGAAGATGATGCAGAAAAATGAAGGAGCAAGACAAAGATGGCCGCAAGTGTATGTATATTGCTTCCATGTAAATGTACACATGATTTGAAGTCTTTATATAGAATTTTAAAGTGCCCCATGACTTCTACAAGTGGATTTTGAATTCAAATGAAGGTGGTAAAGGTTGTTGGAGGGAATCAATTCACTTTCCCACAATCTAGGAAAAGTGAAGATCTAGTTTGATCTACTTTTAGGTGATTGATTGATTGATTGATTGCAACTCAACCACCACAAATTCATGGAAGATTAGTTCTCTTTTGGTTTTGTCAAGTATACAGTGGTTGATTTACTCCTTAATACACTTATTGGTGTGAGCACATTTATTCTCACATAATCCTTTGGTTGGTCATTACTGTTCATTAATTCATTTTTCTGGGAAGACTATTGAATTCTCTTCCAAAATCTGAACTTGGTCATCCTTCTTTGAGCCTTCATGGTGTTTGGACTCTTCTAGCTCCATTATCATTCTATTGAATTCTCTACCATCATGGCATCAAAGATCTCAAGCACGTCTAGTGGATTAGGGTCTAGTGCTCTTGTTCCAAGGAGGAGCTATAAATTGCAAGGCAAAGACCATTTTGAGATCCCTGTAAATGGAATCTCAAAGAAGCTTGCTAACATGAATGAAGATGATTGGGATGAGTTAGATGAAATGGCCAGCTCTACCATTCAATTGCGCCTGGTAGAAAATGTTTACTTTACAGTATTAGACTGTGAAAGTGAAAAGGAGCTTTGGAAGAAGTTATGCAATACATATGAAAAAGCGACAACATCAAATAAAGTGTATCTTATGAGAAAATTATATGACCTTCGCATGAAGGACACAGATAGTATCATTGCTCATCTAAATGACTTTGATGCTATATTCTCCCAGTTACAGGCTAAGAAAAAATGGATATGGATAATGAAATGAAAGCAGTCTTGTTATTGTGCTTCTTACCATTATCATGGGATATGTTTTGCAGAGCTATTAGCAATAGTGCACTTGGTGGTAAACTATTCTATGATCACATATGTGGAGCACTCTTGAGTGAGGAGATTCGTAGAAAATCTATGGTTGGCACTCAAAGTGGAGATGCATATAATGTTTGTGATTCTTACCAAGGAAAGAATCAACAGTGTGGCAAGAGCAAGAACAAAGAAAAGAATGGTCAATGGAATAAGAGTAGAAGTAAATCAAGGAAGAGGGATATCGAATGCTATTATTGTCATAATAAAGGAAATTGTTATGCATTAAAGAATGCTAAGGGTAAGGGATAGAATGTTGATGGGCATGTTAAACAGCTACCTGCACCATCTACTTTGACTATGAAGATTGAAGAAATTAATGCTATTTCTGATGATGCTGATGTGTTGACACTAGATAGCACCATGCCAACTGAGGCTCTTATGGTTGATTCTCTTTCCCACACATGGCTACTAGATTTTGGTGCTTCATTACATGTGAGACCACACAGAGAATGGTTCTCTAATTATGCAACAAAGTCTCTTAATACCATGAGACTTGGTGACTCTTAGCATTGTGACATTGTGGGGATCAGAGATGTGGTTATGCAGTTCATTGATGGTTCAAAATTTACTATGCATAATGTATGCCATGTACCTCAGTTATAACACAATTTGATGTCAGTTGGCCAACTTGATGACCTTGGTTACAAGGTGGTCTTCTATGCCGAACCGTTTTGCATATCAAAGGGCAATATGCTTATTGCAAAAGGAAGCAAAGTTGGCTCACTTTATCCTTTATTTGTATCATAGAAAGAACACTTGTTAGCTATTATTGAACAACTTATGGATTGTATTTGGCATGGTCGTTTGGGCCATATATCACATAGTGGAATGGAAAATCTTTCTCGTTCTAGCTAATTACCTGTGTTATCTTTCTATAATTTTTCATTTTGTGAGGATTGTCGATATGGAAAGCAAACTAGGAATGTGCACAAGACGCACATTGACTCTTTAGTTCAGCTTTTAGATCTCGTTCACACAAATGTGTGTGGTCCTATGCCCACAAGATCATTAAGTGTTTCTCTTTATTTTGTCACTTTCATAGATGATGCTACTAGAAAAGTCTGGGTATATCCTATCAAAGCAAAGGATGAGGTATTCCCTACTTTCAAAAAATGGCTTGCTTCAGTTGAGACTGAAAAAGGAACTAAGCTTAAGGCTTTATGTTTAGATAATGGGGGTGAGTATACCTCATATGAATTCAGCCTTTTTTGTTAGTCTAGAGGAATTCATAGAGAGTTTATAGATCCTTATATCCCAGTATAGAATGGTGTAGTTGAAAGGACAAATAGAACTATTTAGGATAGAGTAGTTTCTATGCTGCATCATGCAAACCTTTCACAAGGCTTTTGGGTAGAAGCAATATTGACTACAATTCATGTGATTAACCTTTCACCTAGTACTACCAAAGGTCTGAAAGTGGCACAAGAGTTATGGACAGGGAAGCCACCATATTATGATCATCTTCGAGTTTTTGGATGTGAAGCATATGTTCATATACCCAAGAATCTTAGAAAAAAGTTGGACCATAAGTCAAAGAAATGCATTTTTCTTGGATATGGTCAAGAGGGACAATTTGGATATCACTTATGGTATCTGGAAACATGATCAATGATCAGAAGTAATGATGTCATTTTCAATGAGTCTAAGATGCATAAACAACCCATTAAGGAGGTTGAAGTGAGAAGAGTGGTTTTTGAGGATACTAGTCCTCTAGTTAGCATGCATAAAAATGTTGCACATAGGGATGTTCAAGAGAATGTCCAATCATATCAGTCTACAAATGTTCCTGTTCAACACTCATTGAGATGCTCTATACATGTCTCACATCCACCTGATAGATATGTTCCAAGTTTGGATTTTTTTATGCTAACAGATGCTGGTGAGCCTTCTTGCTACAAAGAGGCTTTGCAGAAAATGGATCGTGTCAAGTGGGAGTGTGCCATGAAGAGTGAGTTGGATTCTATTCACAAGAAAGGTACTTGGGATTTAGTACCTTTGCCAAAGGGCAAGAAAGCTTTACCATTTCAATGGGTATATAAGCTGAAATTCACATAAGATAGTGCTTCTCCAAAGTATAAAGCACAACTTGTTGCAAAGGGTTTTAAGTAATAACATGGTGTTGGCCTCGAGGAAATCTTCTCCCCGGTGGTCAAGATGACTACCCTGTGCATATTGCTTGGATTTGCTGCAATTTCGAGGACTTACAACTAGTCCAAATGGATGTGAAAATTGCTTTCTTGCATGGAGATCTTACATATGAGATCTATATGGAACAACTAGAGGGTTCTATAGTTCTTGGCAAAGAAATTCTATTTTGTAAGCCCATGAAGAGCTTATATGGATTTAAACAATCCCCTAGACAATGGTACCAAAAGTTTGATGCTTTTATGAAGTCTCAAGGCTATTCTTGAAGCAATGAGGATCATTGTCTCTACACAAAGAGATGCTCCAATGGCAGCTTGATATGCTCGATACTTTATGTTGATGATATGGTTATTGTTGGGAAGCCCTCTTATGACTTGTCAATTCTCCAAAAGAAGTTGAGTCAGACATTTGATATGAAGGACTTGGGGGATGCCAAACATATTCTTGGCATGCACATTACTCGTGCTAGGAGTAAAAGATGCATATACTTGTCTCAAAGTGAGTACATATCCAACGTACTTCATAGGTTCAATATGCAAGGTGGAAAGGCATTGAGTACACCTTTACCCACATATGTGAAATTGAGTAAGCATGACCCAAATCAGATGAGGAAAAGGAATTCATGACCAAAGATCCTTATCAATCTACTATTGGTAGTCTCATGTATGCTATGGTAGCTACAAGACCAGATAATGCATTTGCAGTGGGAGTTGTGAGCAGATATATGTCTAATCCCAGCAAGCAATATTAGAAAATAGTCAAGATGATTTTGAGATGTCTTAGTGGTACTAAGGACAAGTTTCTATGCTTAGGTAGAGGAAAAACATCCATTATTGGTTACACAGATTCTGACTATGCTAGTTGTGTAGACAATTCTAAGTCTACATTGAGGAACATTTTTCATTTTTTTGGAGGTGCTATCTCTTGGAGATCTCGTTTTCAAGAATGTACAACTGTTTCCACCAAAAAAGTATAGTATGTTGCAGCAAGTGAGGCATGTAAGGAAGCATTTGGATTTCTCATCTTGCTTGTGATATGGGTCTATCTCAACATGCATCTCGTTTGCTTAGTGATAGTCAGAGTGCCATTGCATTGGCTAAGAATTCGATCCACCATGCAAAGACCAAGCACAATGAGGTGAGGTAGCATGCAAAGAATCTGGTCTACCATGCAAAGACCAAGCACTTCATTAGAGATTGCTTAGGCACTATGTGCATTATTCTTGAGAAGGTTCATACTCAAGATAATGCTACAGATGCTTTGACTAAAGCTCTATCACAAGATAGCTTTGGACAAGGTTGTCACTTGATGGGGGTTACTTGATTCATGATCTTACAAAGTCACTTGTATACTATGTAACATGCCCATCAGGTGAGAGGTATAGTTTGTATACTTACACTCAGGTTTTCTTTATCATTCTTCATTTTTCTCCCATAGTTACTTTGGCCATATTGGCCTTTAGTGGGAGATTATTACTGTTAGTGTCCATGTGAAAGGCCAAATGGCCACCGGATACTTTTGTATATGTTCTTTAATAAAACATATAATGGCTTGGTCAGTCACAGACTATAGGTTTGACTACATTTGTAATGCCTAAGAAGTTTGTGTTTGTGCTCCTTATGTACTATTTTTTTTCTGCATATTCTATAGCCTCTGTGCGGAACACCGTGTGCAGCACTAGGAGCTGGGTTTTCTACTTTGAGGATATCATAATGGAGCTCTTGAGAAGAACAACACATTGTGGTGCATTTCCATCAAAATACTTCATGAATATAGTAGAAGAATTGGGGAAGACACACTTTGCACGTATAGAAGCACAATTATAGGTAATGGCAATGATTGAAGAGACAATTTTAAAGGACCCTTTCTTCGGGAAACTTGGACCACGATGTTATATATCCACTAACAAAATTCAGTACAAACCATAATTTCTGTGCCTTATCGAGTATAATGAAGAGATTCAAAAGATTACGAGAAATTTACCGATGCATCATACTCAGTTTCAACCCGAGGACCTACCTCCAAAAATGACTAGAGGCATAATGTTCTGACCAAATTAGAAATGTGATCTATTATAAGAATACCTTGAAATGATCTATACATGGAGCAAGGCTCCAATGCATATTTTATTTAATCCTTGTTATGATCCAATACCACAACAAAGATCTTGGTCAACTTTTGCTATTAAGGTGTAGAGTGACCCAAAGTGCCATGATTGGGTTAATTATCCCTACTTAGTGCCACCACCAAGGCCCTCCACATTTGCCTACATGATCACAACCATCTGGCATTGGTGACCATGCTTGCACATATGATAGATATAGTAGCTAGGATATTACTTAAAATCTTTGATCTCATGCAAACAACATTTAAAGTATTTCGAAAGATCAGGGCACCACATGTCTCAAGACCAAAGTTTGAGCATGGAAATTTAGATGTTGTTTACGGCATGAATACAACACCATATTTGAAAGCTTGCCATGCCTAAAATTGAATATTTCTTTAAACAAACCTTTGAAGAAATGTTTACCATCAGGTTTTGGGAATACCATTCAAAAGTGCTCATCACTAGGCCAGCATATCTACTTCAACTCTTTGCCTATGAACAACTTATGTATTCAATTCACTATCACAACCCACCACAAGACACACCACAAGACATTTATTGGGAAAAGTTAAAAGCAGATCTAGCTAGAGGCATCCATGTCAGTGAGCACACCCTCGCTTAGGAACTCCTTCAGGATTACATCAATACATCCTTGCGGCAAGGTTCTATCGGGGATGACGAATGTGAGAGGGAGGGGGTGTTGGTAGCAGCAGTCGGAATTGAAGAAGAGAAATATGTGAAGAGAGAAGGAGCAAAACCAAGGGACCCTCAACAAATTTCCTTCATCATTTTTGATTCACAAACATCAAAATCACCATAAAGAGCAAAAGTGATTCTAATCACTACACCTTGTAACATAAAAACCCCAAATTTGTGATTTAGTGCTCCATTTTGTGTAGCTCAAGGAGTCCTTGAGCTTGAAGACTTAGGTTGAATGTACTTACCAAATTTCACATTTTTTGGAGATTGTTTAATACCTAAAAAGTAGTTTAGGCAAATCACCTCAAAACTATAAAAAGAGCTAGAGATCTCATTTTTGAGGTTGTTTAGTTTTCAAGTGTGAGCATTGTAAAAGAACTTTTGTAATTTGAGTTATGAATAGAAGGATTTATCTTTCAATTGTCTTTGCTACTGTCTCTTCCATGTGTGTCTGTGTGTATGTGTGTTTGCATTAGTGTGCTTGTCACCATCATCTTCATGCACAACACTCATTCACGATCATCATATCATCCTTACATCTATGTGGATTGACAATTAAGAAGGTGAAGATCCACGACATATTTTCCCAAGTCAATCTTGTCTATTAATTCAAAAATGACATACAATATTCTCTTATTACATTCCCCATGGTCAATTAACAAAATACTAAGACAAATTCAAACTGCTCCTAATGGAACTTGTTGCTTGAGGGGGAGGTGATGTCATGGACTCAAAGAAAACCATCCTGAACCTTATCTCATGTGAATCTCTATATTTCATATAGTATGTAGAGAAATGAATGCTACCATCATGTTTGAAACATGCCAAAATCCGAAGATCGATTATCTTCTTGCTTGATTCAAACATCAAGAGGTTCTTTTTTGGATTGTCGACATCATTGATAAAATCATCAGTTTGTAACCACCTTTGAACACCAATATTAGGAGGGTTTTTCCACATACATCCTTAGTATTTCCAATACCAATCCTAAGAGCTCAAGGATATTCTACCTAGATTCAAGATGTTTAAATCATGTTATAGGCGACATGGCTCTCCTATCTAGCTTGGAAAGCTCAAAGCATAGACATTAAGTACAAACAAGGGATGACACAAAGCACAATGTGGAGAAGATCGTTAATGTCAAAGCTTCCAATGGAAGGACAAACATTCTGAGCAAGGTACTACATGTTCCCACTATTACAAAAAACCTAATAAGCGTAGGCCAAATAGTTGAGAAATTCTTGCAAGTTAGGTTCACCCAACATGGAGCTTTTATAGAAGACCCATGTCAAGTCTTCAAGAAGATAACCAAATGTGAGAAGCATCGTAGGCTCTTTACTTTTGAAGTAGGAGAAACCAAGAACATAGCTCATGTAGAATTTGGGTATCAAACCCTAAGTGAGCTTGATGTGTGGCATAAGATACTAGCTCACGTGAATGAAAGAACCTTGAAGGATATATGTAGGGATCAAAGTGTTCTAGGACTAACAAACATATAAAAACAAGACTTGATTAACAAATGTGATGCATGTCAGATTAAGAAGGCACAAAGACAACCATTCAAACACAAAGGCTACATCCACAACAACTTATTGGACTTAGTACATACACATGAATGGAGACAAAGCAAAAACTCTCAATTGAATGGAATTTCAAAGAGAAGAAACAAGACATTGGTTGCATCAGCTAGAACAATGCTTGAAGAGAAGAAGTTGCCACATTATTTATGGGCATAAGCTATTTCAACTCCTCGGTACCTTATTGCCAGCCAAATCACTTCAAGGTATGACTCCTTATGAAGCATGGCATGCAAGAAAACCTAGTCTTGGACATTGCAAGGTGTTTGGTTGTTTACCTTATGTTCACGTACCTTCACAAATCAGAGTTAAGCTAGATGAACGGGCAACAAAGGTAGTATTTATTGGATATGAATCAACTTAGATGGGTTACATGTTCTACAACCCTTCAACCAAGCAATTCACTACAAGTAGGGATGTTGTATTTGAAGAACACAAATCATGGTATGATGAAGATAGATGAAAGGTAACTCTACCATATGATCTTGATTCTGATTCCCATCAGCTAGGAAGCAAGCATGATACATAAGTCTAGGATCCAAGAAGTGATATAGAAGATGATCAATATGAAAGGGAAAAGGACTACAAGCTATGGAAGTCAAGAGGCAAAGAAAAAATGCAAGAGTGTGGAGAATGTTCCAGCCAAGCACCTAGATGGTTAATAAGGGAGAAGAAACAACGAGAAAGGTATGGATATGATTCCACATTTGTTACAAAACATTCAATCTTCTGCGCAAAGGACTCAATTTCAAAAGAACCCTCAACCTTTGAAGAGGCAAAGGGAAACTCTTAATTGGGAAAAGGCTATGAAAGAAGAAACAGATGCCTTGGAGGAGATGGGCATATGGGAATCAATCCCAATGACATCCAATCAAAAGGTAATTTGTTGCATATGGGGCTCATGTGGAGTAGATTGAACAGAACTAGGCTCTACTACCTCACTATCTGGAATGAGGTTTTCAGATAAGCAGCTAACATGAAAAACTAGATGGATTTGACTATTCTCTAGAAGATGGAGCTAGTAAGCCATCTTTCCTATTCTCTTTAAGTATTTGGAAAGGTCCACAATACCTAGGAGATAGTTTTAGACAAGGTCCCATATTCATGGTTTCATATCTAGATGGAACTCTAAGATAGACTTTCTAGTTGATGTCTCTCCTTTGAGGGTCAGCACAGGCTCTAGCCCTATCCTGAGCTCTCCTTAGCAAGCCTAAGCATATTGTTCATCTCTTCAAAGAAGTCCATTGCAGCTTGAACTTTCTCATTCTGCAATCCTAGTACATAAGGAGCTCTTGGTTGAAACCCATACATAAGCATAAATGGATTATGCCCAGTGGAAGAGTGCTTGGCACTATTATATGCAACCTCCACTATAGGTAAGTAGTCTTCCCAATTAGTTTGCCTTTCATTCACATATGCTCGAAGCATATCCTCTAGGATTTGGTTAACCCTCTCTATTTGCCCATACAATTGTGGATGCTCGGCCGTACTCATGCTAAGTTTTGTATCCAACCTTTTGAAGACCGCTCTCCAAAAGTGGCTAGTAAACTTCCTATCCCGATCAGAGAATATGTCTAAAGGAAGACCATATAACTGGTATAGGTTCTCTACAAAGAGTCTAGCCCACTCTCGTGTCTTCACTATAGTATGTGTCGAAATAAACCTAGCCATTTTGGTTAACCTATCCACAATTACCCAAACCGAGTCATGCCCTCTCTGTGTCTTAGGTAACCCGACTATAAAGTCCATGGAGATACTCTCCCGCTTCCCATTAGGAATATCCAATGGGTGGAGTAGTCCTCCAATCCTCAACCTCTCAACTTTATTGACCTGGCATGTAGTGCACTTAAGCACATACTCTAGGATGTCCTTATGAAGTCCAGGCCAGTAAAACTGCCTCTTAACAAGATCATAAGTCTTGTTAACTCTTGGGTGTCCTGCACTAGGTGTGTCATGACACTCATACAAAATATGCCGTCTCATCTCAGAATCTCTAGGGACACACCCTTACCTTTATATAACAGATATCCATCATGGATACTGTAATTCTTCCACTTGAATCCTTCTTGAGTACCTATCGATACTCCATCCTCATTGGAAACCCATATATCATGAATCCCCATTCTCTATGGCTTCCCAAATTTTGAAATATGCAGGATCAAGCCTACATTTCCCTTTGATGGACTCAAGTAGCTCACTAGTGATCTGAGTAAAACTCAGCCCATTGAGCATAGGCATGTGGCTAAGTGAATTAGCCACTACATTAAACTTTCCCTTCCTATATCTAAGCTCATAATCAAACTCTTGAAGGGTCTCTACCCATCCGGCCTTATGACCTTTAAGGTCTGTTTGATTAGAGAGCCACTTAATGCTCTCTTGATCAAACAATATCCTAACTTTGGCACCATATAAATAATGAGGCAACTTCTTCAAAGCATGGACAATTGCATACAATTCCTTCTCAAAGACGGAGTAATTCTTCTGAGCTGGTTCTAGTTTCTTAATCTCAAACACTACTGGTTGACCATCCTAAACTAAAACTGCTCCTATGGCAAAATCACTTGCGTCAGTCTCAACCACAAATGGTTTGTTGGGATCTGCTATATGTAAAAGTGGAGCTGTAGCAATTGCTACTTTCAACTTCTCCATACTTTGCTTCTGTTTGTCTCCCCAATGAAAGGCTTTCCCTTTCCCTTTAAGCTGCTTCATCATTGGGAATTTTTTTTTGGCATAATTCTTAATGAATCTTCGATAGAAGCCTGATAAATCTAGGAAGATCTGCAGCTCTTCTAGGTTCCTTGGATGTGGCCATTCCATAATAGCCCTTACTGTTTCAAGATCCATCTAGATTCCATTTTGGGAGACTATATGCCCAAGGTATCTAACCTCTGTTTTGAAGAATTCACACTTTGATTCATTAGCAAAGAGTGAATTTTCCCTTAGCACTTGAAATACCTTTCTTAAGTGTTCCAAGTGCTCCTGTTCTAACGAACTATAGATCAAAATATCATCCAAAAAGTCTACTACAAAGTGTCCTAGATAAGGTCGTAATACACTATTCATGAGCTTCATGAAAGTGGTAAGAGCATTGGTGAGACCAAAAGGCATCACCAAAAACTCATATTGCCCATATTTAGTCCCGAATGTAGTCTTAGGGACATCCTCTGCCCTAATCCTAATATGATGATATCCTGATCTAAGGTCAAGCTTGGCAAACTACCTAGCTTGATGTAATTGATCAATTAGTTCTTCCAACCTAAGCATTGGAAACCTATTTTTGATAGTTACCTTGTTAAGTGCTCTATAGTCTATACATAATCTCATAGAGCCATCTTTCTTCTTAACTAGGAGCATTGGTGATACCCATGGTGAGTTACTAGGTCTAATGAAGCCCTTATCTAAATAATGCTGTAATCACCTCTCAACTTCCTCATGCTGAGAAACACTAAGCCTATAAGGTTGCTTACAAATAGGTTAGTGTTAGTAACTACCTCAATAGCATGGTCAATGTCCCCTCTCTCAGGTGGTAGCCCTCTAGGTAAGTCAGTGGGAAAAACATCTCTAAACTCAAACATAAGATCTTTTAAACTTTTAACCATTCAATCCTCACTAGGCCCAAGTGAAAATTTGAAATGCCTAGTTGGCCCACGGAGTTCTAATCACCAAAAACCAACAAGAATGATGCCAAAAGCATGTAGCAATAGCCCTAGTTGGGCAAGCCGAGGCAAACTGAAGCATTTTTGAATTTTGATAATCCTCACTAGTCCAAAAGATGTAGTTCAGCACCTGTACCTCAAAAAAGCTATCCCAAGTGAAAAAAGTTGATTTGGATGCCAAATGATGAAAATTAGGCCTGGGAGTGGTCGCCTAGTTCCTATTGAAGTGCTACAGAGGGATTTTGGTTGACCAAATCTTGTCCAAATCAAACGTCGATTATTTTTAAGTGAAGCTTAGGAGCGTAGCTTCGTAAGCTGATAGAAATTTTTGGAATTGGATGCGTGTCACTAAGCTTGGTGCAGAGAAGATGAGTATGTCAAGGATAGACTGTGGGAAAGCAAATCTTCATGAAGTTGTGACTTTGGGAGCTCAAAACTGAGAATCTGAAGCCTTTTTGAACATGCTAATGACCCATATCCCAAGTTCAAAGCCCATAATACATGTGTGCATCATTCCTTTTCCCAATATCTTGAACCATGGCTTGTTTGGCTTCTCCAAATTTCAAAAAAAACTTGAATTTTTTTTAGTTTGTAGTTTACCTCCTCCATGCTTGAAGCTTGCAATTGTCTATCTTTGGGGGAATTATCCCATATAGGAAGATTGGAGTGCATAAATTGTGTATAAAATGGAGAGTCTTCTCTTCATTCCCACATCCAAGAGGAGGGGAGGAGGAAAAGATGAGCCTGTCAACTGCTATGGTGTCTTGCGTGCGCTCAAGCTCGGTGTCGGCTTCTGTAGCTCTTGGGCTTCCCTTTTGGCTGGCTCTGTCGTGCTGCCAGCTAGCTCCATCATGGTGTCGAATGTCGTGGTGGTTCAGATACCATTGCTATGCTATCTTGATGAGACCCCTCATTTTGGGGAAAGTTTTGCATTCATCTCCATAATTGTCATTCACGAGAGACTAGTGGAGACTTCTTCTCAGATGTACTGCCCAGCCGTGTGATCCATCTACATTCTCTCTCTCTCTAGTTGCCAGTAAAGACATTAATCATGGACTCTCACATGAGTGCCACTTGTCACTCATGGGAGTATCCTACACTCAATGTCTAAGAGGTGGTTCACACCTCTAGCTCCAAACTCATAAAGGATACTCCACGTTACAACAACTGATCACCTCAGAACATCCACATAGATGTGTGCACCTACTCGATTGGTCCTAATATATTCCACCTGTGTTTTATATGGACCTTCTGGTGTCTATAAATAGGCAGTTCCTAAGCTACCTACAGGTCTCTCCATGCTGAAAGACATTTTTGAGTCACTTGTTTCTGAACTTAGTGAGTAGTGATAACCACTGAGTTGTTGAGCCCACAACTTGGATGTATGGTTGACACTAGCCTCAGATGATTTGATACTTTTTCTATCTTTTTTTAGGTGTCTACCTGATCTCAACTTCATAAGCCTTGTCTCCAAGTCCAAAATTTCCCCTTTGTATTTCTCAAAATCCTTTGGATCCCCTTGGATTCCTAATCCCACCTGAGGGTCAACTTCAAAATACTATATCTAAAACTCCTTGTGGGATTCAAAACGAGCTTTCCAACGAACCCAAGATCACTAAAAACGGATTTTGTATGAGAAAGCTATGCTAGTTCAGGGTTCTGGGGGTTAAAACAGGCAAACAAGATCTTTCTGGGATTACTTTAGAACATGTGATACATGATACTTAGGAAGTATCGACGATATTTGGGAGAAAACAATACACGATATTTCCCTTCTCCATGATACACGATACCATATTTTCATGATACAATACTTTTCCTTAGATGATACGCGATACTAACCTTGGGCGATACACGATACATGATACTTGCACTCAGACGATACAATACTAGGTGTTCATGATACACGATACTTCTCTAGGATGATCCTCGATACCTTTGTCACATGATACGTGATACCACTCAAGGGTGATACCACTTTTATGCGATACATGATACCTTAGGTCAGACGATACACGATACCAACTTCCCGTGATACGATACTACTAGGCTCATGATACACGATACTTGAGGTTGGTGATACTTGGACTTCATGATACGTGATACTTGAGGATGCACGATACACGATACCAAAGTTCCACGATATGATACTTGAGCTATCGTGATACACTATACTGACCTTTTGGCGATACACGATACTTGGGAAGTATCTTGATACACAACTAGATGATACACGATACTTGAGCACTCTCTATAGATGATACTTGGGAAGTATCGCAATACACAACTAGGTGATACACGATACTTCCAAAAGATCATGATACTCACCCGGAGATACACGATACACATGAGGTATGGTGATACACAGGGAGATGATACATGATGCTCCACAAGTATCACGATAAACGGGAGTTTTGGTATCACAATACCTGAACTCAATCGGACACCATACTTGGAGTTTTTGAAGTCCAAATTCAAAAATTTTTGTAGATATGTGTACCTTATGTCCTCAATATCACTCCTATGTGCCTGTAGATGCAAAGTCACTCTCCAAACCCGCGATACTCCACTCATGATACTTGACACAAGTCATGTCATGTGCATGAATGGTCACTTAGTTTTTGGATATATAGAGAGTATTTCAAGAGTCTTTCTTCAGTGTTTTAGCTTTGAACTCCCTCTAGACTTCTTGCTGGCATCCACAAATGAAAAACGAGGTGAATGTACAATCAAAAAATGAAAAAAACCTGAGAAGATGAAGATGGGAGAAGATGGTGATGATGATGATGATGATGAAGGAGAAGAAAAAAGTAGAAACTGAACTGAATATGGCTATTCTTTTACCTTCCAATGTCACTACTCTACATCTTACCGTCACACGCTAGTCCTCAAAGCTCTCTCCCGGACAACAGTGCCAAATTCGGTGTCACTCTAGCACAATGGTAAGTACCAATGTGAGGAGATTCACCTCATAAATGTCAATCTGTGGAGATGTGAGGACTGGTATGAAGACTGTGAGCAAGTAAAGGCACAAGTGCGTGAGTGAGAAGCACACTAGCATGCACACACATACACACACACGCACACACAAGGTAAGTTTTGAATAGTTTTGGCCCTGTCCAGATCTAGTGTCCAATCTACTTGAAAATTAGGTTCCAAGGCTTATTTGGGGGCTCAAACAGAGTCTTAAAATTATACAAAATTGGTAGGATGGTACTTCTAATACTCCTCAAGCTTGAGGACTCCTAGGCTTGAACAAAATGGAGTTGCAAAAATGTGAAATGATATTTAAAATGGTTTTTAGTGATAAAAATCACTGCTTTTATAGGGATTTCTTTTGAAAATTTGACATGTACTTCTTGGAGCTCCCTACATGCTTCCTCTTCTTGTGTGTGCACTTCTTTGATGCACTTCCATGCTTTGTGCTTGACCTTGAGTTTCAACAGTAGGTCATGGAAAGCCGTTGCCATCAAAGTACAAAACAATGCACAGTGCAGGGAGTGGCTCAATTATCCATACATCATGCCACCACAGGGACCACCTTCCATAGCTTATATGATGGTCACTATACACCACTAGATCCCTCAGTTAAAGCCAATGCCAGATGTCATGGTGCAGATGATACTGAAGATTCTAGATATGATGCAAATTGTCTTAAAATTTTTTTCTAATACACAGGCACCACAAGTCGCTCTCTCGGGCTTTACCAATGGAAATCATGACCTTGTGTACGATATGAGCATGATCCCAAGTATTAGAGTTGTCTACACTTGGCACACCTACATTAAATACCTCCCAACCTACTACAAACAAACTTTTGAAGATATGTTCACTACAGGGTTTTGGGAGTATCACTTTGAGGTATTGATGTCTAAACCAACTCACCTCCTTCAACCATTTGCATGTGAGCAAGGATGAACTTGCCACCGATGTCATCCATAATTACATCGATCACCCTATAGAACAAAGGTTTGTCAGGGGTGACAGACACTAGAGAGGGGGGAGTATTACAAGCTTCAATAGACAAGAGGGCCAAAGCAAGGAGTTAGAAGTATCAAGGAGACAGAAACATTATGCAGATCCAACAAAGAATAAGTCTAACCAATTTTTCATAAAGCATTTTCAATCAAGAGTGATTTTTATCACTACACCAATATTATAAATACCATTTTCAATATTTCTAACTCCATTTTGTTCAAGCAGAGGAGTCCTTGAGCTTAAGGAGTACTAGAACTAGCCACATACTCTATTTAAGCCCTCAAATAAGGCTTGGAACCTAATTTTTAACTAGGCCAGCCACTAGGTCTGGACACGACCAAAGCTAGTAAAAAAGTATAAAAAGAGCTAGAGAACTCATTTTTTAGGTTGGTCGGTTAGAGTTTAAAGCTTTTGTAATAGAGATCTTGTGTAATTGAAAGCACTCCATTGTTCCTCTCCTTGTTCTTATCCTGTTTGTGTGTATGTGTGTGCATACTAGTGTGCTTCTCACTCATGCACTAGCTTCTGATGACCTAACACTGTTGCTGAGCTTTGCCTATATGCTTTCTTGACTTAAGGTTCATGAATTTTTCTCCTTGTATTACCCAATGTACATACAAATATCAATGGTTCTTTATGTACCAGTCACTTGTTCTTCTTTAATTCTTTTTTGTCTTTGTCTTGTGCAAATTGATGCTCGTCAAGTATAACTTATCATTGCTTGGATAAGTGGTACCGGTGTCAATTTTATGTTCTTTTCTCCATCCTATTTTTGTATTTTATGAGATTAAGCTTGGACTTGGATCCCTTAGAGTTTCTTTGACTTAAGTTCCTATCATCACCTAGGTCCACATTCTATGGCTATGCCATACCAAACAATGAAATTGACAATGGAAGATATGGTAACTTACTACCTTGGGTTTCACTATGGGTGGTACACCTCCAAATGCACTCTTGATCTAATAGTGCACCCACTCAGCACTGCTTCTCACTCGTATATTGGTAGTTTTATCAACCGTTGGCATCAAAGGCCCTGCAAACAAAAGGATAATTTCAAAAATTGAAAAATTTGATCAAAATCACAAAGCCCTAATTTTTTGGCAAATCAAGTCGATTGTCACAATGTTCCAAATCAATCATGATGGTCTTAGACTATCATGATGGCTGGTCAGCACACGATGGAGGTTCACTATCGTGATTGTCTACTAGAGTCGCGATGGCATCCGACCGTCATGATGGGCCAATGGATCACAATGGGATGGTATGATTGTGATGGCATGAGTCCTTCATAATGGTCTGTGTTGTAGCAATGGTCAGTCATGTCATGATGGCATGAACAAATTGCAATGGCACATATTCACTCCTGATGGTGTGGTATGATCGTGATGGTGTGAGCCCGTCACGATGGTTCACACAATTGTGATGGCTTGAGCCAATTGCGATGGTGATAGCATGTCACAATGGTTTGAGCCAATCACAATTGTCATGGCCTCTCGCAATGGCATGAGCCTATCGCGATGGCCTGCCAAATAATGAATTTTGCAAATCAATCTATGGTTTCACTAATGCAGAAGGGTGCTTTGTATGATGTTGTAGACATAATGTGAAAACTTTGAGGAAGGTGGTTTGTCATGATGGTATGCACGCATGACAGGATGACGATGATGAAACAATAAAATAGGTTTCACATCCAATGATCGGCCTAGTTGAAATATATATCCTATACTACTTTTGGGGGGTTCAAATGAGGTCCAAAAAAAATATGAAAATGGGTTCTACCTAAGCTCCTCCAGCTCAAGGACTCCTTGAATTTCACAAAATGGAGCATTGCATCACAAATTGGGTGTTCAAAATATACAATGGTTGGTGATTAAGATCACTATTGATATTTCTATCAAGGTGTAGTCATTATAAATCGATGAGGATTGGAAATTTGATGAGTGGGCCGCTTACGATCTCCTTGCTCTACTTCTCACATGCTTCCTTTATGTTGATGCCTTGAGCTACTACTAATAGTGCCCATTGAGATTTATGGCACTAATTACATGCCCACAAAGTTTATTTGACATATCCAAAGAACTAGGGTAGGTTTTGTGCTAGTCTGTTGGGACACCTTCATCACTTTGCAACTCAAGTTCACACCTTCTCCAAGCTTCTTCAACTTCTCTGATTGTCTAATCTAGTATTCTAGACATCTTATCTTTTCCTTTTGTAATCTCTTAGTACAAGATATTGTCCAATTATTTCTTGTACCTACTCTATCTCCCTCAAGTGAGTTCTTCTAATTTAGATATCTTCCTTCATACCTACGAACCCAGGTTGTGGGATCTCTTGTATCGTGTCTAGTCTAGTTATCCATACCTACCCATTTTGGGTTGTGGGACTTCTTGTAATAGTTCTATATCCTTGTATTATTTCCCTTGCATGGTTGATCTTGTAATCAGAAGCATATTTCCAAATTCTTGCTTAAGTCTAGTCAGAGGGCACAATCTACTGCTCCCTTAATAATTTTATCTCGAGTTCGAGCATGTTAGGTCCAATTTTTTGAAAGCACAAGATTATAATTGATGGAAGTAGGAGAAAAAATTAAAATCATCAATGACAAATATGATAACAATTTCAGATGAGGAGTTGATATCAATGGTAACAACTAGATATGGGAAGCAACTCAAGCAAATGCTTAAGTTCTATAGCCTAGTTTTCATGAGGAGCATTATATGTGCACCAACATCGATGGTCCCAAGTGTGTTCACATACATCACTACCAAAATATATCAACACAATCTCTAGCATCGAATTTGGTAGCAACTAGAATAAGCATACCCATTTATCAAGTGGATACTACTAAAGATACTCTTGTGGACTATCAAATGCCTTTAATTAAAATATGGTACAAATATAGGTTGATCTCCAGAGTATTGATCGATGGTGGATTTGGATTTAATATCATTACCTTACCTATTTGTTAGTAGATGGAGTGGATAAATATCTATTTAGCCCCTTTCCAGATCCAAATGGATGTCCAGTCCCAAGTATAGCCCATTGGACTCATTAGAGAAATTTTGATTAGAATGCAACAAGTAACTTTTCACCTTCCCTTCATGCTCATTGAACTCTTAGGAAAGTGGGACAATTACAACTAGTTGCTAGGATGCATCTGTCTGAAACATGCAAAAGTCCAACAAGTCTAGGGGTCTTGGTCAATCACATTTGAAAAGGACAAAAAACCTATATGGTGACATTGGATGATATACATACGTGTTCAAAGGATTAACTACTAACTATTATAGCCTCTAGATATGTTAGAATTTTGGGACGAGGATGAGGAGGCCAAATTTTTAGAATCCAATTAGGACCTCTTGTGAGTGAGTATTGTGGATATTGATGAGATTGTGGTGTAATATCTTAGTAACAGACTAGTTACAACTATGATCTAGCCATAGGAAGCTCCTAATGCAATGTTGAATGAGCATTTGTTATCAAACATGGACAATGAGTTAGGAAAACTAGCATCCATGTTCAAGAAGACTAGGTGAAATCTTTTAATCTTTGATCTATAATTAAACCCTAGTTATTTCAAGTTTGTGCAAATTTGTCTATTGCACTAAGGAGTGACTTGCCCTTGCGGTTACAAGAATTTAAAGATGTGTTTGTGTGGGACTACTCGAACATGAAGTGTCTTGATCCTCAATTGTATTAGCACAGGATCCACTAAAAGTAGATGCATCACCCATAATCGAACAACTATTGGAGTTGTTCTGTGGAAGCACACGAACAACACAAAGAAGAAGAAGAAGCTTGGAGCACAACACAACACTGAATAGTATTACCAAGTGAATGTAAAAAAATGAGTGACCCGTTAGGGTTATAGGCTTATAAACAAGCTAGGAAAAAAAAACTCCTAAAGGGGGAAAAAAGTGCCCTGATGGTCTTGAGAATATTCACACACATCACTACCAAAATATATCAAAAAATCCCCCCGGGAGTGATGCAGTGAACAAGGATTTGACACTCATGTATAACCAAGTGTAAAGTGGAAAGCTTCAAACTTCTCCCTAGGCACAACCTTTGTGAAAAGGTCTGCAATTTTATCCTATGTGGTCACATATGCCAAACTTGCTTTGTGCGAGAATGGAACACAATGTTTCTTGCAATTGTGAATGTGCTCTGAATGTAAGTGAAGATAGTGATGGTAGAAGACTGGACAACATCCATATCAGCCAAAAGGAAACTTAGCCACACACACTCAATAGTCACTGTGAAAGCTTCCCTATACTCAACCTCACAACTAGAAGTGGCCACAGTAGGCTGCTTCTTGTTCAACCAAGATATGCATGAGCTACCAAGCATGAAGCAAAAACCACTAGTGGACACATGAGTGTCATAGCAAGTAGCCGAGTCTTAACGAGAAAAATCATGTAAAGCTAGTGGTAATGATCCCCCTTGGGATAAAACAACCCAAGTAGCTGGTTACCACTCAACTAGCAAAAGATGTGCTTAATCACCTGCCAATGCTTGACACATGGGCAGTGCATGAACATGCTTATCTTAGAGACACAAAACTAAATATCAAGCTGATTTATACATATGTAAATCAAGGATCCAACAACCTGCTGATAGAGAACAACATCACATGCATCTCCAACATCATAAATACTCAACCATAAACCTATTTCCATAGGAATGACAATAGGTTTGCAATATTCAAGTCCAAGATGTTGCAAGAATGTGTCAATATATTTTGTTTGACATAAATCTATTCCCCCATCAACTTGCATGAATTGAATGCCTAAATAATGATGCTAATGCCCCAAATCTAACATCTCAAAAGAGGCATGCAAATTAGCCTTAAAATAAAAAATATGCTCCCAATTAGGACTAGTAAGTAGCATGCCATCAACATACACAACAATGATCAAAAGTACATCATCTAAATGCTTGACATATAAGGTACTGTGAGTTGGAATGTTCCCAAAACCATGTGCAATCAAGTAGGCATATATCTTTTCATACTAAGCATGTGGTGCTTTTTTCAAACCATATAATGACTTTTTCAACCTGTACACTTTGTTTTCTGCACAAAAACATGAGGCTAAAACACATACACTTCTTCATGTAAGGCACCATTCAAAAATGTAGTTTTAATATCCGATTGATTTACATTCCAACCATGATGCTATGAACACTAGTCTTTCGGCAAGTGGGTGCAAAGATCTCATCAAAATCAATGCCTCTATCTTGAGCATAACCTTTTGCAACAAGTCTAGCCTTATACCTATCAACTCTTCCATGAGGCTTACATTTCAACTTGTATACCCATTGGTGTAGCTCAAGCATAAGCACCACCTCCTTTACTTGTCAATCCGCGAAGATGTGAGGACTAGTATGAAGACCACGAGCAAGTGAAGGCACAAGTGTGTGAGTGAAAGCACACAAGCATGCACACACATACACACACATGCACACAAGGCAAGATCAAAGAAAGGAACAATGGAAAACTTCTATTGCAAAGGAACTCTCTTACAAAATCTCTATTGTCTAACAAGCTCTTTTGATAGTTTTTGGACTAGTTTTGGCCCTATCCAGACCTAGTGTTCGGCCTAGTTAAAAATTAGGTTCCAAGGCTTATTTGAGGGCTCAAATGGAGTCTAAAAATTATGAAAATTGGTAGGATGATACTTCTAATACTCCTCAAGCTTGAGCACTCCTCGGCTTGAATAAAATGGAGTTATAAAAATATGAAATGGTATTTACAATGGCTTTTAGTGATGAAAATCACTATTTTTATAGGGATTTCTTCTCAAAATTTGGCATACACTTCTTGGAGCTCCCTATGTGCTCCTTCTTCTTGTGTGTCCACTTCTCTGATGCACTTATTATGCTTGTCCTTGACCTTGAACTTCAACACCCATTTAGTGCCAATGGCCTTTTTGCCAAGAGGAAAAACACATAAAGAATAGGTACCATCCTTCATAATAGCATCATATTCTAATTGCATAGGAGCCATCCAGTTTTCTCACTTTTGTGCTTCATTGAAGCAAACAAGCTCATTCTCATCACAAAGACTAGAGGTAGCAATTGCATAGCTCCCTATGTGCTCCTTCTTCTTGTGTGTCCACTTCTCTGATGCACTTATTATGCTTGTCCTTGACCTTGAACTTCAACACCCATTTAGTGCCAATGGCCTTTTTGCCAAGAGGCAAATCACATAAAGAAAAGGTACCATCCTTCATAATAGCATCATATTCTAATTGCATAGGAGCCATCCAGTTTTCTCACTTTTGTGCTTCATTGAAGCAAACAAGCTCATTCTCATCACAAAGACTAGAGGTAGCAATTGCATAGCTCCCTATGTGCTCCTTCTTCTTGTGTGTCCACTTCTCTGATGCACTTATTATGCTTGTCCTTGACCTTGAACTTCAACACCCATTTAGTGCCAATGGCCTTTTTGCCAAGAGGCAAATCACATAAAGAATAGGTACCATCCTTCATAATAGCATCATATTCTAATTGCATAGGAGCCATCCAGTTTTCTCACTTTTGTGCTTCATTGAAGCAAACAAGCTCATTCTCATCACAAAGACTAGAGGTAGCAATTGCATAGCAATCTGATGCAAAGGAAGCACTATGAGAGCTTGATTGAGTATGATAAAATGGAGGTGCATCTAATTTGCTATCTCTTAAAGTCTGCACAAGCCATTCAGGCATAGTTTTGCCTCCTCTATATCAAATTTTTCATTTCAAGAATGGCATGATCTGCATCATCATGTGGAACCTATGAAGGCTAAGAAATTGCCTCATTCAGACCCTTTTTTGATAATTCCCAAGATCTCATAAGATATGGTAGTTAGACACATGCTCCCTTTTTTACTAGTCATAGGAGCACATGGGGAAAGGACGTCACACTATAAATATAGAAGCCCATTTTTGGGAAGACGAGCTTTTGGTTCGATGCGAGATCCATGTACATATCTTGAAATGAATGGAAGAACTCTTTTACTCTTAGACTTTGTGCATTCTTGTATTTTTTCTTTGCGTGTGACATTGAGGTGTGTGTGCATGCTTGTCTATCCTTTGTGTGTGAGTGGAATGTGTTGCATCTCTTGTATTTTTCATGTGTGGACAAGCATCCTTGATGGCCTTCCTCTCCATGTTCTGAAGGGATTGTGGCATAGCTTGGAGCTAATGGCCAATGGCTTGAGCATGTTGGAGGGTTGGTTGGATGAAAGGAGAATTTTCCTTGAGCTTTCCTATTGCTTCCATGAAAGGTGGTTGGGTCTTGGCTACCTTTGGGTATACTGCAGCAACAATTTTGGCACCGTTTCCAGGGAGAAAGGCCTTTCATCACTTGCAGATCTCAAGAACATGTGGTAAGATATTGATTTGCATATTTTCTACTTGTACACCTAGGTTATGTGAGATTTCATGGCATTGGCACCCTTCCTTTGGACCATTATCTCCTTTCTCTTTCTATTTAGTAGTGTTGTTTTAGTTCATTTTTGTTTGTTCCACAAGAACACCCCCTTCTCTCTCTTTGTCTCTCTCTCTCACACATCACACACACACATATATACACACTCTCACATGCACATTTGGCACCACTTTCCCATCATTTTCATCTCTGTCATAAGTGAATGCCTTGGAAAGGGGGGTGGGTGGTTACCTTATGTTGTCCCTCCCTCTTGTGCATTTCAAGGAAACCAAAAGAAAAATTGAATAAATAAATGAGTGAAGGCTTCACTAATGTTTTTTTTACCCATCATTGTCCAATTGAAGATATATATTGTTCCTTCTATTTCGTGCAAAAAGAAAACTTAAAGCCTTAGATATCGATGTGCATTTTGAAATTTAGGTGGGGGAAATAGGGGCTCTTGTTCTCTTCATTTACTACCAAGAACATCTTTCCATGCTTTGTTCAAGCAAGAACATGGAGAGGAATTTAATTCTCCTTCTTTCTCCTCTTTCAATTCTGTCTGCTCATGGGTACAATTCTGTCTGCTCGCAGGGGGTTATTGGGGGGAGGTACACCATCTCCCTTCTCCTCTTTCACTCTATCTCCCATTTGGGTCATGCAAGCCTATCTGTCCTTTTATGTGCTAGCAGGGTTGAGCTTTGTGTGTGCTCCTCTACTTGTCCACCTCATGAAGAATTCAAAGAGTTGTTGGGATCCCCTTGCTCCTGTTTTAGTTTTGGCTTCATGGTATCTTCACGTCTGTGTCATGGCACCCCTGTTGCCACGTTGATGTCTAGTCGGGTTCTTGATGGTAGAGGTGTTGAAGCCATGAGCTCCCCTTTGCTTGAGATTGAGTCCCATGCCCTACTGCCCTCGTGTTATTGCCACTTAGAACTCAGGACATGGAAGCTATTTGTGTTCGATCTCCTACTTGTTATGTTCTATGCCCAGAGTTAGCCCTACATTTCTTACTCTTAAGCTTGTAGTAAAGGAGGCTTGTGTTCACGAACGTTGACAAAATCCATGCCGGGAAAGTTCTCTCCAGGTGTGATGTCCAAGACTCTTTCAGGAGTACTTTGTGTTGAGACATTTATCAAATACTCAAGGCCTGCTATGCCTTATTGCATCCTTCAACTAGGGCAATATCCTACATCATGTTATTTTGCAAAGGTTGCAGACCTGCTCATGGCTAAAGAACTTATTTCAATGGGCAATGGCCATCAAGCATCTGTCGGTATATCTATGGTCTAATAGCTCTGCATTCTTGGTTTGATTGTACCCCACAAATTTGGTACTCTCTCTACATGCCCCTTATGTGAAGGGTGGCATCGAGCTCCCTTGTTGTATATCCTTTGTATTTCTCTTTTGTAGATGGTTCAAGACCAATGCTTTGGAAACTATGGGTTCATTAAACATGTGAACAATGGTTGAGCATCCTTTCAATGACTAGTGACATGGATAAGCAACCTAGTTGGCTGATGGCATACAATGCTGCTGGCTTCTTTCTCTTCTTGTCTTGTGGACACTCTATCTAAATCAAATCTAAAGTTGTTATCTCTTAAGACATGAGTTGAGTCTTTAATTTTGAATTTCAATGTTATTTATATGCATCTTTTTTTATCTTAAGTGTTGTCTTATTATTACACTTTAGAACCACAATGATGACACCTTTCTCACTCTATTTTGTAGAAGATATTTGGTCTTGATAAGCTACTTGGTTGTGCCACTGAGGGGACTGATGGATGCTTGTAATCACTGGGTTATACTTCAACTTGGGAATGCCCATGTGACGATATGCTTAAATATTGGAGGAATGATTCGTTGTTTTCATTTATTCTTCTTCACACATGTTTGCATGCATCCCAACGTCTCACTGGTGAAAGATTGTGGAGGATGATATCTCATCTTTGGACTACACCCTCTTCTTAGATGGCCATTTAAGCCTTTTAGTGGATACACATTGGAGAAAGCTTGAGCAAATCTCTTGATATTCTTTCAAGTGATCCATTGGACATGGCTAGTATTGTCCTCCTTTCCTTGCATGTCTTATTGTCCATGGCATCACTACAAGGACCTTGGATGTGGATGACAAAGCAGGAACAAGATATGATGAAAGGATTTTGTCCAAAACCACTACCACCACCAGAAGAGTAACACGTCTTCACTCATAAATAGATTGTTTATTCATGTGTCTTGCAATTGATATTCCTACAATAGTCACATCCATGCTATTCATTTACAGGCAATCTCACATATAACACATGGATGCATGCCCACAATGAATGATCATTTGTTTGAATTTATGAGCATTGCAGGTTTGAAGGCAACATGGTGCTTGAATGCATGATTTTATGTATGAGTGAATGTTCGAATGGGGATTATAAATTGTGTCCACATTCCTCACTATTCACTACTTTGAATGACTTTTTTCATATTCAACGATGACATAGAGCTGGTAGGAATTTGTGAGTAAGGATATAGCTTCTTGTTCTTTTCATTGAAGGAAAGAAAGCTTGGATCAATTTGGTAGGGTTCTTGCGAATGTCCATTTACGGGGATCATGTCCATGACCATAGACCCATATTAATAATGACAGTGTCTCCGCTCTAATGATGTCTTGATTTCTAGATGTGTGTGACTATTTTGCTTGAGATTTTCATAGGTAAGGTTATGTTCAATACTCTCACTCCTCGAATATTGAAGTCGGGAGGAGATGATCAATAACCATGAGCTTCATAGTTCTATTAGTGTTGTCTGTTTGCTTGGAATTCTAATGCATGTCCCCATGAGGTGATTCACCTTGATGGATTACTTATAAAAGTTGGATCTGTCCCATGATTCTTTTCATGTTTGAGAGAGTTAAGTTAATGATTGATACTTTTGGAGTTTAAAATTCATTTGATGAAAGAATCCCTTATGAGGTGATAACTTGTTGTCAAACATTCAATCGTTGTTGTGATTGCCCTATGAGGGGATAGTGTTCAAAGCCATCACTAAGGGTTGCGTTAAGAAGCCAAAGTCTATATGTATTCTCAAGAATGGGCCTCCCTTAAAGGTAAAGTATCAATGACCAAAGTTTTTTTCACACACAAGAATCTCTCCATACACTTGAAGGTTTCTGTCTTTTCTCATGATCAGTCCAAGGTGAGGTAGTAATGCACTATCCTATAACATAATACAGACCAAATGTTATTTTTCCTTGTTGTTTCCATTTTTTATGGTATGGTGATGGCACAACTTATGTTTGGGATGAGAAGTACTTAAGATCATGGCGATTGTTCTATCTATCCTTTCAGCATAAAAGAGCTCAAAGGTTTGGGTGTGTGACTGCCTTATTAAGAGATTGTGTCTACACCTTCACCACCATTCGGAGGCCATGTCAGTGATTTGTTGTGTTTTGGAAGTTATTTCTTTGAGGTTTCTTGTAATGCTTTTGGAAAGACTTGCTTCTATATATGGAAGGTGCACAAGGCTATTGGTGTTTTTAATGTTTATGTTGGCTTAGATTCTGTGACTGCCCCTTCATGTGGATTGTGTCCAAAAACTCCACCTAAAACTTTGATAGAACTCAATTTTTTCATTGGTGATGTACACTTGTACGTGTGAGGTTTACTGTGTGCATGGTCATATGTTTTCACTTTCAAATGTTGCAATGGCATTATGTTGACTAACTTGGTTGTGTGTATCACTTTTATATTCATGTGTACACATGACACATACTAAAGAATGAGAATACATGCTAATATGAACAAGCATGATGCACTAAAAGAACATCCACATAGTATATATTGCAACTAGTCACACATGCACTCAACATAATAAACTTTGTAGTGCATCTTGAGTTAAAGAGGTTTGCATGATAAGATCAAGGTATAAAAAAAAGGTTGTTGGTTTCTTGTCCATTTGAAGATTATATGGTTTTGACCCTTGCTCCTTGAAGATGGCCTTCTTCAACTGTCCCACTTTCAAGACATGTTGGTGAGTCTTTGGTGACTTCCCATGTATTTGGGATTGTGTCCCAAAAGCTCTATGGTTCTTGTTGGAGTTAGACGTCTGCGGAAGCACGCGAACAGCACAAGGAAGAGGAAGAAGCTTGGAGCACAACACACAAGACTGAATGTATTACTAGAGAATGTACAAAGATAAGTAGCCCATTAGGGTAATAGGTGTATATACAAGCCGGGGGAAAAAAACCTCCTAAAGAGGGAAAAAAGTGCCCCGACGGTCCTAGAGTGTTCACACACATCACTACCTAAATATATCAACAAATCCCCCCTGGGAGTGATGCGGTGAACAAGGAGCTGGCACTCATGTATAAGGAAGTGCCGAGCTATATGGAAATCACTCCACAAAAGGAAGTAAGCCCAAAGCTTTGCGGAAAGCTTCAAACTTCTCCCTAGGCAGAGCCTTCGTGAAAAGGTCTGCAATGTTCTCTTGCGTGGGCACATATGCCAAGCTGATCTCCCCAGCAGAGAACCTCTCCCTGACATAGTGATAATGCACCTCAATGTGCTTAGTGCGAGCATGGAACACAGGGTTCCTCGCAACTGCCAATGCGCTCTGACTGTTAGTGAAGATGGTGGTGGCAGAAGACTGGCCAACACCCAAATCAACCATAAGGCGTCTGAGCCACACACACTCAACAGTCGCTGTGAAAGCTGCCCTATACTCAGCCTCACAACTGGAAGTGGCCACAGTAGGCTGCTTCTTGCTCAACCAAGATATACATGAGCTACCAAGCATGAAGCAAAAACCACTGGTGGACACACGAGTGTCATAGCAACCAGCCCAATCTGAGTCAGAAAAAGCATGCAAATCTGGCGGTAGTGATCCCCCCTTGGGATAAAACAACCCAAGTAGCCGAGTACCACTCAAGTAGCGAAAGATGCGCTTAACCGCTTTCCAATGCGTGACTCCTGGGCAATGCATAAACCTGCTCATCTGTGAGACAGCAAACTGAATATCTGGCCGAGTAATGCATAAGTAAATCAAGCATCCAACAGCCTGCTGATAGAGAACAGCATCAAATGCATCTCCAGCATCATGAAGACTCAATCGTAAACCTGTCTCCATAGGAGTGGCAATAGGCTTACAGTCTTCAAGGCCAAAACGCTGCAATAATGTGTCAATATATTTCGTTTGACACAAAGCCATTCCACCATCAACTTGCATAAACTGAATGCCCAAATAGTGATGCAAATGCCCCAAATCAGACATCTCAAATGAGGCATGCAAATCAGCCTTGAAATCAGCAATATGCTTCTCAAGAGGACCAGTGAGCAGCATGTCGTCTACATAGACAACAATGATCAAAAGCACATCATTAGCACGCTTAACATATAAGGTGCTTTCAGTTGGACTGTTCTCAAAACCATGTGCAATCAGATAGGCATGTATTTTCTCATACCAAGCACGTGGTGCTTGCTTTAAACCATATAACGCCTTCTTTAACCGGCACACCTGGTTTTCATGCCCTTTCTGCACAAAGCCACGGGGCTGAAAAACATACACTTCTTCATGCAAGTCACCATTCAGAAATGCTGTTTTAATGTCCAACTGATGTACATTCCAACCATGATGGGCTGCAAGTGCACAAATGCTCCGAACAGTAGTCATACGGCATGTAGGTGCAAAGGTCTCATCAAAATCAATGCCTCTTTCCTGCGCATAACCCTTTGCAACAAGCCTAGCCTTATACTTGTCAACTGTACCATCAGGTTTACGCTTCAGCTTGTATACCCACTTAGTGCCAATGGCCTTCTTGCCAGGAGGCAAGTCACATAAAGACCATGTACCATTCTTCATTATAGCATCATATTCAGATTGCATAGCAGCCATCCAATTTTCTGAATTTTGTGCTTCATCAAAAGAAACAGGCTCATTCTCATCCCAGAGACTAGATGCAGCCATAGCATAGCAATCTGATGCAAAGGAGGTACTATGAGAGCCTGAACGAGTACGATATGACAAAGGTGCATCTAATTTGCTGTCACGCAAAGTCTGCACCAGCCATTTTGGCATAGTTTTTGCCTGTTCAATATCAGTTCTTTCATCGACAAGTGCATCATGTAAATCTGCATCAGAAATGGCATGATCTGCATCATCATATGAAACCTGCAAACGCTGAGAAGTTGCCTCATTAGGACCAGCGCTAGCCTGTCCACCTGTAAAAAGAGGCATCAAAGTATCATACATGTCTTTGGAGCTAACAGATGTCTCCTTAGTACATGAAAGCAATGGCTGAATACCATCTTCCACAAAGACAACATCACGGCTAACCAGAATGCGTTTAGTCTGTGGATGATACAGACGATAGCCTTTACTTTCAGAACTGTACCCAACAAAAATACATTTTACTGCCTTATCATCCAATTTTCTGCGATGTTGTTCAGGCACTAATGCATATGCCAAACAACCAAAAACACGCAGATGAGCAACAGATGGCTTGCGGTCATGCCAAGCCTCATATGGAGTGATAGACTGCAACGCTTTCGTGGGACACCTGTTCAGTACATATGCTGCACACATGACAGCCTCAAGCCAGAAACTATGTGGTAAAGCCTGACTTTTGACCATGCACCTCGCCATCTCCATGAGTGACCTGTTCTTTCGTTCAGCAACTCCATTCTGTTGAGGTGTATACGGCACTGTACACTGGTGTTTTATCCCACGTTCAGCTAGAAATGCATTAAAATCTGAAGACATATATTCCCCCCCTCGATCAGAATGGAGGGTGCCCATTTTACATGCTGACAGATTTTCAGCCAAAACCAAAAACTGTTTGAAGCACATGAACACTTCGGACTTTGCTTTGAGTGGATATACCCATGCATGCCTGGAAAAATCATCAATGAAAGTCACGAAGTAAAGGTAATTTCCAAAAGAGGGTGTCTGCATAGGACCACAGACATCACTATGCACAAGCTGCAATTTCTGCATAGCCCGAACTGAACCATCTTTTGGAAAGGAAGAACGCTGCATTTTGCCCAAAATACAGCCTTCACAAACATGTTTTCCAGGTGCCTCAAGTTTGGGCAAAGAGGACACCATTTCATATTTCTGCAGGCGTAACAAACTAGCAAAATTCAGATGACCAAAGCGTGCATGCCAAAGCTTTGCATCTGACATAGCCTGAGAATCATGAACTGCACATGCCGAATCATTCACAGATTTTTCATAGTCTATGAGCTTCTACAGCCCACGACATAAAATGCCAGAAGCAATAATCACATCGCCATTTGAGAGATCATGGACTGTACACCTGTCATCAACGAATTTCACAACCAAGCCAATCTTGGCTAATGCAGAAACTGATAACAGGTTCTTTTTGATCCCTGGCACAAATAAAGCATCTGACAAAGTGAAAGAACTACCATCAGCAGTAGTCAGAATGATCTTACCAACTCCCATAACAGGATAAGAGGAGTTATTGGCGCATGTGACAGTATTCCCTGTAGGGGCAGGCTCGAGTCTAGAGAAGAAACTGCGCTGCGAGGTAATATGTTTGGTTGCCCCACTGTCAAAGTACCAAACATCTGAGTCTACTGCAGACATGCACTGATCATGAGAAGATGGGTCAAAACTGCAAACAGTAGTAAACGCCCATTCTTCTTCCTGCACAAGATTTGCAGACTCTGTTTTTGGTGTAGAGGCCTCTGCAACAACCATTCCAGCCTCTTTCTTCTTTGCCTCTTTAGCAGCCAGTTTTGGACAGTTCTTTATAATATGATCATTTCCTTTACAGTACTTGCAGAACAATTTCTGCTTTTCTGATTTCTTCTCATCTTTATCCTGGTTCTTCGATTGTGCAGCATTTGCAGATTTCTGCTTACTAGTAGAAGAGCTCCATTTTCCTTTGCCCTTCTGACTAGCCAGGAAAGCTTGATCTGCAACACGCATAATGGACCTGTTCTGCCTGGACTGATCTTCCTGCAACAGAACAGAGACTAATTCCTCAAATGACAAGGCATTCAGATTGCCTTTCATCATCAATCGAAGAGTAGAGGCAAAACTCTGATATGAATCAGGAAGGCCATTCAGAACGGTATGCACAAGTGAGCTATCTAGTATAACCTCATCAGCAGAAATCAATTGTTCCTTTAGGTCTTTGATCTTTGTAAGAAGACTGTCCATCGAATCACCTTCATTCATGTGCTCACTCTCCAACTGTTTTCGGAGGTAAGCAACACGAGCCTCATTCCTAGCCTGGTACAAAGTGGTAAGTGTATCCCAAGCATCCTTTGCTGTTCTGCAAGAGTGAATGTGAGGAATAATGGCACGTTTGACAGACAAAGATATCAATGCATGTGCCTAGGCATCTCTGCCATCCCAACGAATCTGCTCTGCAGTAGGTGCAACAGAAACAGCAGCACGAACAGGAATCTGTGGAATATCATCTTCGACACCATCTTCATCAGCTCCAACACCTGTATTTGCAGTACCTGTCGTTACAGGTGTAACAGGACGTCTTTCAACACCCTGCACAATGTTCCACAATCCTTTTGCAACCAGTACATGTCGCATCATATAAGCCCATAATGGGTAGTTGGTACCATCCAACTTATCCTCAACAGCCAACATACGGAATACATCACTGCTTTCAGCCATGGCCGGTGACTAAAATACCTTGATGTAGAAAATTGACTGTATCTCAAAAAGTTGAACAGAACTGCCTAGACGAGTTCTGCTAGACCTGTAGCAGACTTTGAGACGCTTAAACTGGCGAACAGAAACTGGTATATACCTTTGGCACAAAAGGACGAAATAGCCTGCACAAGCACTGCGATAGTGCGTTCGGAGGCCGAAACGAGCTCAGATCGCGATTTCGGCACCACATAGCAAAGCTGTTTTGATCTCGAAAACACCCTGAGTATGCTCACCAAATTTTGTGCGAATCTGAGACTGCAAACGGAGGAGTGTCGACGGCGCCCTAGAAGAATCAACGACCTGCTCTAATACCAATTGTTGGAGTTAGACGTCTGCGGAAGCACGCGAACAGCACAAGGAAGAGGAAGAAGCTTGGAGCACAACACACAAGACGGAATGTATTACTAGAGAATGTACAAAGATAAGTAGCCCATTAGGGCAATAGGCGTATATACAAGCCGGGGGAAAAAACCTCCTAAAGAGGGAAAAAAGTGCCCCGGCGGTCCTAGAGTGTTCACACACATCACTACCTAAATATATCAACAGTTCTCTCCCAACTTGGAGCTAGTCAAATACAAGTCACCAATATAGGCACTCTTCACGGACGTAACATTTTCTTTTGGGCTACCAAAGCTAGAATGAGATGTATGCTCACTTTAAGGTTATGAAATTTAAAGTAATTATTGACTTTGCTCTTGAGGTTTTTTAGGTTTTGGGAATCCTTGGGAGCTACCTCAAGGACAATTTATTGTGATTGCCCAATTGAATCCAAGAAACTTGGAACTGGTGGATAATGCACTTCATGGCATGGAGGGTGCATGCATCTATTCCCTTAGAGTTCCCCATCACTCTTGGGATGTCCTACTATGTCCATAGTGGTGTAAGTCTATGGGACACAAGTGTTCAAGGTGGTGATGTAAGGCTGTTGCAGAGCTAAAGAGAGCACAAGGCAGAGAAAAAGATGGGCCCCAAAATTTTTCTAATTTGGACACCCAATTTTTGTATTATAACCATTCTTGTAATATATTTTTTGTTGTAAAGGCACTAGAGGAGTCCTCTAGATGCATCCCCCACAGAAGATTAGAGACTTACCCATGTAAATTAGTAGAAAATTAGTCCTTTAGTGAATAAAGTGCCGGTCTCTTGTGTGAAAGGACCATTTTTAGGGCACAAGTATATAAGTCAATTTGTGACTCTTTGTAAAGACTTTTTGCCATTGTGAGAATCAAGAGCACAAAAATTCGAATTTGTGTCTTCTCCTCTCTGTATCTACTTCTTTGTGAGCTTTTGTGCATGTGTATTGCTAGAAAAGAGTGTTAGGGAGTGTTGTCTATCCATGAAAGTGTTTGTTTGCTGTTGTTAAGGTGTGTGCGAAGTGTAGGAAGTGCTGAAGTGTAGGAAGGTTTTTCCCACGACTTAGTATTTTGCTCATAACTTGAAGCAAGAGTGTCAGAATTGAGTGAAACTACTGGCATTGAATGCATCTTCTCGAGAGCTTCGAAATGCATATGGTATTTGCTATATTTGGAGTTCGGAGCTGAGAGAAAAGCTCAATTTACTGTTGGCTGTTGCACCAAGTATCGTGACACCATGACTGTCAGTTGAAGCTTGTTTGGATTAGTCTCTATCTTGTTTGCACTCTTTGAGTAGTTCATTTGCATTGATGATCATTTGAATGCATGTCCTCATAGACTCGGTTAGGTTTGTATACTCATCGGATTGATAATTAAAGCGTGAATCCCCACTATATGCACTTGAGGGGGATTGAGGTATAGTCTCTTTCTCCACAAGTCTCTAAGTTGGTACTTAGGTCAACACGTTTTTTGGCGCCGTTGCCGGGGAGTGTCGAATCAAACCGAGGCATTCGTGTGATGGTAAGTAGCTTTTTGCATTGAAGCGAGAGGTGGAGTAATGATCTTCTCTTCTTTGGTAAGTCACTTTCAGCCGCACTTACTACTTCTCATTCTTGGAGTGTGTATAGTGAGTTATTAGTCTAGGAAGTGTGTGGAGTGAGTAGAATAGGAGCAGTAGGAAGTTAGGCTAGATTCCATTCTCTTTTCTCTATGTTCTTTCAGCCTTTTAACTAGGAAGAAATTTTCAAAAAAGTATAAAAACCCAAAAACTTGTCTTTTGGACTTCACTTGTTTGCAAAGCGAGTATCGTGAGAATTGGAGAGCAAATATCGCGATAGTGAGCAGGGTTGTGAAGCGATACGGATTTAGAAAGGGTTGTTGAGGAGGGAAGAGTAGCTTCCAAGGTAAGCAGACTCACCTCTTACTCATAGTTTCTTAGGAAATCAAGTTTTTCAGAACAAAACGATCTGCGTTTAGGTATCGTGGAAGAATTATAGGGGGTAAAAAGTGTGTTTTGAGTGATAAAGGGAGTGGGGAAAAGGTAGCAGAGCATAGAAAACAACTGTATTGAATCAAAATTTGAAAATCTATCAAAAAATTTGAAAAAAAAGGGTCAAGTATCGTGTTCTCCCGCGGTCGAGTATCGCAATACCTGACAAGTATCGTGATCTCCTGTGGTCGAGTATCGCGATATTTCCCAAAGATCGTGTATCGTGTATCGTGTTTCACCGATCGCGATACCTATCAAAGATCGTGTATCGTGTTTCACCGATCGCGATACCTATCAAAGATCGTGTATCGTGTATCGTGTTTCACCGATCGCGATACCTCTCAAAGATCGTGTATCGTGTATCGTGTTTCACCGATCGCGATACCTATCAAAGATCGTGTATCGTGTATCGTGTTTCATCGATCGCGATACCTATCAAAGATCGTGTATCGTGTATCGTGTTTCACCGATTGTGATACCTATCAAAGATCGTGTATCGTGTATCGTGTTTCACCGATCGCGATACCTATCAAAGATCGTGTATCGTGTATCGTGTTTCACCGATCGCGATACCTATCAAAGATCGTGTATCGAGTATCGTGAGAGTCAAGTATCGAGTATCGTTTTCAACCAAGTATCGTGTATTGTGCATTCACCGATCGCGATACTTATCACAGATCGTGTATCGTGGTTGTCGAAGTATCGTGTTTAACGAAGAATCGAGTATCGTTTGAGTGAAAGGTCGTGTATCGTGAAATTTTGGAGTCAAGTATCGTGACCTGAAAGTTTCTTTTTCAGTCATCTTTCCAGTCAAATTCCTCTAGCATTCTGATCCATAGTAAAGAAATCTAGAAGATAGAGGTTAGCAAGGGCTGATCAGAGCTGTTAAGTGGATGAACTTGAGATCTGGAAGAACCCTAGGAAGCCGAAGAAGTGTAATCTCTTCTGTAGGTAGTGTAGCCGAGCCAAGTAGCCGTTCACATTACTCGGAGACCTCCAGTGAGTCAGAGGAAGAAATTCCTATGGCTTCAGAGGATATGCAGAACACAGTACCAATGATTGGCATGATGTCAATTATTGAGGGAGAGTACCGGACCTCTTTAGAATATGTGAACACCAACCAACATGAGATACCCATATACTTGGATGGTCTGAACAGATCAGTGGCCAGACTAAAGAAGGCTTCAGAGGCTTACATAGTGCCTAGGCCAGCAGTCAAGTATGCAGGAGGATTTTACATGGACAAAAGAGATATCCAGTATGTTGTCACGGAACACCCCGAAAACATTAATGAACTTGGGGAAGAAAACAATGCTTCAAACCTAAATGGAGAGGGGAATGACGGGCAAGTAAATACTCCTAGAGGGAGATCTACTGTTGCTAGAGTCTGGAGAGGAGACCTGATCCCACAAGATGACTCCCTAATGGATGTATACTTGATCAATGGAATGGAGCCTCTCCTTAGAGCATATTCTTCAATATGGGAAGCTGCCCCTAACCCTGTCATCATCTATGAGTTAAATGATCCTGATTTCCCCACCATCATCACATATTTGGATAAGAATCAGAGAAGATATTGGCCCTTAACGGAATTAGAAAGAGCCGAATTGAAATATCAGAATATCCCAGTATTTCCCCCTAGGGACCAAGCCACTACTTCACGAAACCCACTTGGAACGTCTCAGAATGATTCATATCAATAGTCAGAACAAACACAACAAACACAACAAACACAACAAACACAACAAACACAACAAACACAACAAACACAACAAACACAACAAACACAAAAAACACAACAAACACAAATCCCGGTCAGACCACATGTGAAGTTTGCAATGCCTGCAAATAACCCCAATTACCGACCTCAACTAGCTGTTCACCCAAGACATGGAATTCCTGCCCCAGCCAGACCACCTGTACCAATGGGACCAGGCATACCCATAGGAAGACCAATTTTCCCAGTAATGCCTAGACTGCCCGAAGCACGAAGAAGATTAAGACCAATTCAAGTTGCCAAATGCATGAGAAACCACTACGATGGCTCTAGTGAACCTTACAATCATATAGCTGAATTTAAACAAGTAATCAGAGCCGAACAAGTAGAAGATTTCTTGATCCAATATGAGTCCTTTGGTCTTACTTTGTCAGACACTGCGCTAGCATGGTTCCAGCCATTGGACCCTAATAATTTTCAAAACATGGAACAAGTCTATCAAGAAATGATTGAGGAATTCACTAAGTCGGGAATTAAAAACAACTGATCATCATTCATCCATAGCTTTAAGCAAGCCCCCACAGAATCAGTAAGATTGGCAGCAAGAAGATTCAAGTAGTATGTGGACAAATGCCCAGTGGAAAAGTGACCTACCCAAAATAAAATGGTGTCATTATTTTTGGAAGGATTATTGAACGGATCATTAAGATCTCTGGTATATGTAAATAGAGATCAAAATTTGCAAGAATGCATGAAGGAATGTATAGACCTAGAAGACAACCTAGCAGAAGATTTGAAAATACCTCAAGGTAGCTTGAAAAGTGAAGATTCGGCCAGCAGCACATCAAACCCTAAAAACAATGCAGAGGAAATAGCCGACTTGATAGCGAAGAAGCTGAATGTTCAAGGACAGAGGAACTACCCCAATAACCCTATAAGAGTGCCCATGCTTAGAAGATGTATGCAGTGCGGAGGTGATCATCCATCTCACTTGTGCACTAGGGGAGTAGTCCCACCACCTGCTTATGCTTATAATAGACCCACCGCCCTAGGACCTCTACAATTTTGCAGTATAGAACAAAAATATACAAATCACAGTACAGAGAATTGCCCTTACAATAGGCAATCGAGACCAGCACTGCCATATATGAGACCTTATGGATACCCTCAAAGAGAGCAAGGAGGTGAAGCATTGAGGTATCCCACTTATCAGCAACAAGCACCTGTACCACGACCATATGCCTATCAAGGATACACCCAACCACAACCAGTACTAGGACAACAACCGCCCCATCCTCAAAACGTTGTCCCAGTCAAGATGGCTCAACCTGAAGAAAACCTAGAGAGAGCGATAGTCCCAGCCACACCATTGGCTAGTAATGAACCGTATGACTTATCTTACGATCATAGTCAAGGGGCATATCCCAATTATGAAAGCTCTATGTTAGAATATGGACAAATGTACGAACCATATGCCTATGGCATGGAAGTACCAGACCGTTCCTATGGATATGAGCAGGACTATGTGTCATTAATGTACATAGCCCCTAGAGCAACCAGCCCACCCCGACCTATGAACAGACCGCGTGTACCTAGAGGACCATGCTACAGATGTGGAGGTGATCATTATATCAGAGAATGTACGTTGCCAAACCCACCACCACCACAACGAGTCTGGGAAGGCTACTATAGTGATTGTGGTAAGGAACACCTTTTCAGAGATTGCCCCAAAAACCCCAACAAGGTTACATCCAACGTGCAAATCAATGTGATAGAAGTAATCGAATCATCAGGGAGTGATAAGGAATACACTGTACCATTGAAGGCGATAACAAGAGCAAAAGCTAGAGAGACCCCAGAAAAACCTGAAAAACACAATCAAAGTGACCTAGAGATGAATACACCCACACCTCAGAGAGTTGAAGACGCGGAAGAGCCGGAGAAAAGTGTTGTAAGTAAAAGATCTCAAAGATGGAAGAACCGTAGAGATAGGATAAAAGAAAAGAAGTTACTGCAGAAGAAGGGAAATGAGAAGAGTGAATAAAACCCAAAAGAGGAACAGAAAGTTGAAGAAGAAAATAAAAATGGAAAGCATAAAAAAGAAGAGGTAGGATCAGTTTTAGCTGATCCCATGCCTGAAGAATTAGCCATGTGGATTCAGGCATATAAGGCACGAATAAGAGCAGGACCTACCATAGAACAACATGAAAGAGAATATCCTAGAGGTGACCTAGAGAAAGAGAGGTTGGAGATCTGCAAAAAATTAATAGAAGTTGCTCAACAGACCTTAGAAAAACCTGCGTTGCAATTACCCAATACCCGAATTTCCGAAAGAGATTTCCAAGAGTGCGTCATCACTAATGATCACGAAAAAACCGAAGCAAGTAAGACACAGAATGGCAATTATTGTGAGGATAAAAGGGAAGGATCCATTGTTCCCGAAGTAGACGGGGAATGGCCTAAAGATTTGTGGGCAAGAGTCCAAGAAAACAGATGGAAGAACGTGGAAGGAATTGAACCGCCCTTTGAAGAACTAGAAGCAGAAGATGGAATAGAGGATTCAATACCTGAGTTGAATTCGAATGAGATATTACCAATTGATCTGACTAACGAGGAAAATGATAGTGCAAAGGTTTTGCCAAATTACACAAGAGAGTACGAACATAATTCAAAATTGTATTGCATTCCCTCAATAAGGAAAAAAGAACCGAATCCATCAGTTCAAACATCGGATATCATACAACACCTTAGAAAGGTCAAAAACCCTTGTACCCTAACATTAGAAGTTCTGTTGAAGGTTAAACCACACTTGAAAGAGAAATTAACCAGTCAATTGGAGATCAAGACAGAGGAAAAAGAGATATCTGATGAAGTAAACACAGTAAAGATCCCAGTGGATAAGGTAGGAGATTTTAGTGAGGGAGATGAAGGAAACACTTGCCTTCCAATTACTTATATGGGTTATACCACCAAAGCCATCTTAGATTCCGGAGCTGGTGTAGGCATTGCTACGAGAGAAATCTGGGAGAAATGGGGAAAACCAGCTTTAAGACCAACACGCATGAAGATACAAATGGCAGATGGACACACAGAAAGACCCTTGGGATTATTGGAATGAGTAGTTTTTACCACATGTGGAGTGGAATTTGAACACACCTTAGCAATATGTCAATTTGAAAGGGCGAGCAATTATGAAATGATACTTGGGAGACCTTTCATGAGACAGCTCAAGGTTGTTCAAGATTGGGGAAAAGATGTTGTATACCTACAACATGAAGGAACTGTTGATGTATGAAACACCACAAGAAATGAATTAATGTGACACTAGAACACCTCTATGGTCACCAGTAACTCATTGCCACTCCAAACTTTGAGAAATGATAGCCTAAAGTGAGAACTTTGCTTCTACAGAAATTCCTAGTCATCGAAATGACATACCTTCAGTATTTTGCTAATTTCTCCTAGTTCAAGTATTATTTCTCCATGAAACTTTATAGGCTAAAACTAGAAGAGTAGAGCTTTCCAACAAGCTATCATATGCATCAAACGGATCTCTAGAACTCAAGTTATGGCTCTCACAAGATGACCCTGTATGACCTTCCAAAATTGGAAATCTTTCCTGTTATAGTAAGAGCGCCTGTTTAAAATTAGAATTCGATGCCTAGCATAGACTTGCAACGAGAATTCGATGCCGGGCATCGACTTGGGATGTTTTTGGCCACTTTTCAGCAGGGATTCGATGCCGGGCATCGACTTCCCGCATAAAACCTTGATCTTTTGGACACCAAAACTATAGGTGATTTCATGCACACTTAGAATATGACTTATCAACTGGAATTCGATGCCAGGCATCGAGTTGCTCCAACAACATCATGTTTTCAAACACTTCAGTACTGAATGAAAAATATAAATGAAAATATGACTTATCAGCAGAGATTCGATGCCAGGCATCGAGTTGTTTGGAAAACTTGATCTTTTTAACTCATCACACAGTAAGTAATCATGGAGATGATGGAGAGAGACTCATACACAGAACTTTACTCAGTATTTTCTCATAGCTATGAAAACTCAGAAGTTTTACAGATGCTTTCTCACTCAGAGAATCCCGACTATACACAGTCGTATAAATGAACTCCTTCTTCTACTTCTTCTCTCTATTCTCTCTCTCTCTCTCTCTCTCTCTCCGCGTCAGTTGATACAAACTAACTTATATAGATTTTTGTATTCTCGTGATTTTAAAAAACTTCTAGAACTAAAGTGAACTAACTTTACAAATATGATACATTTGTGAATTTTTCCCTTCACATAGGCATGGGGTTTTCTTCCTAAGATTTGACCTTCAAATATATGTCCAGTTAGTGATTGTTTCTCCAACAGCTCTCCCTCAATCACTAATTGACATTCCCTGTTTCTTCATATCATCTTATTTTCTTTTACTCCTGCCATGCTTTTGAATCTGCTGGTCTTCATACCATCCAAGCTCTTTGTCATTATGTCTGCTATCTGATCTTTAGTAGAAATGTACTCCACTTCAATCTCCTTCTCCATTACCTTTTCTCTGAGAAAATGATAATGTATCTCTATGTGCTTTGTACTTGCATGAAATACTGGATTTGCTGCAAGATAAAGTGAACTCATATTATCTCCATGTATTGTAGGTGTACCTTGATCAATGCCTAAGCTCTTGAACAATGTCTGCATCCATATGACTTCCTTAGTTGCTTCCACAAGTCCTTTGTACTCTGCTTCAGTTGATGATAATGCTACTGTATGTTGTTTCTTTGAACACCAACTTACAAGCTTATCACCAATGTATATCATGTAACCATGAGTTGATCTTCTGTCATCCTGGTTACCTGCCCAATCTGAATCACTATAGGCTCTCAACTTCAAATCTGATGTAAAAGGATAATATAATCCTTCCTTTATAGTTCGTTTGATATATCTGAGAACTCTTTGACCTGCAATCCAATGTGGGTCCTTTGGACAATGCATGGATTCTGACAAAACTCCCACTGCATAACTAAGATCAGGTCTTGTTAATGTAGCATAAATCAAACTACCCACAAGAGATTGATACTTCCTCATATCTTTGTAGTCTGCACCATCATATTTACTGAGCTTGTGATTAACTTCAAGTGGAGTTGAAGCTTCTCTGCAATTTTCCATATCAAACTTCTTCAACAAGTTCAGAAGATACCTTTCTTGTGACACATAATGCCATGATCTGTATAAGTAACTTCCATTCCAAGAAAGTATGATAACTTTCCTAGGTCACTGATCTTGAATTCTTTTTCAAGCAATCTCTTTACCTCCTTGATTCCTTCATCTGAAGTACCTGTAATTATAATGTCATCTACATAAATACAAATGTAGATTGTACCTTCCTCTGTTCTTCTGATAAGTAGACTTGAATCTGCTTTTGAACTTTGATATCCAAGATCATTGAGATACTTCACCAGTCTATAGTTCCAAGCTCTTGGAGCTTGCTTCAATCCATACAATGCTCTTCTCAACCTGCAAACAAAATTTGGATACCTGGAATCTATAAACCCTTGAGGTTGTTCCATGTATACCTCATCTGATATGTATCCATTCAAGAATGCATTCTTTATATCCAATTGACTTAGGGTCCATCCTTTTGAAGCTGCAATAGCAATGATTGTCCTTATAGTTGACATCTTAGCTACAGGACTGAATGTCTCATCATAATCTATGCCATAGGTCTAGGCATAGCCTTTCACCACCAATCTAGCTTTGTATCTAGCTATACTTCCATCTGCAAGCTTCTTCACTTTATAAACCCATTTATTTCCAATTACTTTCTTACCATTTGGTGTAGGAACAAGTTCGCATGTCTTGTTCTCCTCCAGTGCATTGAACTCTTCCTTCATCGCTTCTTCCCATTGCTTCTTACCTTTAGCTTCATCATAGTTCTAGGGTTCTTCATCATCTTTGACCATATATGCATAGTTCTTCTGAGTTATGTAAGAAGTATCATAAGAATACCTTTCTGGTTGTCTTCTAGTCCTGCTTGACCTTCTTGGTTCACATTCTTCATAAGTTTCTGGATACACTTCTTCATCAAATATAGGAGCTTCTTCATTCCTTCTTGTTAATCCACTTGTGGATGTACTTGCTTGCATATAGTCTTCATCTCTATTTACCTGCACAATTGATTTTCCTTTCTCACATCTTCTTACCTCTTCTTCAAATTCTTCAGCTGTATGACTTTGATATGCACACCAACTTTTCTGTTCATCAAATGTAACATCTCTAGAAACAATAAATTGTTTGGTTAGAGGATTCCACAACCTGTAACCCATCTGCTTTTCATCATAACCAATGAACACATATTTTTCTGCCTTTGGTTCAAGTTTATGCCTAAGCTGTGATGGCACATAAGCATATGCAATTGATCCAAACACTCTACAATGATCTAGTGTTGGTTTCTTACCCCACCAAGCTTCATATGGAGTCATTCCATTTAGAGTTGCACATGGTAATCTATTCACAAGATATGTAGCTGTATTTATAGCCTCAGCCCAAAGATAATTTGGACAATTCTTCTCCTTCAGCATAGCTCTAGCAAACTCAACCAAAGTCCTGTTCCTTCTTTCTGCTACACCATTTTGTTGTGGTGTATACCTGCAAGTTATTTCTCTCTTAACACCTGCATTCCAAAGATAATCATTGAACTCTTGGGAGAAATATTCTCCCCCTCCATCAGACCTCAGTCTCTTAAGCTTTTGACCTGTGACTCTTTCTGCATATGCATGAAAATGCTTGAAAGCTCCAAACACTTCTGATCTTTCCTTCAAAACATATAATGTTATCCATCTTGTAGCATCATCAATGAAAAGAACATAGTACCTTGAGCCACTGATAGATCCTTCTTTTGTTGGTCCCCATACATCTGTATGAATGAGCTCAAGTACTCCATCATGTTTGAATCCTTTCTTCCGAAATGGTAACCTGTGTGCTTTACCCATTTGACATGCTTCACATTTATAAACCATATGTTGACTTTGCACATTTGGTAATCCTAGTACAGACTGATTAGCAACCATAGCTTTAATTCCTCTTTCATTGAAATGACCTAATCTCTTATGCCAGAGATCAAGTTCCGTAATCACTGCTTCACCATGTGTGAGCAAAGCTTGACCAATGTTCCCTTGCACTCTTAAAGTAAAGAGTCTACCTTCTTTCTTACTAGAGACAATCTGATTATACCCATTCTCTGGATCTTCAACAAATACTCCTTCATTTGTAAACCTGACTTGAAAACCTTTTTCAACTATCTGTCCCACACTAATCAAGTTTTTAGGTATTGTGGGAACATACAAAACATTGGTTAGCAAATTTGCTCCACTCTTGCATTTCACCTTTCCAATTGAATGTACGCTATGTCTGGTATTATCACCTGTTTGAACTGTGTGACTAGAAATGCCTTTTTCCAATTCTGACATCAATTCTATGTTTCCTGACAAATGATTAGAACATCCAGAGTCAATGTAAAATACCTTTAGATCTTCTTTATCTGATGTGTTGATTGAGTTCATCATCAATGATGTATGACTTTCATTCTGTGTGTCATTTGCATAGTTGTAGTAGGTGGTGTTGTAGGATTGATTCTGTCCCCAACTTCTTCCTCCACCTCTACCATAGCCTCCTCTTTGACTTTGTCTACCTCTTTGGAAATTACTTTGATATCTTCCACCTCGGCCTCTGCTATTGTTGTTTTGATTCTGGTTTGATCCTTGTTGGTTGTGCCAACAGTCATGAGCCAAATGATTACTCAATCCACAGATCCAGCAAGCCTTCTTGTTGTTATTTTGATTACCTCTTCCTCTTCCAAAACCTCTTGCTCTTCCTCTGCCAGTGCCTTTACCTCTTGCATAATAAACTTGAGAAGTTGACTCTTCTTCATCCTTTGCTTTACCTTTATCTCCTTTCTTCTTGTTCTTCATGTACATTGCAGAACTTTGTCCTTTATCTCCATCTCCCTTCAAGTCTTGCTCATATGTGAGCATCAAACCAAGCAACTGGTTCAAATCTGGAACATAATGATTTAATGAAAGTTCTGTTGATAAGGCAAAAGGTTTCCACCTTTCATCCCCTCTCAAACTTGCAAGTAGCTGAGCAATCAATCTGTGATCTTCAACATCTTCATCTATGGATCCAAGACTATCTGCTAGATCCTTCATCTTAGTGACATAATCACTAATGGTTTGACTTGGCTTCTTCTTGAATGTTGTAAACTCTGACCATAGACTTGCTTTCCGTGCTTTAGTAGTGCTTTGGAAATGATACTCCAATGCATTCCATATATCTTCAGATGACTCCAATCCTCTGATGTGTGGTAGCAAATGATCAGAGATTGTATTGTAGATGTATGCTTTTGCACTTGCACCCTTCTTCTGCCAATGCTTTAAAGCATCAAGTTCCTCTTTCTTTGGTCGGCTTTCATCTTCAAATACTGGCTTCTCTTCTTCACCTGTTACATATTCCATGAGATCCTTACTCATAAGTAAGGCTTCCATTCTCATTACCCATGCGGGGTAATTATCTATGTCCAGTTTGTCAATGGAAATATGATCTGCCATAGTTCTTTCCTTTTGCTGCAACCTGTGAGCTTAAAGGATAAAGGATAATACCTTTTGAAGTTCTTTGTGTATGAGGATACTTTTGAAGTAACCTTTTGATGCCTTGTGTCTTCAAATGCTTCACCTTTCAAACTTTAATGGAAAACTTTACAAAACTTCTCGTACCTTTGTCGTCTTCTGCTCTCGAGAATCTTTCTGCTCTGATACCACTTGTTGATGTATGAAACACCACAAGAAATGAATTAATGTGACACTAGAACACCTCTATGGTCACCATTAACTCATTGCCACTCCAAACTTTGAGAAATGATAGCCTAAAGTGAGAACTTTGCTTCTATAGAAATTCCTAGTCATCGAAATGACATACCTTCAGTATTTTGCTAATTTCTCCTAGCTCAAGTATTATTTCTCCATGAAGCTTTATAAGCTAAAACTAGAAGAGTAGAGCTTTCCAACAAGCTATCATATGCATCAAACGCATCTCTAGAACTCAAGTTATGGCTCTCACAAGATGACCCTGTATGACCTTCCAAAATTGGAAATCTTTCCTGTTATAGTAAGAGCGCCTGTTTAAAATTAGAATTCGATGCCTAGCATCGACTTCCAACGAGAATTCGATGCCGGGCATCGACTTGGGATGTTTTTGGCCACTTTTCAGCAGGGATTAGATGCCGGGCATCGACTTCCCGCATAAAACCTTGATCTTTTGGACACCAAAACTATAGGTGATTTCATGCACACTTGGAATATGACTTATCAACTGGAATTCGATGTCAGGCATCGAGTTGCTCCAACAACATCATGTTTTCAAACACTTCAGTACTGAATGAAAAATATAAATGAAAATATGACTTATCAGTAGAGATTCGATGCCAGGCATCGAGTTGCTTGGAAAACTTGATCTTTTTAACTCATCACACAGTAAGTAATCATGGAGATGATGGAGAGAGACTCATACACAGAACTTTACTCAGTTCTTTCTCATAGCTATGAAAACTCAGAAGTTTTACAGATGCTTTCTCACTCGGAGAATCCCGACTATACACAGTCGTATAAATGAACTCCTTCTTCTACTTCTTCTCTCTATTCTCTCTCTCTCTCTCCGCGTCAGTTGATACAAACTAACTTATATAGATTTTCGTATTCTCGTGATTTTAAAAAACTTCTAGAACTAAAGTGAACTAACTTTACAAATATGATACATTTGTGAATTTTTCCCTTCACATAGGCATGGGGTTTTCTTCCTAAGATTTGACCTTCAAATATATGTCCAGTTAGTGATTGTTTCTCCAACAGGAACCACTACAAGAATAAATCTCCACACATATACATATCAAGATGTTCCCCCCTTACAATGGAATCAAATTCATAAAGAGGAAGACGATCAGTCAATTCATAGCATAGGTTCTAATGACCAATCTTGGATGAACGAGGATACTCATCTATGGATATGCCAAACCGCCAAAAAGAAAGAGGATAGGAGAAAGGGATGGCAGCAAAGGCAAGGAGTAGCTAGCTCTGTACAAGATCCAGCTTACATGCCTCAAGTCTTTTTAAATGAAGAGTTTGAACCTCACGGTTGGATGGAGATTTTAGCGACCCTCGATGTATGTGTGAACGAAGAAGTAATAACTATGAATGAATGTATTGATGAGGAAGGATATGACGTTAGTCTATATGTGGTAGTCCTTCAGGAGGCTGAAGAAGGAGAAGTGATAGAGAAAGAATGGAAGGAGGACTATGAGAGCATTGAGATGGAACAAGAACCAATGGAACCAGAGGATGAAAATCAAAAAATAGGTGTCACAGCTAACGAAAACAACCAGGAACCTACACAGGAAGAAGAGCTGGAGTTAGATAAAGAGCCAGAAGGTGAAGAAAGCAAGCCACAAGATCAGTTTAAAGTGCTAAAAATACGAAGTAGAAGAGAAAAAAATTGCTATTCAAATGCCTAAAAGAGAAGCACAACCAGGAATAGCATATGACAATAAAGAACAAACCAAGAAGATAGTAGTAACCGAAGAGGAAGGAGAAGAACGATGTACTTTCATAGGACAGGATGTCTCAATGGAGGAAGAACAAGAGTTAATACGCCTCATAAGGGAATATCGGGATGTCTTTGCCTGGACCTATAAGGACTTGAAAGGAGTAGATCCATCTATATGTGCCCATAGAATTCCCATGACATCCGAAGCCAAACCTTCTAAACAAAGATCGTATACATACAATGATGTGTATTCAACAAAGATAAAGGAAGAGATAGATAAGTTGTTAGATGTTGGATTCATATATGAGATTGAACACACGGAATGGGTGTCACCTTTGGTGGTCATACCGAAAAAGAATGGGAAGTTAAGAGTGTGCATCAATCTGAAGAAAGTAAATGATGCGACCATAAGGGATAGTTACCCATTACCCATTACGGATCATCTGTTGGAAAGAGTGGCAGGGAAGGAAGTTTATATTTTTTTGGACAGCTTTTCAGGGTATAATCAGGTAGCCATCGCCCCTGAGGACCAACACAAAACAGCTTTTGCAACTGAATGGGGAGTATACGCCTTCAGAGTCATGCCTTTTGGTCTAACTAATGCCCCAGCCACCTTCCAAAGATTGATGTGCCATGTATTCAAAGAGTTCCTGAGAAGAAGTATGGAGGTATACGTGGACGATCTATGTACTTATTCAGCTATACGATTAGAGCACATCCCTGAACTAGAAAAGATCTTTGCCAAATGTCGACAATATCGAGTATGCCTCGACCCAGAAAAATGTGTCTTCATGGTTCGACAAGGAAAAATATTAGGAAATATTGTCTCTACAAATGGAATTTCAACTGATGAAGACAAAATCAAAGTAATTCTGGATTTACCAAGACCAAAGACTGCTAAAGAAGTGCAAGCATTTATGGGACACTGTGGATACTACGGAAGATTTATACATATGTATGCCATAATTGCTAGACCTCTCTATGCACTCTTGACTCAATTTAATTGGACCGAAGAATGTGAGAAAGCCTTCAACGAGTTAAAGAATCGATTGAGTTCAGCGCCAATCCTTCGAGTACCTGACTGGAATAAGCCATTTCACATTCATGTGGATGCTTCCAAGTTTGCCATTGGTTGCATCTTAGCTCAACCTGCAGATACAGGAAAGCTAGACCACCCTATAGCCTATGCCAGTAGACAATTAAATCAAGCAGAGCGCAATTATACCACAACTGAGAGAGAAGGCCTAGGGATGGTATACGCAGTGAAAAAGTTCAGAAATTACCTGTTGGCAAACAAATTCAAATTCTTCATTGATCACCAAGCCCTACTGTACTTAGTCAATAAACCTTGCAATACAGGAAGACTAGTACGATGGTTTTATTGCTAATGGAATTTGATTTTGAAGTAGTTGTCAAGAAAGGAAATACCCACATAAGAGCAGATCACTTATCAAGAATGACCCATGGAGAACCACCCATAGGAGTACCAGATGATCTTCCAGATACGTACCTTTTTAACCTGGAAGTATGTCCCCAATGGGCAGAAAAGTTGATCCCTATACTCATGCATGGACCTAAAGATGGGATCACACCAAACCGAACCCAAGACCTTTGGAAGACTAAAAACCTTCATATCATTGCCGGAAGTTTGTATCACCAAGATTCAAGTGGATTACTAATGAGATGTGTTGAAGAGGAGGAACAGGAAATGTGGCTTCAGAAAGCACATGTAAATCAATGGAAAACTCATTTGAATGAAAATGGAACATGGCAAACCCTGAGGAGATTAGGCATATATTGGCCAACCATGCAGAGGGATGCGCATAACTATGTATCAGCCTGCCAAACCTATCAAGAACAAAATCCAGAAGAGAACTCCACTCTTTGCTACTCCACAGTAGCACCGAGATGGAGCATGCCTTTGGTAAAATTCTTAAAGACCCAAGAATACTCGGAAGGAGCCACTTCAGCAAGGAAACGTGCACTTGTAGAACAGAGCAAGGATTATGCCATTATAGGAAAACAACTTTTCAAGCGAGGGAGAGATAATCAGTTACGCTTGTGCATTCATGAAGACGAATATCTTGCTGTTTTAGAGATGGCACATACAGGAGCTGCAGGAGGGCACTTCTCTGCAGATAAGACAACAAAAATGATCCTCTTTGCTGGCATGTGGTGGCCAACTCTACATCAAGATGCCGTAACATATGTGCAACGATGTGATACTTGTCAACGAACAACATATCCAATTAGAAGAGATGAGATGCCACTGAGACCCATGATGAGTGCCAGAGCTTTCACCGAATGGGGAATAGACTTCATAGGACCTATTAGCCCACCAGCGAAAGGATCCCATGCTGAATATATAATTGTAGCCACAGACTATCTGACCAAATGGGTAGAAGCCAAAGCAACCAAGAAAAACGACGCAAGAACTACGGCCAAATTTCTCTTTGAGAACGTTTTCACTAGATTTGGACTACCGATAGAAATTGTGAGTGATAGAGGTACACACTTTGTGAACGAAGTTATAGAAGGCTTACTGAATGAATTTTTGGTAATTCATAAGAAATCAGCTCCTTATCACCCACAAGCCAATGGACAAGCCAAAAGTTCGAATAAAATCTTGTGTACAGTTCTCACAAAAATTGTTAACAATGGTAGATCTGATTGGGATAAGCAATTACATCATGCTTTATGGGCATTTAGAGTAGCCTACAAAACCGCCATAGGCACTACTCCTTTTAACTTAGTATATGGACAAAATGCTATTTTGCCAATTGATTTCTTAATTCCCACTCTCAGAGTAGCAACCACTTACGAGTGGACAGGACATGAACTATCAGCTCAATTGGATCAAATAGAAAAGCTTCACGAAACTAGGTTACAAGTAGTAGCAGGCATTTATGCTGCTTAACGGCGACAGAAAGCCTACTTTGATGCTCACATTAAGGACAAAAAATTGAAGGAAGGAGACTTAGTTTTGGTATATACCTTGAAACAACACGCTAAGAAGTTGCAGAAGAGAGGATATGGCCCATTAATCATCAATCGTATATCGACAAGTGGAGCCATCAGCTTAGCAACCCTAGATGGGGAAGTATTACCAAACTATATCAGTGGATGTCGAGTAAAAAAATATCTAGAACCGTTGACCGAAGAAATAATGTCTCGATTAATCAAGGGCAAGAATAGACGTATTGAGGAGGAAAGGATACGAGAAGAAGCGAGATAGGAAGCACTAGAACGAATTAAGAAACGGAAAGAGTGGATGAGAGAGAGAGATGAGAGATATCGACTAGGAGAAGAACTCATCCCAATGTCTAATTTTAGAGCCACTAAAAACCTAGGCCCACAGAGAACACAACCATATTTGAATTTGGGGGCAGATAAAACGGAGTACCACTTAGTGGATGCTCTCATTGACACAGGAGCCACCATAAGCTGTATCAAACTTTCTTTGACTCATAAACTCAAGGAGCAGTTACTTCCATCGATGGCACAGTTGATAGGAATAGGAGGAACAATTACTCAATGTATAGGTGAAATCACCTTACCTTTGCATCTTGGCAACAACACTATGGAACAGAAGCTATTAGTGTGTCATGATCAGGATTTACTTGAAGATGTAGTGTTAGGTCAAGACTGGATATACGAATATGAGGTGACCATTCAATTTGCCTTAGGATACATCTCAGCCAAGATAGGACATCGTGAAGTGTTGAAGCTCAAGGTCAAGGACAAAGCATGGAAGCGCATCAAGGAAGTGGACACACAAGAAGAAGGAGCAAGTAGGGAGCTCCAAGAAGCACCTGTCAAATTTTCAGACGAAATCCCTATAAAGATAGTGATTATTATCACTAGAAACCATTGTAAATACCATTTTCCATTTCTGTAACTCCATTTTGTTCAAGCCGAGGAGTCCTTGAGCTTGAGGAGTATTAGAACTACCATCCTACCGAGTTTCATAATTTTTAGACTCCGTTTGAGCCCCCAAATAAGCCCTGGAACCTATTTTTTAACTAGGCCGGACACTAGGTCTGGACAGGGCCAAAACCACTCAAAAACTATAAAAAGGGCTGGAGAGCTCATTTTTGAGGTTAGCTTGTTGTAGATTTCAGCTTTGTAAGAGAGCTCTTGTATAATCGAAGATCTTCCATTGTTCCACTCCTTGCTCTTACTTTGTGCGCGTGTGTGTGTATGTGTGTGCATGCTTGTGTGCTTTCACTCATGCACTTGTGCCATCACTTGCTCACGGTCTTCATACCGGTCCTCACGTCTCCACGGATTGACATTTATGAGGTGTATCTCCTCACGTTGGTACTCACCATTGTGCTAGAGTGACACCAAATGTGGTGCCGTTGCCGGGGAGAGAGCTTGGAGGACGAGCGTGTGACGGTAAGACGTAGAATAGCGACGTTGGAAGGTAAAAAATCACCATTTTCAGTTCAGTTTCTGAGTTTTTCTCCTTCTTCATCTTCACCATCATCACCATCTTCTTCCCTCTTCATATTCTCTGTTTTTTTTTCCATTTTTGCCACTACATTCCCTTCGTATTTCACTTGCGGCTGTGAGGAATAGGCGCTGAGGGTGCTCAGAGCAAAAGCGCTGAAGAAACGTGCTTGAAAACCTCTCAAAACTCAAGAAATCTGATTCAGTATCGCGGAGTGACAAGAACAGCATCTGGTATCGCGTAGGAGGTATCGCCAGTTTGGAGATAGATTTTTGCATGTACAGGCTGATAGGAGTGACAAGGAGGGCAGAAGGTACACATATCTGCAAAAATTTTTGAATTTGGGTGTGAAAATCTCCAAGTAATATCGCGATACTTGTCGAGGTATTGTATCGTGCATGCCCACTTGAGGTATCACGATACCATTTTGGTATCGTATCGTCAAGTGCTGGTATCGCGATCACGGTCGCCCTAGTGGTATCGTATCATGGTCCACCTGGTATCGTATCGTGCCAGTCTTGGTATCGTATCGTCGATCGTGCAGTATCGTATCGTCGGCCAAGTTGGTATCGCGATCGTCTAAATTTTGGTATTGTATCGTCAAGTGTTGGTATCGCGATCGCGGTCGCCCCGGTGGTATCGTATCGTGGTCCACCTGGTATCGTATCGTGTTAGTCTTGGTATCATATCGCCTCCAATTTCAGTATCGTATCGTCGGCCAAGTTGGTATCGTATCGCCTCAAAGGTATCGTATCGTCCAATCCCGTGGTATCATATCGCTCGAGAACTCAGTATCGTATCGTGTCATTACAGGTATCGTATCGCGAGGTTAAGTGGTATCGTATCGTGCAAATTAGAGATATCGTATCGTGACCACTTTCAGTATCGTATCGTCTAAGAGAGCAGTATCGTATCGTGAGGTTGGTATCGCGATCGCAGTTATCCTAGTGGTATCGTATCGTCTAGGTGGTATCGTCTGAAGGGGTATCGTGTAAGACAAAGGTATCGTATCGTGGAAAATTTGGTATCGTATTGCCTGTCCTGAGTTCCCAGAGAGATCCTGTTTCCCTGTTCTAACCCCCAAAACCCTGAACTGGCATAACTTTCTCATACGAAATCCGTTTGCTGTGATTTTGGTTTTGTTGGAAAGCTCGTGGGGAGTACAACCAAAACATCGACTGGTTACGGTAAAAATAATACCAGGATTATTAGATAGGGTATTTTGAAGTTGACCCTCAGGAAAACTAGAAAACCAAGGTGTTCCAAAGGATTTTGAGCAATAGAATAGAACTTTGGGACTAGAAGCCAAGGCTTATGAACCTGTGATCTGGCAGACACTTAGGCAAGGATAGACAAAGCATTAGGTCATCTGAGGCTAGTGTCAACCATACAGCCAAGTCTTGGGCTCAACAGCTTAGTGGTTGTCCTTACACGCTAAGTTCAGAAACCAGTGACTCAGAAATGTCTTTTAGCATGGAGAGACCCACACGTGGCTCAGGTACTGCTTATTTACAGACACTAGAAGGTCCCTATAAGACCCAATTGGAGTATATCAGGACCAACCAATTAGGTGCTCGCATCTATGAGGATGGTCTAAGACGATCAGTGGTTCAACTCAAGAATCCTGACCAACCCTTTGGACTTGAACACCCAGTGGTCAAGTTTGAAGAGGGTGCTTACATTGATAAGGAAGGAACCATGTATGTGGTTACCAACTTACCAGATAGGACAGATGAGTTTGGAAATATCATTCCTGAGAATGAGATAGGAGACCTAGAGCAAGGAGACCTAGGAGGAGAACCCAAGACCCCTAGAGGTAAGTCAGTCTTAACCAGAGTGCTCACTCCAAAATGGATTCCTCAAGATAATAAAAGCATAGAACTATTCGTGAATAGAGAAACAGAGGAAGCCTTTTGGAGATTTAGGCCAGATCAACCCAGCCCAGTAGTCACCATCTATGAATTCAAGGATCCAGAGACACCAGGGAAAGTTGTCTATCTAGATCACACATCTCAAAAATTATTCTTGGTATCAGATCATGACAGACATGCTTACACTTGGCAAGGTGAATCAATTTTCCCTCCACCAAGATCTAATGTTTCCCAGGGCCTCCAAGGAGCCGGATCATCCAAGGGTCATGAAACCCAGAGGGAAAGAACTAGAGAGAGACCGGAGGTAAGCTTTGCAGACACTATGGGCAGAGACAGATCAGGATATGGAACGGAAAGACTTGAAAGGGAGAGACATAGAGTTCATAGGCATCAAAGAGATGATCATGATTTCCCATTGCCTAGACCACGAGAGCACTCAAGAACCCTTAGACCCTCTCAAGTGGTTAAGACAATGAAGAACTACTTTGATGGATTTGGAGATCCTTATGATCATGTGGTCAAGTTCAAACAAGTGCTAAGAGCTGAACAGGTTGAAGACTTATTCACCCAGTTCGAGGCATTTGGTTTGACTCTTAAGGGTACTGCCTTAGCTTGGTTTCAACCTCTAAACAGTCACAACTATAGAGAGATAGGTCAGCTGCTAGAAGAATTCATTGTGGAATTTTCCAAAAGCGGTATCAGACATAACACATCATCCTTGATCCACAGCTTCAAGCAGACACCCCAAGAAACAGTGCAACTTGCAGGAAGAAGGTTTAGATAGTACTTGGAAAGATGCCTTGTTCCAGAATTACCCACATCAGCCAAACAGGTGGCACTGTTTTTAGATGGCCTATTGAGCACAAAATTAAGGTCATATGTATACTTGAAAGAGCCTAGATCCATAGAAGAGTGTGTACGGATATGCATTGACATAGAAGACAACTTGGGTGAGGAGTTAGGACTATCCAAACTCTATAAGGACTCTGATAGTTCTACAAGTCATACCTCTAGAACCTCCACTGAGATAGATGAGATAGCTGAGCAAGTGGCCAAAAAGCTAGGAGTTCAAAATAGACAAATGCCAAGGGTCACTTCAGTGAAGCGATGTTATACATGTGGAGGAGATCACATGGCTAATGTTTGCCCGTTGACGACTCAACCCCAAGGAAACCCTAATGCTCTATATTGCACCATTGAGAGGAAATATACAAATCATACGACCCAAGATTGTCCCTATAACAGGCAGGCTGTTAGACAAAATTATCAGCAACCTTACCAGCAGGGTAGGTATCAGAATCAGTACCAACAGCCATATTATAGGCCACAACAATATCAACCTCAATACCAGCAGCAATATCAGGCACCATATAGGCCACAACCAGTCCTAGGAAACCAACCGCCAGCTCTTGCCAATGTGATCCCAGTTAAATATACGATGGCGGAGGAGAACCCTAATAGAGCATTGGTGCCACTAACCCCATTGGTCTCAGAAAATGATTCTCACGCTCATGGTTCAGACTACTTCCATGAAGATAGTCCACATGCTTATTATATAGAGTCACCTGAGCAAAGTGAGACTTCTCAGTGTCAATATGAGACACCACCTATGGAACAAAATTGGGAGCCAGAATACTCCAATGTCATGTATACGAATCCAAATCCTAGGCCCCAATTGAGACAAGTAAGACCACAAGCCCCTAGAGGACCATGCTTTAGATGCCAAGGCGACCATTTCATTTGTGAATGTCCCCACCAACTAGCTCTGGGACAAGGGCAAAACATCACAATACAAGGCTTTTGTCCTGAGTGTGGCAAGGAACATCTTCCTAGAGAGTGTCCGAAAAACCCCTCTAGTGCACCCAAGGTTACACCCATCAATGTGGTAGGCTTAGTGGCAGATTCAAGTTCAAGTAGCAGTAATGTGGCTCCTGTACAGGCAATTACTAGGGCACAGGCTGCACAACAAGCAAAACCATCCGAGCAATCGGAGTCGAGTGAGTCAGGAGAGCCTAGTAAGAGGAAACCAAGAACATGGAAGGATACCAGAGAGAAGGTTAATCGCAAGTGGAACAAAAAGCTATCCGAGCTAGAAGAAAGCCTAAGGGATACCAAAACAAAAATAGAGGACATTGCATCTCAAAGCCCCTCGCATGCTGAAGCTCCATCCACACCACCTCATTCCACCCCACCGCCCATTGTAAATAGACCGCAGTCAGGGTCTGTTCTTGCAGATCCAACCCCAGAAGGCTTGGACATGATGTTCAAGGCCTACCAGGCTCGTCTTCAAGAAGGGCCAACAACTACAAACTTGGACAAGAGTTACCCGAGAGCAGATTTAGAGATTGAACGGATGAAAATGTGCATGAAAATGGTAGAACAAGCTCAAGCTATACTTGAGACTAGTCAAAAGTTCAATCAGACAAACTCTGTCAAACCGGATTTGCATTTCCAGGGCTTACTAGAAAGATTAGAGTAGTTGGTAAACAAACCACAAGTTTCTTTACCTCCACAGGCTCAACCAGTTTTTGAAAGAGGAAGCTCACCACCAATGGGAGCTTATGTTCCTAATTCCACGGATTCTAGAATACCTCCTTCAATTCAACAGTATTCTCAAGAGTTCTTGCGGGAAATACAAGAAGAGAAATGGGCCAAGGAGAAGGGTAACTCCCCTCCTATTCCTGAGATTGATGATCTTCATGATCAATTTCCCCAAGACATCCCGTCTATCTATGGAGATCAAACAGAGCAACAAGAGGATGAGAGATTAGATTTTGAATCTAATTCTTTACAAGACTTGCCTCATTTCACAGGCCCATGGGAATCTGAATCTCTCCAGATCAGAGCTCCCACAATATTGGTAAGAAATGAAGACTCATTGATTCCAAGAAACACTGATGTTGTGAAGAACACTAAGGTTCAATGTCATCTCACTGTGGAAGAGCTGCTCAAAGCAAAACCTGAGCTCTGGAATCATGTGAAGGATCAGGTTCCAGAACTTGAATCCAATATGCCAAAAGTAGGCTCTAAGCAAAAAGTTCCAGAGATACCTCTCGACAAGATAGGAGACATGAGCGAAGGTGAAGAAGGTAACACTTATCTTCTGATCACCTATCAAGGTTACACAACCAAAGCAATTGTAGATTCGGGTGCTGGTGTTGCTATTGCGACCACCTCCTTGTGGAAGCGATGGGGCAAACCCACATTAAGACCAACAAGAATGAAGCTTCAAATGGCAGATGGTCATTTTGAAAGACCTTTAGGATTGCTCGAAGGGATAACTCTAACCACTTGTGGTGTAGAGTTTGAACATATATTTGCTATATGTGACTTTGAAAAAAATAATGTCTACGAGATGATCCTAGGAAGACCCTTCCTACGACAATTGCAAATAGTACAGGATTGGGGAACCAACTCCTTGTACTTACAGCACTTAGGGGTCACCACCAAGGTCAATCTGAAGGATTACACCTTCAGAGATGTACCACCCCTACAGTGGAATCCTATCCACAAAGCAAAAGAGGATTCAATCTCTATGCATTTTGGAAGTTCACCTGATCCATCCTGGCTGCATGAAGATACTCACTTGTGGATGTGCAAGGTCGCGGAGGAATAGGAAAAGCGTCTAAAAGCAAGAGAAGAAGGAACTTCCCCAGGAGATAGACCAATAAAAGACCCAGCCTATACACCGATGATATTTCCAGATGAGGAATTTGAGCCTCATGGTTGGGCAAAAATCTTAGCTACCATGGACATTGCAGTCAATGAAGAACAATGGACACCTCATTGTGATGAGGAGGGTTATGATATTTCAATGTTCATGTGTCAGCCCCTGTTGGAAGAGTGTGATCCTAGTGAGTTCATAGAAGAAGAAGAGAATGACGATGCTCTAGAATCCATTGTGATGGATACTTACTTTGACTCAGAGGAACACTATTTAGAAGACATAGGAGTGTTAACCCAAAAAGAAGAAGAACCCCTCACGAGTATTAAAACGATAAATTCAAAGGAAGGAAGTGAAGGAGGTCAAAAGAAAAAGAAAAGAAAAGCAGTGAAACAAGAAGAGGAAGAATCATTGTTTGAAGTACCAGAAAATTTCAAGAAATATGAAGTGGAAGACCGAAAAATTTTGGTACGGATGCCTAAGAGAGAGGCCATTATATGAGAAGCATATGACAATAAAGAAAAGACCAAAAAAATTGTAGTGACCATTGAAGGGAACGAAGAACGATGTACATACATAGGAGATGACCTAAGTGCAAAAGAAGAAGCAGAGCTGGTAGCTCTATTAAGGGAATATAGGGATGTGTTCACATGGCACTATAGAGACTTGAAAGGAGTAGATCCAAAGATTTGCTCTCATACGATTCCGATGACCGCTGATGCCAAGCCCACCAAACAAAAGCCCTACACATATAATGACAATTATGCAGCCAAAATAAAGGAGGAAATTGACAGGCTGATTGAAGCTAGATTCATCTATGAGATTGAGCACACTGAATGGGTGTCCCCCATTGTAGTGGTGCCCAAGAAGTATTCAGTTTGCTAGACGAACGACCAATCAAAGCCGCAAGCATAGAGCAAAAAATTCACCCTAATGAACATAGCCAAGAATGTATGTTCACTAGCACTATAGAAACCCCTTCATCAAGTACTTCATGTGAGAACACACTGAATCCTGCTTGTATTCCATCTTCTAGTCTAGCAAGTCACAAGAGTATCCTTCAATCCAGAACCAACCTCAGTGAAGCACCATGTACAAGAGAGACTAGTCCTCTGAGTAATCCAAAGTCTGTACCTATTAGAATATACCCTATTCCGTACACTAAACAAGCTTGGATAAGAAAGGATCAAAGGGATGCATATTTTCAACAACAGAAACATTGTCGACATCAGAACAACCAATCAAACAAGAAGGCAGATCATTTTGAGCACCAAAGTCAACGACGAAGTGCTAGGATATGGATTCCAAAGAAAGTAGTAGCCGCCCAACCGGATCGAGTGCAAATATGGATCCCAAAATCATTTGCTCCAAAGACGCTAAACCGAAACGATGAACCACTGCATAAGGAGAACCAATATGATCTACGGGCAAAAGAGCCAAAGAAGAATAGCTACAGGAAAGCAAAAAAATCTACAGCTGCTACACCAGCCAGTCCGAGATTCAAAAAGCAGATAGAGCAGAATTACAACATGAGAGGAACCACAGTCATTAGGAATGTTCGGGATACAATATGTCCCAATAGAGTAAAGTACATTTGGTTGCCGAAAGATAGGACAAACTGCATGCATCATCCAACTACTTCAAGTTGCACACATTTAGAGTTATCAGGTCCCAAAGTATGCATGATAGGGCCACATTACAAGGCCAAGCATTCGGCACATCTTTCTTCTATTTCAGGATAGTCGAGCACATTTTCCTCTTGGGAAATAGGAGAGCACTTGTACATACATTCAGAAAATCACTCGAAAAATAATAACCGCTTCGGCTATGACCTAACTTTTCTGTCTTTTTTTAGATGAAAATATAAAAATATCTAAAATATGGAAAAATCTAGGTATTACCTTTCTCACACCCACGGGGAAAGGGACGACACCATTCACGGGGAGAGTCGCCAATCTAATAAAGGATAATTGAAGGATAAGACTGAATACTATTAGGTGACTAATTACTGTCATCAATTGAGTGCAGATGGCATCTCCCAATTCTGAAGCTACACAAGAGGAAGAGGTGCAACTTCTACCATTGGAATCAATAACGAAAGCAAGAGGCCATTGGTTTCTTGATGACCAACCAGTGTCGGACCTTATTTTCATGGCCACAATCAAGATTATGGATAGGGATCACTATTTCCCTATTATGTCGCAAGACTTCAAAACTATAATACAAGGATTACCGCATATAGAGGATGTATGGACACAGGCAGGCATAGAGGCATTTCTCAAATTGCCGATTTATCTACCAGATTTTCAAAGATGTACATAAGTAATGAATACACTGCAGCCTGCAGCGACGAAGATATCAGTTCCCAAAGCACGAGTGTTGGACAAAGTAGGCACCTGGAAAACCATTCAATTCACACATGAAATAATCAACAAAGCCTTCGGATGGAATCAAGAAGGGATCACTAATGTCAAAGAGGAATGTCATGATCCTAAAAAGAGGTCCTTTTTGGATATCAATAGGACTGATATTGAAGATGTTGTCCGTCTGGTGCACCAACATTTTTGTTTCCCAAGTATGCATAGATATACTGCTCCACAAAAGATTGTCGTACAACTACTCTCGCATGCAATGAGACAAATTGGTAATAAAGTGAATATGACTGGTTATGTCCAAGAGAGATTATTTGAAGCCCAAAAGAAATGGGGTCAGAAGAAGTTTCTAAATGGGAGTTCGGCTTTGACATTACTTATATATGAGGCCTTGAAATGAAAAATTGCCTACGTGAGATGCCAACCTCAGAGGGGTTAGCCAAATATGCCAAATCCGCTACGGTCCCCAAGAAAAAGAAAGCAGCTATTGTTGTTGAAGAGGCAGGAACCAGTTCATAGAAACCCATGAGGGGTACAAAGCGTCTAAGAGAGGAGGAAGCCCAGGCTACACCCCAATCAAAGCGGACACACATTTTACCGAAGCTTACGGTAGCCCAAATGCCTATTACCAAGAGAGATCTCTCTGTCGCCCTAGAAGAGACACATCAGTACATGCAAGGGCAGGTAAATCTGAATGTCCAAGGTCATCATTTTAGACAAGCAAGTCAAGAGAAACAACAACGGAGTAAAGAAAAGACTCCAAAACAACCTGGGAGATACAAAGAACTAGGTTTAGATGATTCGAGTTCCGATGCAGAATCTAGTCACGAAAAAGACACCCTGGACACTGACATTAGGACAGAAACTCACGAGGAAGAATGGATTGAGATCAATCAAGTCGAAGTGACGCCAGACATCCACGAAGAAAAGGAAAAGAACATAGAAGATTCCAATAAACCTGAGCATGTCATTCAATTGAATGATGCTACAAAAATCAGCATCAAAGAAGCTCCAACAACTGTTACGTATGCGAAACCACCTATCAAAGAGGAAATAAAAACTCCAGTGAACACGGATTCAGAGCTATTACAAAACAAAGAGCAGATTGTAATTGAGGTACCAGATGATACACCTCAAGGGCATATTGCACACATGGTGGTTGAGCCAAGGATCCAGCTTCAGATTAGGCAGCCCCATGACACTACGTTACATGTGGCACAGGGCAAAGACGTCACAACAGGCGAAGAACCTAGTATACCAACCACATGGCTCAATGTGGATGTCACTCAGCTGAAGCATGTAGTCAAGCAAATGATTCAAATGGCTATGGATACACAACAACAGATGATGGAAACAGATGCAGATTATGATAAGGCCATGAGGGAAAAGAGTCAATTCCAAATAATGAGCGAACAATTGTCATCACAATTAATCCAGGCCCAAAAAGAGATAGCAGCCAAAAGCACGGAGTTGCTCGAAGTAAAAACGCAATACGATACATTAGTGACTCAACATCACCAACTCCAGGCTCAGCTCGCGGATTTACAAAGATTACATGATGCAAGCGAGGCTGACAAAGGAAGAATGAAGGCTAGAAGCACCTTACTTGAGACACAATTAAAGTTGTACATGGAAAAGAATGACACTTTACGAAGCAGGAATAAAGAATTGATGAAATCTTTGCTATATGATCAGCCGGTAGACAAGCAGGAGACATCAGAAACTGCACAGAAGGAATTAAGCGATCAGATTGCAACATATGCAAATTTGCTAAAGCTAGAGCAGGCATGAACAGAAGAATGGGAAAGAAAATACACCAATGAAACAAATGAACTGAAAATGCAATTACAAAATGTGAATGCCAAACTGGTACGGAGTTACAGCGAAAACATGGACCATGTCGCTGAAATTGGTAATGAATTGCTTGCGACAAAAGAAGCACTCAGAGCAGCCATATAGGAAAGTAAAGCAAAAACTGAACGAATAGAGCAATTAGAAATCCAAATCAACCAGAACGCAACGATCGAGACACCAGTAGTGCCAGCTAAGGAAAATCCTACTGAAGAGGTAGAGGTACGTCCTCTATCTCCCCCGATCTATAATTCTCCAATACATGAGCAGATGGCAGATATACACGATGATCATCCCATGCCATACACTGCAAAAATAAGTCAGAAGGAGCGGGCACTAGTGGTGTCCCGATTGACGGAAAATTTTGAAAATGAAGTAATCAAAGTAATGAAGGAAGCCAAGATCAAGGGTAAGGACTTGGAAAAGATCATGAAGCCTTTCAACATTCCGTATGGATTATTGAAAGAGAAAACAAGACAATATATAACGAAAATTACAAAGAAATATCCAGATGAACAGCTAAATTTTAAACATGACACATTCGCCTACAGTCAAGAAGAATTCAAAGCTGCACAACCTGTTTGGAGAAGAAAGCTTTTGGAGAAACATCCCACACTACGGGTGCATTGGCAAGCAGCACCATATTTCTTACAGGTAAACCCTTCATTTTGTCCTATACCACGCCGAAGGGATACTACCCACCACATAATTACTTGCCAACGGAAGATTACATGGTTAAAACCATTGAATTTTGGTTGCAGAATTATGCGACAGTACCCAACTTAACTGTCAAAATGACAAATAAAATACTCAGTATGATACTTACAGTATTGAAGGTCTTCAAGCATGCGGCCGACACATTTTTTAATTTCATTGGTATTAATCAAGGCACAGAGATCCTCATTTTTGACTTATCGGTTATGCCTAGCCGACCGACAATAATGGCTTATTATTCCAGATTGATGTTTTTGCCAAGCATATATATGCAAACGTTTGAAGAAGCGTTCTTTACAGGATTTTTTGAAATTGATTCAGAAGTCTTTTTGAAGATGTCCTCTAATTTGAATGCCAGATTAGTGGCATACGAACTTAGCTTCTTCGTAGATCACAGACAGCCACCCAATGACGGTGTAAAGGCAGAACAATGGAAACAATTAATGATACGTGAAGCCAATTCGCTTAATGAAACAAAGCAGAAAATATATAGAACATATGCCCGTCGCTCGTCAAAGCATGTCGGGGACGACAGAGTTCAGGAGGGGGGCAGTGTTGAGGGAGAATGAAGTAAAAGGAAGAAAAGAAGAAGACAACGAAAGAAGCTTCACTAGAAAGGTAATATCTAAAGACATATCTCTGCAAAAAGCTCCGCAGGGGCGCAACACCCATCTCTGCACAGAGCCCCGCAGGGGCACACACACCAAGGAAAGGACACATCCACACAAGGGTGCTTCAACCTCTTGATCTTTGGAAGGTCCAGATCGAAGACTGAAGCACCACATCCTCATACCTTCCACTGGTGGTGTGCATGGCAACCCGACTTATTAGGCAATACAAATGTATCAGGCGCAGAGGATGTAAAACAAGAATTAAGAAGAGGCCGTCAAAACTGAACACCTGTTTTACAAACAGGCAAAACTGAGCAAGGGTTACGTGCAGGGAAAAGAAAATGAACAGGCTTAAATAATACAACAGGGTCCGATGTGTGCAACCAGGACAAATCAGAGGACCACTAAAACGTAATGCAAGATTGATGAAGAGGCAGCACTGACCGAAAGATGCATGCGGACAACAAACTAAAGACAAGAAGTAAAGCCTGTCAAGGGACGACAGAGACGAAGAGGGGGAGAGTGTTGCAGAGCTAAAGAGAGCACAAGGCAAAGAAAAAGATGGGCCCCAAAATTTTTCCAATTTGGACACCCAATTTTTGTATTATAACCATTCTTGTAATATATTTTCTGTTGTAAAGGCACTAGAGGAGTCCTCTAGATGCATCCCCCACAGAAGATTAGAGACTTACCCATGTAAATTAGTAGAAAATTAGTCCTTTAGTGAATAAAGTGCCGGTCTCTTGTGTGAAAGGACCATTTTTAGGGCACGAGTATATAAGTCAATTTGTGACTCTTTGTAAAGACTTTTTGCCATTGTGAGAATCAAGAGCACAAAAATTCGAATTTGTGTCTTCTCCTCTCTGTATCTACTTCTCTGTGAGCTTGTGTGCATGTGTCTTGCTAGAAAAGAGTGTTAGGGAGTGTTGTCTATCCATGAAAGTGTTTGTTTGCTGTTGTTAAGGTGTGTGCGAAGTGTAGTAAGTGCTGAAGTGTAGGAAGGTTTTTCCCGTGACTCGGTATTTTGCTCATAATTTGAAGTAGGAGTGTCAAAATTGAGTGAAACCACTAGCATTGGATGCGTCTTCTCGAGAGCTTCGAAACGCATATGCTATTTGCTATATTTGGAGTTTGGAGCTGAGAGAAAAGCTCAATTTATTGTTGGCTGCTGCACCAAGTATCATGACACCATGACTATCAGTTGAAGCTTGTTTGGATTAGTCTCTATCTTGTTTGCACTCTTTGAGTAGTTCATTTGCATTGATCATCATTTGAATGCATGTCCTCATACACTCGGCTAGGTTTGTATACTCATCGGATTGATAATTAAAGCGTGAATCCCCACTATATGCACTTGAGAGGGATTGAGGTATAGTCTCTTTCTCCACAAGTCCCTAAGTTGGTACTTAGGTCAACAAAGGCCACCCTTGGTACCCCTAAACTTGGGGGCAATTTCCTCTAAGTCAACTTTCATCCCATGCGCTATTGATTTTTTATCTCTTTGGTTGTTATTCATGCTTTTTCTCTTCAAACATCTTTTCTCTTATCATCTCTTGTTGTTGTGCCAGGTTGGAGCTCTTCCGAGAGCACACGCCACAGTCCCTTGTGGTCTTTGAAGTTGTGTATTCTTGGTTTTATGATTGCCCCACCTAGGGGGATTATGCCCATGCCCCATCACAACAAAGATGTCTTCCTCCATTCCCTTTCAACATGCAAAATTGTGAATAACCTAGTTGATTGTGAAACTCAAGATACTAACTTTTGTGCTTCTTCATGATATTCTTTGTGCTATGAGTTGAGGTATTTTTGGAAATTCATCTTGATGTTTTTATTGCAAAGCTTCTTATGTCAGTTATAGGACTCTAGACTCCCACATGGAAACAATCTAGTGGGACCTTTGTGCTTGATGGTAGTGGGAGTACCAACTTTGCCCATGTTTTTGCATTCACACTTGCACCTACTTGATTACACATTAGGATTGATTGTGACTTGGTTAAGATGTGAGAGACATGGAGAGATATAAGGTTATTATTATTAATGGATTCCTTGGAGCTATTTTTCCTCGGATTGCAGGATATGATCTTCATTTTCAAACTATGTTAATTTAACTGCCCTTTATGGTATTGTGCCCAAAATCTAACATTCATGCTAGAGACGGTAGACACACCATGGAAGGATAGATCTTTATGAGGGGTTATCTCTAGTAGAGCAAAGTCTTGTAGGACTTGATGCTCTTCGAAGCAGGAAACTAAAGTTGGAATACATGTTTATTGTCTACTCCTTCTTCAAATATAGTCCACTTCCTTTTTATGAATTTCAGGTTTGGGAGCTCCTTGTGAAGGTTTTTCCTGTCTAAGGATTGCATAACAGGACATATGTGGGGCTAAATGCCCCCTAAGGGGATTGTTTCACTCAGCACATAAGGAATCTTCAACACCTTGAAGACTTGAAGCCTTGAAGACTTGCATATTTGAAGACTTGAAGAGTCAAACTTGAACCACTTCAGCTATGTATGATCCTCTTCTCTTAGCTTTGTCGAGGACGACAAAGTCTAGGGGGAGGAGGGTGATAGGGTGTGCACACATTTTCTCTTTTGCATAGGAACCCTCTTTTGCTCATGAAAATACCATTTCTATGTATATTGGAGGCTTGCACATGACAACACTCTCTTATGCCTCTTTTTGATAATTCTCCAAGACTAAGGCTTGGAGTCTTGTAAATAAATCTCTTTTTTCAAACATATAAGAAAACCCACATTGAAATTCCCATGCCTCCACTTTTTGAGATTTGGGAATATTTGCCAAGATCTCATAAGATATTGTAGTTAGACACATGCTCCCTTTTTTACTAGTCATAGGATCACATGGGAAAAGAGCTTAGGATATAAATATAGAAGTTCATTTTTGGGAAGAGGAGCTTTTGCTTTGACGTGAGCTCCATGTACACATCTTGAAATGAATGGAAGAACTCTTTTACTCTTAGACTTTGTGCATTCTTGTATCTTGTCTTTGAGTGTGAGAATGAGGTGTGTATGCATGCTTGTCTATTCTTTGTATGTGAGTAGAATGTGTTGCATCTCTTGTATTTTTCATGTGTGGACAAGGATCCTTGATGACCTTCTCTCCATGTTCTCAAGGGTTTATGGCATAGCTTGGAGATGATGACCAATGGTTTGAGCATGTTGGAGGGTTGGTTGGATGAAAGGAGCATCTTCCTTGAGATTTCCTATTGCTTCCATGCAAGGTGGTGTGGGTCTTAGCTCCCCTTGGCTATACTACAACAATTGTAGAGCTGTTAAAAGAGGCAACAAAGTATCATACACATCTTTGGAGCTAATATATATCTCCTTAGTACATGAAAGTAATGGATGAATTGCATCTTCAAAAAAAAAAGCACAGCTAAGCAAAATGTGTTTTATCTGTGGATGATACGGACGATAGCCTTTGCTTTTAGAATTGTACCCAATAGAAATAAATTTCACGACTTTGTCATCCAATTTCTTGCATTGTTGTTGATGCACTAACACATATGCCAGACAACCAAAGATATGTAGATGAGCAACATATGGCTTGTGACCATGCCAAGCCTCATATGGAGTGATAGATTTTAGTGCTTTGGTGGGACACCTATTAAGTACATATGCTTCACACATAACGACCTCAAGCTAGAAGCTATGTGTTAAAGCTTGAATTTCGACCATACACCTCACCATCTCCACAAATGACATGTTCTTTCTTTCTGCAACTCCATGTTGTTGAGGTGTATATGACATTGTACACTGATGTTTTATCCCACGCTTAGCCAGAAATGCATTAAAGTCATAAGACATATTCTCCCCCAATCAAAATGGAGGGCACTCAATTAACATTCTGACATATTTTCAACCATAACCAAAAACTATTTGAAGCACATAAACACTTCTATTTTGCTTTCAATGGATAAACCACTGCATGCCTAGAAAAATTAGCAATGAAAGTCATGAAGTAAAGGTAGTTCCCAAACAAAGGTGTCTACCTAGGACCACAAACATCACTATAAATAAGCTGCAATTTATGAGTAGCTCTAAGTGAACCATCTTTGGGCAAGGAAGAACGTTGCATTTTGCCCAAAATATAGCCTTCACATACATCTTATAAGGTGCCTCAAGTTTGGGTAGAGATGACACCATATCATATTTTTGTTGGCATAACAAATTAGCATCATTCAGATGACTAAAGGGTGCATGCGAAAGCTTTTCATATGAGATATCTTGTGAATCTTGAACTACACATGCTGAATCATTCACAAATTTTGCATTTTTTATGAGCTTATACATCCCATGACATAAAATGCTAGAAGCCATAATGGCATCACCATTTGAAAGATCATGAAATGTACACTTGTCATCAACAAATTTGACAACCAAGCCAATCTTGGCTAATGCTAAAACACACAACAATTTTTTCTTGATCCCTGACACATACAATGCATTTGACAATGAAAAAGGGCTACCATCACTAGTAGTCAAGATGATCTTACCAACTCCCATTACAGGAAATGAGGAGTTGTTTATGCATGTGACAATATTTTTTGTAGGGGCAGGCGCAAGTGAACTGAAGAAATTGCATTATGAGGTAATATGTTTGGTTGCCCCACTATCAAAGTACCAAACATCTGAGTCTATTGTAGACATACATTGTTCATGAGAAGATGGTTCATAATAGCATGCCCATTCTTCATTTTGCACAAGATTAGCAAACTCTATTTTTGTGGTAGAGGCCTCTGCAACAACCACTCTAGCCTCTTTCTTCTTTGCCTCTTTGTAGCCAATTTTGGACAACTCTTTATGACATGATCATTTCCTTTATAGTATTTGCAAAACTATTTTTCCTTTTCTATTTTCTTCTCAGCTTTATCTTTCTTCTTTGACTGTGCAGCATTAGCACATTTTTGCTTACTAGTAGATGAGCTTCATTTACCCTTGCCCTTCTGACTAGATAAGAAAGCTTGATCTACAACATGCATAATATACTTGTTTGACCTGGAGTGATCTACAAACATATTAAATCTTAAGGCATTTGGATTTCCCTTCATCATCAATTGAAGAGTAGAAGAAAAACTCTGATATGAATCTCAAAAATCATTAAGAACAGTCTGCACAAGTGAACTATCTAGTAAGACTTCATCAGTAGAATCAACTTTTCCTTGAAATCTTTGATCTTGGTCAAAAAATTGTCCATAGAATCTCCTTCATTCATATGCTCACTCTCCAACATTTTTCAAAGATAAGAAACATGAGCCTCGTTTATTGCCTGGTATAAAGTGGTAAGTGTATCCCAAGCATCCTTTGCTCTTTTCCAAGAGTGAATATGAGGGATAATGGCACATTTATAGAGAAGGCTATCAATGCATGTGTCTGAGCATCTCTTCCATCCCAATGAAGTTTCTGTACAGTAGGTGAAGCAAGAACCACAACACAAATAGGGATCTAAAGATCATCATCTTCAACACCATCTGCATCACCTTCAATAACTATATTTGCAAGTGTAGTATGTTGTTTTCTAATACCCTACACAATATTCCACAATCTCCTACACAATATTTGCAAGTTTAGTATGTTATTTTCTAATACCCTACATAATATTTGCAAGTGTAGTATGTTGTTTTCTAATATCCTACACACATTTGATAGAGAAGGCTATCAATGCATGTGTTTGAGCATCTCTTCCATCCCAATGAAGTTTCTGTACAGTAGGTGAAGCAGGAACCACAACACAAATAGGGATCTAAAGCTCATCATCTTCAACACCATCTACATCACCTTCAATAACTATATTTGCAAGTGTAGTATGTTGTTTTCCAATACCCTACACAATATTCCACAATCCTTTTGATACCAATACATGATGCATCATATATGCCCATAACAGGTAATTGGTACCATCCAACTTGTCCTCAACAGCCAACATGCCGAATACATCATCGATTTCAGTCATGGACACTGACTAAATACCTTGATGCAAAAAAATTATTGTATCTCAAAAAGTTGAACAAAACCACCCTATCGAGCTCTATTAAATCCTTAGCACACTTTGAGGCACTTGTATTGGAAAATGAAAACCTGTATATATGTTTGGCACAAATGGATGAAATTTCCTACACAAGCACTATGATAGTGCGTTCGGAGGCCAAAACAAGTTCAGACATAGTGAAGCTATTTTGAACCCCTACTTGCCTTAAGTATGCTCACCAATTGTGCAATTTTGAGACTATGATCAGAGGTGTGTTGATGATGCCCTAGATGAAGTGGTGACCTACTATGATAGCAATTGTTGGACTTCAAGGTCTGCACAAGCACATGAACAACACAATGAAGAAGAAGAAGCTTTGAGCACAAAATACACTTGAATGAATTACCAAGTGAATATACAAAGATAAGTGACATGTTAGGGTTATAATCATATATACAAGATGGGGGAAAAAAACCTTCTAAAGAGGAACAAAAGTACCCCAGTGGTCCTAAGTGTGTTCACACACATCACTACCAAAATATATCAACATATACTTCGACTATTCCATTAGATTTATGCTTCATCTTGTATACCCATTTAGTGCTGATGACCTTTTTGCCTGGAGGCAAATCACATAAAGGCTAGGTACCATTCTTCATAATATCATCATATTCTAATTGCATAGCAGCCTTAAATTTTGTGCTTCATCAAAAGAAACATGCTCATTCTCATCACAAAGACTAGAGGCAGCCATTGCATATCAATCTGATGCAAAATAAGCACTATGAGATCCTCAACAAGTATGATGTGATAGAGCTACATCTAATTTTCTATCTTGCAAAGTCTGCACCAGCCATTTAGCCATATTTGTTTCCTCCTCTATATCAACCCTGTCATCAACAAGTGCATCATGTTAATCTACATCAGAAATGGATCGATCTACATCATCATGTGAAACCTATAAAGGTTGAGAAATTGCCTAGTTTGGACCAACACTTGACTATCCACATTTCAAAAGAGGAATCAAAGTGTCATACACATCTTTGGGGCTAACTAATGTCTCCTTAGTACATGAAAGTAATGGCTGAATTGCATCTTCCAAAAGAACAACATGACAGATAACCAAAATGCATTTAGTCTATGGATGATACAAATGATAGCCTTTGCTTTCAGAACAGTACCCATTAGAAATAAATTTCACTGCTTTATCATCCAATTTCTTACATTGTTGTTTAGGCACTAATGCATATGCTAGACAACCAAAGAAACACAGATGAGAAACAGATGGTTTGCGACCATGCCAAGCCTCATATCACTACAAGAATAAAGGGGGCATAGGGATGCCCTCAATTGAAAAAAAAAGGGGATTGTCACTTATGTGATGCTCCTATTAGAAAGCGTCGCATAAGAGACACCCTAAAAGAAAAATTAAAAAAATAAATCGGGAGCGTCACATAAGCGACACCCTAAAAGAAAAGTAAAAAAATAAATGGGGAGCATTGCATAAGTGATGTAAAGCATGATATGATGCTTATTACCACCATCGCTATGAGCATCCAAGCTTAGTGATGCTCCTAGCGATAGTGGCAAACTTGTTGCAATGCTTTAGCATTGCATAAGCAATGCCATGGGAATTGAAAAAAAAATATTTCTCCCGGCACATTTGTGTCAGGATCAAGTGAGAGAGTGAGAGCGAATGAGTGAAAGAGAGACCAGCAAAGGTACATGCACACCCATACACACATATGCATACACACACACATGCAAACATATACACATATATACATATACACACACATACACACAAAGTCATGCACAGACATATGCATACACACACATACACACATACACATACACATATAGATACTTGCGCATATACATACACACACATAAACATACACACACATATACACACACACATACACTCACATGCATATGCATACATACATAGACACATGCATACACACACATGCACATGCATACACACACATACATACACACACATACATACATACACACATATACACACATACACAAATGCACACATATGCATACACACACATATACACATACACATAGTTACTTGCACATATACATACACACATAGACACACACACACATACACTCACATGCATACACATGCATATGCATACATATAGACACATGTATACACACACATGCACATACATACACACATATGCATACACACACATACGTACACACATATGCACACACAAACACACTATACAAACACATGCATACACACACATACAAACACATGCATACACATGCATACACACACGTATACACACATGCACATACATACACAAACATATACATACACACACATGTGCATACATACTCACATGCATTCGTACACACACATGCATATGTATACATACATACACACACATAGACACACACATGCACATACACATATAGATACTCACACATACATACACATGTACACATACACATACAGATACTTACACATACATACACACACATAGACACACATTCACATGCATACATACACTCACATGCATACATACACGCACATGCATATGCATACATACATAAACACATGCACATGCACATACACACATGCACATATACACACACATACACCCTCATGCATAGATACACACATGCATGCACATGCATATGCATACATACATAGACACATGCATACACACACATGCACATACATACACACATATGCATACACACACATACATACACACATATACATATATAGACACACATACGTACACACATACACACATACATGTACACACACATATGCATACACACACATATACTTATACACATACACATGTAGATACTTACACATACATACACACACATGCATACACATGCATATGCATACATACATACACACATGCATACACACACATGCACATACACACACATACACTCACATGCATACATACACATACATGCATACACATGCATATGCATACATACATAGACACATGCATACACGCACATGCACATACATATACACATATGCATACACACACATACATAGACACATATACATATACATATATAGATACACATATATACACACATACACATACACACATATGCATACACACACATATACATATACACATACACATACACATATAGATACTTGCACATATACATACACAGACATAGACACACACACATACACTCACATGCATACATACACACATGCATATGCATGTTGGAAAACAATGTTTCAATGTCCCATTGGTCAATATTTGTTTAGAGTATACAAGATTTCCAGAGATCTTTTGTAGCTTCTATATAACTAAAAGCGCCCAGTGCCATGGCTAAGTCATCATCCTCCCATCAACCCCATGCGGGTTTGAATCCCGTCGTTGCAGCACAGTGGCACAGCAAAAGCGCGATGTGTTTTTGTCATGTTTTTTTGTGAAAATGTTTTTCATGCTTTTCTCATAAAAAACGGAAACGGATGAATTGCGATGAAGGCTTTTCTGATGGAGAGTGTTAATCTCCAAAAGACAAGCTATCCTTGATTTTAGAATACCTCTATATCAAGAATAACTTAAAACTTCAACCAATTTTGGAAGACAAATGCCAAACTATCAAGTCTTTAGATAATTGTGAAGAAAGTCACTTCACAGAAAATTCTTCTGGACATTACTCACTCATTGAATGATCAAATGTGTAAACTTTCTAACGCAACTTTGTACAAAGTGCTTTCTAAAGGTTACGCACCTCCTCCAAGTCAAAACATCTCAAAAGGTTCAGTAGATTATGAGAAATGATCTAAACAATCTACCTATGTTTGAAATTGTCTTCTTGTAGAGTTGACTTTGACACCTGCAACTTCTAACACATGCTTCTCCCAAACTAGAACCTGTTTAAGCAAATGCTTTGAGCCATAGATGGCTTACCTTCCAACTTAGACTTTGACTCCTCATTTGTGCAAAACTTTACATTGTGCACTAAGAACTGATCAATTCTTTGATCATCGAGATTGCACCTATTTCAGAAGATGCTTATCACTTCTTCACATATAAATGTTCCTACACATAATTCTCTCAGCATGTTTACAATTAGGCTCTCAAATCTTAACCATAGATGCGTTAACTATGGATTAGATATCTACAAAAGGATTTTTTATAAATCAAACACAGAAGGAGAAATGGAGAAAAGATCGATGCGCAATTTCCTGAGAATTCTTTCTATTCAACTCATCATACATCTGATGGCTGATACACACAATACTCATGATCTATTCCTTTCTATCTCATCTATACTTCATCTATCTCTTCTAATACAACCATATACACGTATATATATATACATATGATTATTGATTCGTCATTACTTCAAGTAGTTTGAAGTATTTACAAAACCAATGTACATATGTTTATAGAACTTTTCTTCCTGAACCTTCGCTTCACTTCATGAACTTAGACTTCAATCTTTCCTTCATGTATTCATTTCTAAGCTTCATGTAATCACCAATTGTTGATTGTCTTGCTCCAACAGTTGCCCCTCAATCATCAATTGTGATTACCTGCATCTGCTTTATTCCTACCATATCTTTAAACCTCTACAACTTTGGTCCATCCAAGCTCTTTGTCATCATATTTGCAAGTTGATCTTTTGTAAGAGTATGTATGACTTCTATTTCTTCATGAACAACCTTTTCTCTCCAAAATGATACTAAATCTCAATATGTTTAGTTCTAGCATGAAACACAGGATTAGCTGCCAAATATAAAGAACTCATATTGTCTCCACAAACCTTCTTTAAGTCTGCACTTGATGTACCTAAGTACTCTTTGTCCTGCAATCCAATGTTCCTTTCTAGGAAAATGCATGAATTGAGATAAAACTCCAACTGCATATGATAAGTCAGGCCTTGTTAATATAGCTTAAATCAAGCTACCCACCAAACTGTGATAAAGCTTCATGTCTTTGAATTCTTCTCCTCCATATCTACTCAATCTATGATTCACCTCCATTGGAGTTGGTGCTATCTTGCAATCTTCCATTTTAAATTTGATTAGCAAATTTTTCAAATACCTTTCTTGAGTTACATATACTCCATGTTGAGTATATGAAATCTCCATTCCCAAGAAGAATGACAAATTTCCCAAGTCACTGATTTTGAATTCTTTCTCCATCTGCTTCTTAATCATGTGTATACCTTTGTCATCTGTTCCTATAAGTATTATGTCATCAACATAAATACAAACATAAATAAATCCATCCTCACTTGCTTTGACTAGAAAGCTACTATCTACTTTAGATGCTTGAAACCCAAGTTCCTTCAAGAACTTTATAATTCTATAATTCCATGCCCTTGGGCCCTGCTTCAAACCATACAAAGATCTCTTGAGCTTACACACATGATCTGGATACACTTGATCTTTGAAACCATCTAGTTGTTCCATGTAGACTTCATCTAAAATATAACCATTCAAAAATGCATCCTTCACATCTAACTGAGATAATTTCAACCCTTTGCAAGCAGCAATTGCTACGAGAGTCCTTATGGTTGTCATCTTTGCAACAAGACTATAGGTTTCATCATAGTCCACACCATATGTCTATGCATATCCTTTTACAACAAGTTGATGGAGAATGTTAATCTCCAAAAGAACAACTTACTCTTGTGATTAGAGCACCTCTATATCAAGAGTAAGTCAAACATTCCACTAATTTAGAGGATCAATTGCTAATTATCAAAAGGTTAACAAATCTGTGAAGAAGATGAAACACAGAAAAGTCTGCTGCACTATTTCTCCACATTGACTTATCAAACGTGTAAAGTTTTTGATGAAACTTTGTATGAAGTATCTCCTAGAGATTGCGCATCTACTCCAAATTGAATCTCTTCAAAAGATTAAGTATAACTTGAGAAATCAACTTCTCAAGTTACCTATGTCAGAAACTGTCATCTATAACAGTCGACTTTACACCTGTAACTTTTAAGACTTGGTTCTCCTTGAATAGAACCCGTTTTACAAAATGCTTCTAGACATGAGTAGCTTACCTTCCAACTTAAAGATTAATCCCTCACTCATGCAAAACTTTAAACTGTGCTAGGAGAAATGACCAAAACATTGACTTCGAAATTTGTGCCTGTTTTAGGAACCAGTGAACACACTTCACATATGAATGTTCCTACACTTAATTCACTCAGCCTGATTACAATTGGAAGTTAAAACTTTGCACAGAGGTCAAGCAACTCTCAACTTAGACTTGTACAAAAGCATTTCACAATTGATCTACTGTAGAAGGAGAACACGCAGAAACATCGGGCGCAAAAATTTTCATTTACTCAGAGAAATTACAACTGAGTGATGAGAGCTAACACAACTAACTTTTCCTCTATCTCATGACTTCTATCTCCCTCATTCTTGACTTCTAACTATTGTCACATATGCTCTCATACATGCCCCGACTTTTCTCAAAGTATTTATAGATAATTTGTACATGATTCTTACTGAACAAAAGATCTAAGTCATCTATGACTATGCTAATGTACATATGTGTACACTTCTCTTGTCCTCTGAATGTAATCTTCTTCCACACTTTAGGAATTGATTCTTCCTTCATCATTTGATCTTCCAAGCCTTCAATTGGTGATTGGTCTGCACCAACAGCTCCCCCTCAATCATCAATTGAGGTTTTCTCTGTCTTCTTTATACTTGCCATGTCTTTGAACCTTTGTAACTTAGGTCCATCCAGACTCTTTGTCATCATATCTGCCACTTGTTCTTTTGTTGGAGTATACATCACTTCAATCTCTTTATCTAGTACCTTTTCCCTCAAGAAATGATACTGAATCTCTATATGCTTAGTCCTGGCATGAAAAACAGGGTTAGCTGCCAAATACAAAGAACTCATATTGTCTCCAAAAATTATTGGAATACTATGATCAAACTCAAAACTTTTCATCAAGGTCTTCAACCATATCACTTCCTTTGCAGCTTCTACCATTCCCTTATACTCAGCTTCTGTGGATGATAAAGCAACTGTATGTTGCTTCTTTGAACACCAAGACACTAACTTGTCTCCAACATAACATAGATATCCATGAGTAGACCTTCTATCATCTGAGTCACCTGCCCAATCTGCATCACTAAACACTTTGATTCTTGTGTCAGAAGTGAAACCATAATACAAACCTTCACTTAGGGTTCCTTTGATATATCTGAGTACCCTTTGGGCTGCAATCCAATGAGTCTTCTTTGGACAATGCATGAATTGTGACAACACACCTACTGCATATGATAGATCTAGCCTTGTCAAGGTAGCATATATTAGACTACCTACCAAACTCTGATATTTCTTCATATCATTGAACTCTTCACCTCCATACCTGCTTAATTTATGATTTACCTCCAATGGTGTAGTTGAGGTCTTGCAATCTTCCATGTTAAACTTGACTAGAAGATTCTTCAAGTATCTCTCTTGTGAAACATATACTCCATGTTGAGTATACACAATCTGCATTCCTAGAAAATAAGATAAGTTTCCCAAGTCACTTATCTTAAACTCCTTCTCTATTTGCTTCTTGAGTTCATTGATTCCTTGAGCATCTGTTCCTGTAACAATAATATCATCAACATAAATGCACATGTAAATGTATCCATTTTCACTTGCCTTCACTAGCAAGCTACTATCTGCCTTTGATGCTTGAAATCCACATTCATTCAAGAACTTAACCAATCTGTAATTCCAAGCTCTTGGGGCTTGCTTCAACCCATATAAAGCTCTCTTGAGCTTACACACATAATCTGATCCAATTGATTCCATGAAGCCTTCTGGTTGCTCCATATATACTTCATCTGCAATATATCCATTTAAAAATGCATTTTTCACATCCAATTGTGATAATTTCCATCCCTTACAAGTAGCAATAGCAATCAATGTCCTAATTGTAGACATCTTAGCAACAGGACTAAAGGTTTCATCATAATCTACCCCATAAGTTTGGGCATATCCTTTGACCACAAGTCTAGCCTTATATCTAGACACCTTACCATCTGCAAACCTCTTTGTTTTATATACCCACTTACATCCAATGACCTTCTGATTCTTTGGTCTTGGTACTAGTTCCCAAGTTTCATTTTCAAGTAGAGCATCATACTCTTCCTGCATTGCCTTCTCCCAATTCTGTTTACCTTTGGCTTCTTCATAAGTGGTTGGATCTTCTTCTGTTTTCACAATGTAGGCATAATCTTTTGTTGTTAGGAAAGATGTATCATAACTATACCTTATAGGCTCTTTCCTTTCTCTTGTAGATCTCCTGATTTCTGCACTTCTTGAAGTTTCAGCCTCATTTGATTCTGGATCAAATCTTGGCCCTTCTTCTACATGATCCTGCACTCTACATCTAGAGTCAACTTCATCAACAATTTCTTCACAAACTTTTACCTTTGCCTTTCCTTTCCTTTGAATTTCTTCAACACCTGTATACTCATTTGGTGATCCTGTATACCACATATTTTGCTCATCAAATATCACATCTTTAGTAACAAGAAATTGCTTTGTGGATGGACTCCACAACCTGTAACCCATCTGTCTATCATCATATCCAATAAACACATAATTCTCTGCTTTTGGTTCTAGCTTATGTCTTAATTGTGAAGGAACATAAGCATATGCAATACATCCAAATACTTTACAATGATCAAGACTAGGCTTCTTACCCCACCATGCTTCATAAGGGGTTCCTCCATCCAAAGCTTTGCAAGGCAACCTATTCACAAGGTATGTTGCAGTGTTAATAGCTTCTGCCCATAAGTAATTTGGACAATTCTTTTCCTTCATCATGGCTCTTGCAAACTCTACAAGAGTCCTATTCCTCCTTTCTGCTACTCCATTTTGTTGAGGGGAGTACCTGCAAGTCACTTCTCTTTTGATACCTGCATTCCACAAATAATCATCAAACTCTTTTGAGAAATACTCTCCCCCTCCATCTGATCTTAACCTCTTTAGCTTTTGTCCTGTGATCCTTTCTGCATAGACATGAAAATGTTTGAATGTCTTGAAAACTTCTGATTTATCCTTGATTACATACAAAGTAATCCACCTGGTTGCATCATCAACAAACAACACATAATATCTAGATCCATTTATGCTATAGTCCCTTGAGGGACCCCATACATCTGTATGAACCAATTCAAGCATATTTGAATACTTGTACCCTGATTTGTTATAAGAACTCTTATGTGCTTTACCTAATTGACAAGCTTCACACTTGTACACCATATGTTGCCCTTCAATATTTGGCAATCCAAGCACCACCTGATTCTTTGACATCTCCTTTATAGCTCTCTCATTGAAATGACCTAGCCTTTTATGCCATAGGTCTAATTCAGATACCTTTTGACTTCCATAGGTAAATAATGCATGTCCCACATTACCTTGGACTTTGAGAGTGAACAATCTTCCTTCCTTTTTACCTGCAATTATGTTTCTATATCCCTGATTTGGATCTTGTACATAAACACCATCATTTGTGAATTTTACCTCATATCCTTTCTCCACAATTTGCCCTACACTTATCAAATTTTTAGGAATAGTAGGAATATAAAGTACCTTGCTCAGAAGTGTACTTCCACTCTTTGTCTTCACTGATCCAATGCTCTCCACTTTATGTTTGGTATTGTCACCTGTTTGAACTGTATGTCCATTCACCCTAGCTTCCATATCAGTCATCAAAGATAGATTCCCACTCAGATGGTTACTGCACCCTGAGTCAATATAAAACACTCTTTGATCTTCTCCCATTGATTCATGAGTTGCATTCAAGATAAGAGTCATGTCATCCTTCTGATCTGATGCATAATTGTAATAATTATTGTTGTAGGACTGAGATTGGAAGTTTCTTCCACCTCCTCTACCATATGATGTCCTACCACCTCTTCCTCTGAAGTTGCCTCTTTGGTTTCTGCCTCCTCTACCTCTTTGACTATAATTCTGATTGTTGTATCCTCCATTTTGATTGTTATACCAACAATCATTTGCCAAATGATTTGTTCTGCCACAAATCCAACAAGCTTTAGCATTATCTTTGTTCTTACCTCCTCTTCCTTTACCTCTGAAATTTGTCTTCCCTTTTGTGAAGTTAGCTTGATTTGAATTCCCTTCATCATCATTTGATTGCTTTCCCTTGCCATTCTTTTTCTTGTCCTTGGAGTACATAGCTTGACTTGTACTTCTATCATTGTCTCCTTTAAGATCCTGCTCAAAGGTTAGCATATGTCCTAGCAATTGATTAAGGTCAGGAGTAAAGTGATCAAGTGACAACTCTATGGACAATATAAAAGGCTTCCACTTCTCATCTCCTCTCAAACCTGTAAGTATTTGTCTTACCAACTTTTCTTCTTCAATATCTTCATCCACTGCTCCCAAGCTATCTGCAATATCTTTCATCCTTGCCACATAATCTGAAATTGATTGTGAGCTCTTCTTCTTGAAGGTTGTGAACTCAGCCCATAGTGAGGACTTCCTTGACTTAGTTGTATTTTGGAAATGCTCTTCCAAGGCATTCCAAACATCTGTGGCACTTTCCAAACCTCTGATATGAGGTAGAAGGTAATCATTTACAGCCATGTAGATGATACTCCTTGCTTGAGCATCCTTTCTCATCCAAGTCTTCAACATTGCAAGCTCTTCCCTAGTAGGAATACTTGGATCTGCAAACTCAGGTTTTTCTTCATCTCCTGTAATAAATGATATAAGATCTTTGCTCATGAGGTGTGCTTCCATCCTCATGGACCATGCTGGATAGTTCTCCCTATCTAGCTTATCAATCTGCAAGCTTTCTCCCATCTTGTGTCCACCTGTGTATTGAAAACTTCAAGCTTTACAAACAATGTATGTACCTTTACTTCGAATTGGACTCCTTTTGCCTTTCTTGATGTCAAATAGTCTTCTCCTCAAGCTTTGACTCCAAGCTTTCACTTCTTAGTCCTTCAAGTGTTGAATTTCTTGAATCTGCAGCAGTCGGGATCCTTCTTTCTTCAAATTGATGTCTCCTGCTCTGATACCACTGATGGAGAATGTTAATCTCCAAAAGAACAACTTACTCTTGTGATTAGAGCACCTCTATACCAAGAGTAAGTCAAACATTCCACTAATTTAGAGGATCAATTGCTAATTATCAAAAGGTTAACAAATCTGTGAAGAAGATGAAACACAGAAAAGTCTACTGCACTATTTCTCCACATTGACTTATCAAACGTGTAAAGTTTTTGATGAAACTTTGTATGAAGTATCTCCTAGAGATTGCGCATCTACTCCAAATTGAATCTCTTCAAAAGATTAAGTATAACTTGAGAAATCAACTTCTCAAGTTACCTATGTCAGAAACTGTCATCTATAACAGTCGACTTTACACCTGTAACTTTTAAGACTTGGTTCTCCTTGAATAGAACCCGTTTTACAAAATGCTTCTAGACATGAGTAGCTTACCTTCCAACTTAAAGATTAAGCCCTCACTCATGCAAAACTTTAAACTGTGCTAGGAGAAATGACCAAAACATTGACTTCGAAATCTGCGCCTGTTTTAGGAACCAGTGAACACACTTCACATATGAATGTTCCTACACTTAATTCACTCAGCCTGATTACAATTGGAAGTTAAAACTTTGCACAGAGGTCAAGCAACTCTCAACTTAGACTTGTACAAAAGCATTTCACAATTGATCTACTGTAGAAGGAGAACACGCAGAAACATTGGGCGCAAAAATTTTCATTTACTCAGAGAAATTACAACTGAGTGATGAGAGCTAACACAACTAACTTTTCCTCTATCTCATGACTTCTATCTCCCTCATTCTTGACTTCTAACTATTGTCACATATGCTCTCATACATGCCCCGACTTTTCTCAAAGTATTTATAGATAATTTGTACATGATTCTTACTGAACAAAAGATCTAAGTCATCTATGACTATGCTAATGTACATATGTGTACACTTCTCTTGTCCTCTGAATGTAATCTTCTTCCACACTTTAGGAATTGATTCTTCCTTCATCATTTGATCTTCCAAGCCTTCAATTGGTGATTGGTCTGCACCAACACAAGTCTGGCTTTGTACCTAGATACACTTCCATGTGCAAACCTTTTTGTTTTGTAAACCCATTTACATCCAATGATCTTTTGACTATTTGGTTTAGAAACCAAATCCCATGTTTCATTCTCCATCAATGCATCATATTCTTCCTGCATAGCTTTTTACCAATTCTCCCTTCCTTTGGCTTCATCATATGTGGATGGATCTTCATCTGCTTTTATCATATAAGCATACTCTTTAGTAGTCAAGAATGAAGTATCATAGCTATACCTTGTAGGTTGCCATTTGTGCCTAGCTGACCTTTTGAGTTCTCCACTTCTTGAAGTTTTTGGTTCATCATATTCTGGATCAAACCTTGGCCTTTCTTCTACTTCAACTTGTCCTTCATTACTCTCTTCTTCATCACATATTTGCACCTTTGATTTACCTTTCTTTTGATTCAAAATTTCTTCATCACCTGCATGAACACTAAGTGTACCTGCATACCAAGTACCTTGCTCATCAAATGTAACATCCTTAGACACAAGGAATTGCTTTGTAGATGGACTCCACAACCTATAACCCATATGCTTGTCATCATAGCCAATGAACACATACTTTTCTGCTTTAGGTTCTAATTTATGCCTCAACTGAGATGGCACATGTGCATAAGCCAAACATCCAAATTCTTTGCAATGATCCAAAGTAGGTCTTTTACCCCACCAAGCTTCATATGGTGTCATACCCTGCAATGCTTTACCTGGTAGCCTATTGACCAAATATGTAGCTATGTTTACAACCTCAGCCCACAAATAATTTGGACAATTTTTCTCCTTCATCATTGATCTTGCAAACCCAACAAGAGTTCTATTTCTTCTCTCTGCTACCCCATTTTGTTGAGCAGAGTACTTGCAAGTAACCGCTCTCTTTATACTTGCATTCCATGAATAATCACTGAATTCATTTGCAAAATACTCTCCCCCTCCATCTGATCTTAACCTCTTCAATTTTTGTCCTGTAATTCTTTCTGCATGTGCATGTGTCACTCAAGCACAATGGTAAGTACCAACGTGAGGAGATACACCTCATAAATGTCAATCCGTGGAGACGTGAGGACCGGTATGAAGACCAAGAGCAAGTGAAGTGCACAATTGCGTGAGTGAAAGCATACAAACATGCACACACATACACACACGTGCACAAGGTAAGAGCAAAGAGTGGAACAATGAAAGAACTTCAATTACAAAAGAACTCTCTTACAAAGCTGAAATCTACAACGAGCTAACTCCTCAAATGAGCTCTCCAGCCCTTTTTATAGTTTTTTGAGTGGTTTTGGCCCTGTCCAGACCTAGTGTCTGATCTAGTTAAAAATTAGGTTCTAAGGCTGGTGTAGCTCAGTGATGAGTAGCACCTCCTTTAATGTCAATCCGGGAAGACGTGAGGATGGTATGAAGACCTCGAACAAGTGATGGCACAAGTGTGCGAGTGAGAAGCACACTAACATGCACACACATACACGCACACGTGCACACAAGGTAAGAACAAAGAGAGAGACAATGGAGTTCTTTAGATTACTCAAAAGTGCTCTTACAAGTTCAATTCTACAACAAGCTAGCTTCAAAAATGAGCTCTCTAGCTCTATTTATAGTTTTTGGCTAGTTTTTGGCCCTATCCAGACCTAGTGTCCGGCCTACTTAAAAATTAGGTTCTATGGCCTATTTGAGGGCTCAAACGAAGTCTAAAAATCATGAAAATTGGTACGATGATACTTCTAATACTCCTCAAGCTCGAGGACTCCTCAGCTTGCACAAAATGGAGTTACAAAAGGTGAAATGGTATTTACAATGATTTTTAGTGATGAGAATCACTGTTATGAGGGTGTTGATTTGGAAAAATTTTGAATGGCCTACTTGCTAGATCTTCGTTGACTACTTTGTCTGCTTGTGCCTTCTCTCCGCTCTGGCTCCCTTCTTTGGCTTCCTTGTCTTGTGAGTCCTTGGGTGCTTTGACTGCTGCCAACACCCCCCCTCTCTCGCGTCTGTCGTCTCTGACAGACCCTTGTTTGGCTGAGCATTTGACATAGAATTCAACCACGTCTGAAGCTAGGTGGTGTTCTTCTAGGTGCAGTCCTCGTGCTAAGTCTGTTAGGAGGGCATCCCAATCCATAGGACCTAGAACGTCCGGATGTGGCACACACAGTTGTTCTAAATGTAATGTTCACTCCATTGCAAAGAGGTGGAGTAGATGGGAGGGTCTGGGAACAAAGACTTCAGAGTGGTATTCCCAAAATCCCATAATGAACATCTCTTCAATGTTTGCTTGTAGCAAGCGGGGAGGTATTTAATTCGTGCGTGCCATGCATATATCACCTGGATGGAGGGAGTTGTACTCATATCGTAGACCAAGTCTAGATTACCTGCTATGAATCCGACATTTCATCTGGGATGTTTTGCATTCTGACTCCCCAGTGGCGGATGGTGGAGATCATGTGGCCCACTGTAGCTTGTCCCCGTGGCGGTGCCAGATATACATAATTGAGCCACTTTGCACAACCTTTGACATTCTTCATGATGGCAAACTCAAGCCATGTGCATCTTCTAAGTATGGGAGCATAACAGGGATTATACTTAATGAATAGTGGCATGTTGTTCCAGGTTCGAACCATCTCGGGGTAAGTTTCTAAGAGTCATAGCCGCCAGGTAGGTTGATGAATTGATCCTTGTTTAGCGCTCTCCGGGATATCATCAGGGCCGAATTGAGTGGCAAAGGTTGGAGCCTTGCCACATCGTCGTTGAATTTCGGCATTGTAATCTACCAGGAGTACACAATACGGCACATACTGATCGTCGTAGTTGCCTATCCATTTGTGATGGGACATACTTCGAAAATATTCTGATTTGATCATGATGTCCTCAATCTTGGTCATGGAGTCAATTTGGACTGCTACTCGCTCGTCGTGTGTATTAGCTGTTTTTTCGAGTTTCTGCATCCATTCCGGGGCTTCTACCTCTAGTGTGTCCAATCCCTCAGAGGTTTGTTGGCCGCCCGGCATTGGCATAGGAACATATGGCTCTTCATATGACTCATCCACTTCTATGGGTACCAACTCTTCTGGTGTTGGCTCGATGACTGGGGAGGGTTGTCTTTCATATTGGAGTAACTTGCTTTGCAATTCCGCGACCTATTCACTTAGTGCATTTACTTCTTCTGTAGTGGTTGTAGAATCGGTGATCTTGGGTTGGACTTCCTGCATCGTTAGCTGTTGGCGAAGAGTATCCCGTTCTTTGCCCAACTCATCATGCGCTTCTAGTAGATCCGCATAACTTTCTAGAATTGTCTTCATAGTGTCGGATGGCACAACTTTGAATCCTTCAGGGTCGATCTCCTAGGGGGAACCCTCCATGGCTTCCTCTAAATTTTCTTCATTCTGCCTTTGCAGGCGCTTGTTCTCTTCGAGGGCAGTGGCCATGTGCTTTTTGAGTAAGGTCAGGTTGCGAAGGCTTTTAACATGTTCTGACTCATAAAGTTCTAGTAGAGCTGTTAGTTTTTTAATTTCACCGGATTCGGATGACTGGGGAGCTTCCAAAAGGGTCTGGTGAGCGTGCTCGAGCGTAGTGTAGCGTTGATTTAGGTCAGTATTTTCTGCTTCCAATGCTACAAGCCTCTTCTATAGTTGCTCATGATCCATAGTTATTTGATGATGTCGATCCTCCAAGGTTTGATATTCTGTCTGTAACTGATGTACACACTGATGTAATGTAGAAAACATGTTATTTACATTTATGAATGCAGGGAAGGTGGAGGATGGAGGGGGAATGGGGAGTGAGAAAGGGATAGTGAATGAAGTGGACACGATAGGTGATGTGGGTGGAGGGGGTATGGGAGATTGTGGTAGAGAAGGGGGAAGGAGTGGTGTTGTGGCTGGTAATGTTTCCATGGTGTCAAAAGTGTGGGTGAATGTGTAGATGGGGACCGTGGGTGGGGTGGATGTGATGTTCGTGAATATTGTTGTAAATGTGGGCATTGTGATCCCTCCTAATTGGGTGCCTGGTGAGATAGGAATCCCCATAACATATGTGGTGAGTGTTGAAGTTGGGGTAGTATTGTCGTGTGGTGAAGTGAAGTGTGTAGTGATAGGTGGTGAGGGTGGTTATGGTGGTGCCTCGTGATGTTCCTCTGTCTGTGTAGTTTCTCCTGGTGCCGATACATTTATGTGAATCTACTTGCCGGAGCGCATGGGACGCATAGGCACCCGTTTCTCAAAATGATGAATATACGCCATAGCTGAATGAATGGATTCATCCAGACCCACCGCGTCCGCGTGCAGGTTCATGGATTCAATAAACATTTCATCCACGCCTTCCTCTCCTAACATTTGGCTCATTAGCACCTTCCCTGTTTCGAGCGACAGTTTGTGCTATTCCTGGACTCGCTTCATGGTTTCATATAATCTTTTTATTTGTGCCGAATAGGCTGGGGCACTCGGTAGTTCTTAAGTGTCTTCGTATTCTTGATCATACTCCTCGTCTGCTTCTTCTTCTTCAGTCTCTTCTTCATCCTCTTCTACTTCTACTACTTCCGGTTGGGTCAGGGCTGAAGTTGTTGTAGTGAGTTGTGGTCCTTGGGTCTGCTCTCCTTCCGTCTCGAGGTTAGATTCATTGATCAGCCTAGTGATTTCTTCATCAGTGAGATCATTCAGGGTGTAGCCCTGTGGAAACTCCAGGTCAGAAGGGATTGGAGGGAAAACTAGATTGGGTCCTTCTGCACTCTATCTAGGTAAGCGAATTGTAAACGGACAGACATGTCGCGTTTGTGGAGGGGTCACTTCTGGTGTGGTGGTGGATCCCCTAGCTTGGGCACACGGTAATTGGACTGTACCTCTCATTTTCTTAGAAGGAGGGCCTGTCTCTGGAATTCTTGAGCTCGGGACCACACTAGTGCTCTTTGGATAGGCACGTCATAAGCTAAGCACCTGTAAATTATTCTTGTCAGTGCACAACACCCATGAAGCACGTTCTTTTGTTTCTTATTCCATCGTTGATGTGCTAGGTGGATTTGATCTATAATCCAGTGTGGTAAATTGATTGTGAGATCCTCTGTCTCTGCCAAGTACAAGTTGAACCAGATTCCTTTTTGTGGCATCGTGAAGCGTTCTTGGGCGGGGAAGGCAAAGTGTTGCATGACCGTTCGTAGGTGGAGGGTGATGGTTGGTGTCATTGCTACCATGTCCTTCAATTTGTTGAGATCCTTGCGCTTCATCCTGCTGGGAATCATTGTTTCTTTCTCAGTGGGAATATGCAACCTTGCATGTTCAATGCTTCCCCTACAAGGTTGAGGGTCAGTTTGAATCTTTGTAGCTCATGGCCTGGCGTCAGTGAGGGTAGCACGAAAGTACTATCGCCTCCCTTAGCTCTGCTAGGGGTGATGGTATTGATAAGGTAGGAGCAACGCAGGAAATCTGGCTTAGGTAGATGTGCTCAGAAATAGCTATCCAAGCCCGCTTTGGTCCATACCGATCACATTACTTCTGCATTCTGGTACTACTCGAATTCATGGGTGACGAAATGGTATCGTCCCCATTTGCCATTTAACTCAATTTCTGCCTCCCAAAAGTAGGTGCCGTCTCCCAATGGTCCTGCAACATCACTGAACCAATGAGCGTGTTTGCCCACTTGAGAAGTATGTCCCTATGGTGGGTCCTGAATAGGAAGCACATGAACAGCTCTAAGTTCTTGAGGCCTCTCGGTGAGTTGTGGTTCGAGGAGGAGGGTTTCAATGTCCACAATCTGGGCGCTGGACCCTGCCGTGGAACTGGTGCCTTCTGCTTCTGCCATGTTACTGCTTGCTTGCTAGTTCTGTGAGAATATAGAATCATGCGTTAACATTGTAATGGACAAGATAGAACAATTTTTGTCCCGTTACAACATTAACATGAGGTGAATGATGGGTTAGTAGGTCAGTGAGTGCTTGATGATTGTGTGTGCATGTTAGTGAAAAAGTAGTCCTATGAGCTAAGTGAAAAGATGCAGTGTGAGAATGATGCAGTTAGTAAGTGGATATGAATTTACAAATCGGGGTCGCGGGGTTTATTACAAGCTTTGGGTTGCCAAACATAGTGGATGGCTTTCGGTTTTGGTTTTGTGGAGACTCCGGAGGGCTTTATGAGAGTGTCTGCTTGGAAATGAGGCTTTTTAGGGACCCATTTACAAGTGATTCTGCTCGTGCTCATGGGCGAATATGTGTTCGTGCGTGTTGAATAAGAGTGAGTATCAGCTGTTCGAGTGAGTGAACCATGTTGTACTTGGTGTGATTTGTGTGTAGCTATTTGAGCCTGCAAGCAAGCCTTAGGCACCCAAATTTGTCTTGATTGTGGGCCAGCCTTCATCAACTTCTTGGGTACCCAGATAGACTTCACTTTCACAGAAGAATTTTTGAAAGAATTCTTAGTAGTGTCATGTCGTTGATCACTAATAAGAAGTTTAGTTCGTAATTGTGGCTTGATCGCAACAGGATGCTTGCCTTTCCACACCCACACTTGTTTTAATGGCGAAGACGCCTTGCTTCGTACTTCCTTTTCGCTTCCAGCATGGGTCATCTGCTTCTTCTGCTTTTGATCCACCTTTGGTTGCCGCCTCCTGATGGCCTTTGGAAAAGAAGGGAGTTCCATCGTATCCTTGACTTCTTTGTTGAGACAATCATCCCTCTGCATCACATAGTTTTGGACAAGAATAGCATTGTCATCTTCATGTGTACTCCTGGAAGGACCAGGAGTTTGTGTCTTTCCTAGTTCTTTGAGTGCTTCATTCTCTAATTCAAGTGTAATGCGGTTCTGATTTACCCAGACCTGAAGAAGTCCACTTCTTAGGTTTAGGTTGACTGCATGATCATAGATCTAGTCTTGACCCAAGATAAGAGGTTCAGTGAGATCCTCATCTTGACACACTAGTGCTTTAACTGTCATTAATATATCTTGAATGTAGAGGGGAAATTCCACCTCGCCCATGCAAGGGGTTTCCACACCTCCCAATCCTATGAGATATGCTTCCACAGGATTGACATTTAAGTTCAATTCTCGACATTAAGAAAGTTTAACAGCACTAGTGGCTGCACCTGAGTCAATCAATTCTCTACAATCCTTACACTCTTTCCTTGTCCTATCTCTAAGGTCACAAAAGGACGTCGATCAATTATTCTATGAGAGCTAATACCTGAAACTTCACACATAACCATATTATATTCTTGAGCTGCATAAGCCTCTGTCCTAGGCTGATCTCTACCCTGTCTTCTCAACTGCCTCTTCTCGAATTCGCTTTTCCTCTTCTCTACTTTTCTTGGTAGTGTTGAGTCAGTTTAACATTTCCTCTGTAAGGGGTTCCTGATATAACTTGACTCTGCATCCGCTAATGTAATTCGGGAGAACATCACCTTCTAGTGTAGCGAGCTGAACTGCTCCACTCGTTGAGATCCTATTTATGATCATAGGTCCATAACCTCTCTTCTCTAGTTTCCGTGCATGTTGCTTCAAGGTGTAGACTAGGACTAGGTCTCCTGCCTTCAAACCCTTATCTTTCACATGTGCATCAAAATATGCTTTTTGTCTTTTCTTAGCCACGTATATTCCTGCTGCAGCTCTCAGCCTTGTTTCTCTTAATCGCTCAAGGTCAAATATTCTAGATGAGAGCTCATGTCTTGTCCACTCGTGCTCCTGTGCTACTCTCAATGTTGGTATCAAGAAGTCCAATGGTAGCATTGCATTTTTGCCAAACACTATCTAAAAGGGTGTGGTGTGGAGTACCGTTTTATAGGCAACCCTGTAAGCCCAAACAGCATGGTGTAGCTGTTTGTCCCAATCAGAGCGTTTATTATTCACCAATTTAGTCAGCACATTGCATAGAATCTTATGTGTGCTTTCGGCTTGCCCATTAGCTTGTGAGTGATAGGGGGCACACTTCTTGTGTACTACCAAGAATTCTTGGAGAAGATTTTCAATAACTTCATTCAAGAAGTGAGTCCCTCTATCACTTACTAGCTCTATAGGTAGCCCGTATCTAGTGAACACATTTTCAAATAAGAACTTAGCGGTCGTCTGAGCATCATTCTTTGTCGTAGCCTTTACCTCTACCCACTTGGTTAGATAGTCTGTGGCCACAATGATATATTCAGCATGTGAACCCTTAGCTGGGGGATTAATAGGACCAACAAAGTCTATTCCCCACTTGGAGAATGCACGTCCACCCATCATTATGTGCATCCATGTGAAGGGTCGGCCACCAAAGACTTGCAAATAGTATAGCCTTGATCACCCGATCTGGTCCAAAATGTCCTCCTACTACACCCTGGTGAGTAGTTTCCAATATCTTGAGGTATTCGCTCTCATGTACGCATAATCTGAGGTAACCATCTTTACCACGCTTGTATAGGTTGTCACCAATGAGTGAGTAATCTAGGGCTTCTTGTTCTAAACTTCTTTTCCTATTCAGGGTCATATCTTGAGGGAATGTTTTCATCCTCAAGAAGGCTACTAGTGGTTCACTCCAATCTGGCACTATGGACACTTGATAAAGAGTGTCATGCTCCACGGGTGGTTTAGTGCAATAGATCGGGCATTCCTTGCATAATTTATGGACATCAACTTCCATACTCGGCCAATGCACTCCGAGTCTCTTTAATGTATGTAGGGTTTGTTGCCTTGAATAATGTTGCTCTAATGCACCCACATGTGTTAATTGCAACCATTTTGCATACTCATCCTCTTCCACACAACAGGCTACTATCCCTTGATATGTATGCTTGTACATACTTCCTGCCATGATGTGGTACTTTTGGGCTTTTACTATCTCTCTATCTTGAGTGCTTATGACTGGGTGGTTAGGCCCATATGTCAATACTGGCACTAATGGCTTAGCCCACTGAGGTACAACTTCCAAATTAAACAAGTATGCATCACGAAGATCATCTGACACTCCTTGTGGGGCCTCTCCAGATGTCAGTCTTGAGAGGTGGTCTGCTCTCAAGTGAGTCTTACCTTTCCTCACCACCACTTCAAAGTATTCTCCATTAGCAAGAGGAACCACCTTACCAATCTACCTGTATTGCATGGCTTGTTTACCAAGTACAACAGTGCTTGATGATCAATAAAAAATTTAAACTTATTTGCAAGCAAATAGTGTCTAAACTTTTTAACCGCATACACCATGCCTAATCCTTCTCGTTCAGTGGTGGTATAATTTTGTTCAGCTGCGTTCAATTGTCTACTAGCATAGGCAATTGGAAGATCCATATTACCTTCACCAGTAGGTTGTGCTAGCACACATCCAATAGCATAATTGGATGCATCCATATGGACATGGAAGGGCTTATTCCAATCTGGTGTGGTTAGGATTGGTGTTGAACATAATCGTCGTTTAAGCTCATTGAAGGAGTTCTCACACTCTTCAGTCCACTCGAAATTGGTTAAAAGTCCATACAGAGGCTTTGCTATGATGGCATACATGTGTATAAACAGTTGGTAGTAACCACAATGCCCCATGAAAGCTTGTACTTCCTTGACATTCCTTGGCCTAGGTAGCTCTGCAATAGCTCTAACTTTTTCCTCATCTGTAGATATGCCATTCTTTGACACTATGTGTCCTACAATCTTGCCCTGCCTGACCATGAAAACACACTTTTTTGGGTTCAGGTAGACTTGATATTCTCTACATTTGTCAAAGATTTGCCTGAGCTCAGGTATATGTGTTTGTCTAATGTTGGAATGGGCATAAAGATCATCAACGTAGACTTCTAAATTCTTCCTCAGGAATTCTTTGAACACATGGCACATCAGTCTTTGGAAGGTTGCAGGAGCATTGGTAAGCCCAAATGGCATTACCCGAAAAGCAAATATGCCCTATTCTATGGCAAAAATCGTCTTATGCTGATCTTCGGGAGCTATGGCTACCTGATTGTAACCAGAAAATACATCAAGGAAGCTATACACTTCCTTGCCTGCTACTCTTTCTAATAGATGCTTAGTGATCGGAAGAGGATAGTTATCTCGAATGGTGGCTGCATTAACTTTCTTCAAATTAATGCACACACGTAACTTTCCATTCTTTTTGGGCACAACTACAATAGGGGATACCCACTCAGTGTGCTCAATTTCATAGATAAATCCACCTTCTACCAGTCTATCTATCTCCTCCTTGATCTTAGCAGCATAGTTATCATTATATGTGTATGGCTTCTGTTTAGAAGGTTCAGCGTCTCAGGTCATGGGAATTGTGTGGGAACATATATCAGGATCTACACCTTTCAAGTCCTTGTAGCTCCAGGCAAATACATCTCTGTATTCTCTCAGCAAGGCTATTAACTCCTGCTCTTCTTCGTCCGTCAGGTCATGTCCTATGTAGGTGGATCTTTCTTCTCCTTCTTCTATGGCGACAACTATTTTCTTGGTGGTTTCTTTGTTGTCATAGGCCTCTCCTGACTGTGCCTCGCGTTTAGGCATTCTTATCATGACTCTTCTATCATCTATCTCATACTTCTTAAAATTGTCAGGGACCTCAAACAAAGATTCTTCTTCTTCTGGTGTGACTTCTCTCTTCTTCCTTTTCTTAACTTCCCTCATGGGGTTCACTTGGGAGGTTAACCTCACATCATTCGTGATTTCTCCATGTCTCTGAGGGTAAGCTTCTACTTCATAGAAGTATTCTTCATCTGATGTGAAAGGTGGGTCCATAATGATTGACTCTAGATCAGAGTCACTTGCATCCTCAAATGCATCAGGGCTAGGTTCACATTCTTCCATAACCGAATCTCTCATGATTGGCTCTATGGAGAAAACTGAAATGTCATAGCCATCCTCATCACAGTGGGGTGTCCATTGTTCTTCATTGATGGCTACATCCATTGTTGCTAAAATTTCTACCCAGCCATGAGGTTTGAATTCTTCGTCAGGGAATATACAGGTGCATAGGCCAGGTCTTGAATTGATCTATGTGTCTCTTTCGCACCTACCTCTCTGGCTTTTTCTCTCTTCTCCTCTTCTACTACCACTTTGCACATCCATAAGTGGGTGTCTTCATGCATCCATGAGGATCCTGATCCTATGGAATGCACCGACTTTGTATCATCTTTGGCTATGTGGATGGGGTTCCATTCGATAGGGGGTACATCTCTATGAGAGTAATCTTTGAGATTCACTTTGGTCATAACACCTAAGTGCTGCAAATACAAGGAATTGGTTCCCCAATCCTGTACCACTTGCAACTGTCGCATAAATGGTCTTCCCAAAATCATCTCATAGGCATGGTTCTTGCTAAAATCACATATGGCGAAAGTATGCTCAAAATCAACACCGCATGTAGTGAGAGTTATTCCTTCTAGCAAGCCTAAGGGTCTTTCTATGTGACCATCAGCCATCTGTAATTTCATTCTCGTGGGCCTGAGTGCTGGCTTGCCCCAACGCTTCCATAGAGAAGTGGTAGAAATGGCAACTCTTGCACCTGAGTCTAGAATTGCCTTGGTAGTGTACCCCTGATGGGTAATGGGAAGATACGTGTTTCCTTCCTCTCCTTCACTCATGTCTCTTATCTTGTCCAAGGGTATTTCTGGCACTGTGCGATGAGATCCTACCTAGCAACGAGGTTTTGCTACTTCTGGCACTTGATTGGCTACATGTTTCCACAGTTCTAGCCTAACCTTGAGTAGCTCTTCTAATGTGAGATTGCACTGCACTTTAGTATTCTTTATTACCTCCGTATTCCTAGGTATGACTGAGTCTTCGCTTCTTACCATGATCGTGGGTGTTCTCATATATGTAGAGTTAGCTTCCCATGGGCCTGTGAAATGGGGTAGCTCCTGTAAGGAGTTAGACTCAAAGTCTAATCTATACTTTCCTGCTCTCCATAAATAGAAGGAATGTCTTGTGGGAATTGATCATGCGCGTCATCCACAAGTTCAATGGGAGGAGGAACTTCACTTTCTTTAGCCCATTTCTCTTCTTGAATCTCTCGCAGGAACTCTGGTGTGTACCGATTCATAGAAGAAGAGGTGTCTGGTTCAGTGGAATTAGGCACATAAGCTTCCTGTGGGGGAATGCTTATTCTTTTACTTGCCCCATCTCTTCCTTGAGGGTTCTCTTCCTTGGCAGACCTTGCAATTATGCTCTCTAACTTCTCTAATAGTCCATCCAAGTGCAATTGTGCCTTGCTGAGCAAGAGTAGTTGAAGAGGCAACTAGCTTCAAACATGGTCTGAGCCAATGCTACCATTTTCGTGCAAAGCTTGGTTCTTTCTATCTCTAGGTCAGCTCTACGGTAGCACTTGTCATGATCCGTTACATTTGGCCCTTCTTGGATTCTGGCCTGATATGCCTTAAGCATCATGTCTATGTCTTCAGGAGTGGGGTCAGCTAAGACTGATCCTACTCTAGGGGGTGGTGGGATTGTCTGAGGTGGGTTGAAAAGTGGTGGGTTAGATAGTGATAGGGATGATGGTGGTGGTGGTATGTGAGTGTGTTTGAGAGGTGAGTTCAACAATTTTGGCTTTTGTTTCTCTTATGCTTTCTTCTAAGTCGCTCATCTTTTTAGACCATTGTCTTTTCATTCTCTCTCGGCTATCTTTCCAGGCTCTCGTCCGTTTCTTGGCTATGCTCTCAGTTTCACTAACCTCGACACTCTTTTCTTGGCCTGAGCCGTGGTTCTGCTGCAAAGCCTGAGCTCTAGTGACTACCTGTACTGGTGCAGTGGAAGTCACACTTCCTGTAGAATCTATGACTAACCCAATAATGTTGATAGGGGTGATTTTTGGCATATTATTGGGGTTCTTTGGACAATCTCGTAAGAGATGATCCTTTCCGCAATCTTGACAGAAGCCTTGAATTGTCACCGATTGGGGTTGTGTAGGGGCAGGCAATGGACAATCACGAATGAGGTGATCTCCCTGACATCTGTAGCATGGTCCTCTAGGGAATGGGGGACTTACTTGCCTAGGTTGAGTTATAGGGTTGGGATTTGTGTACATGATGTTTGCGTAATCTGGCTCCCAACTAGGTTCACTCGGTTCTTCACTATAGTAGGACTCACCATGTTCAGGAGACTGCATGTAGTAAGCTTGGGGGCTATCAATATGTGTAGAATCAAAGCTATGGTCATTGGGGTCACTTTCTGAAAGTAAGAGAGTTACTGGGACTATAGCTCTATTCAAATTTTCTTCAGCAGCTGCATACTTTACTGGGATCACATTGGTTGGGGTAGGAGGTTGCTAAGCTAACACAGGCTGAGGCCTTTGCTGGGTTTGGTAGGGCTGTTGATAGGGTTGTTGAGGTCTGCCATATTGCTGTGGTGGCTACTGGTTCTGGTATCTTCCTTGTTGAGGGTATGGCTGAGGGTAGGTTTGCCTAACCACTTGCTTGTTGTATGGGCAATCTTGTGCGGTGTGATTAGTGTATCTCCTTTCTATGGTGCAGTATTGGCTACTGGGATTCACTTGGGGTTGAGCTCATGATGGGACATACGTTCGCCATATGGTCACCTCCACAAGTATAGCACCGCTTAACTGGGGCAAATCTTGGAATTTGTTTGCTAGAGACACCTAGTTTTTGAGCTACCTTCTCTGCGAGTTCCTCAATAGATGTGGATTGCATGGAAGAGAGTCTAGAAGAACTATCTGAATCTTTGTAGATTTTTGAAAGCTCTAGTTCCTCCCCTAGGTTATCCTCGATGTCAATGCACATGCGCACACACTCTTCTATGGTCCTAGGGTCTTTCAAGTACACATATGATCTCAACTTTGTACTCAACAGTCCATCTAGGAATAAAGCCACTTGTTTGGCTGGTGTGGGTAACTCAGAAACAGGACATCTCTCTAGATATTGCCTAAACCTTCTTCCTGCAAGTCTAACTATCTCTTGAGGGGTTTGCTTGAAGCTATGAATCAGTGAGGAAGTGTTATGCCTTATGCCACTCTTAGAGAGTACAATAATGAAAGCCTCTAGAAGTTGGTCTATATTCCTGAAGTGTCTCTCATTTAATCGTTGAAACCACATCAAAGCGGTGTTCCTAAGGGTTAGCCCAAAGGCATTGTACTGCGTGAATAGGTCCTCCACTTGCTCAGCTCTCAAGACTTGCCTAAACTCAACCACATGATCATATGGGTCTCCAGTGCCATCGAAGTAGTTCTTCATGGACTTAACTAGCTATGTAGGTCTCAAAGTTCTAGTGTGTTCCCTAAGTCTTGGTAGAGGGAATTCATCAGCATTTCCTTGGTTTCTTGGGGCTCTAGCTCTCTCAGGTTCCATTCTATCTTGTCATGATCCGTTACATTTGGCCCTTCTTGGATTCTGGCCTGATATGCCTTAAGCATCATGTCTATGTCTTCAGGAGTGGGGTCAGCTAAGACTGATCCTACTCTAGGGGGTGGTGGGATTGTCTGAGGTGGGTTGAAAAGTGGTGGGTTAGATAGTGATAGGGATGATGGTGGTGGTGGTATGTGAGTGTGTTTGAGAGGTGAGTTCAACAATTTTGGCTTTTGTTTCTCTTATGCTTTCTTCTAAGTCGCTCATCTTTTTAGACCATTGTCTTTTCATTCTCTCTCGGCTATCTTTCCAGGCTCTCGTCCGTTTCTTGGCTATGCTCTCAGTTTCACTAACCTCGACACTCTTTTCTTGGCCTGAGCCGTGGTTCTGCTGCAAAGCCTGAGCTCTAGTGACTACCTGTACTGGTGCAGTGGAAGTCACACTTCCTGTAGAATCTATGACTAACCCAATAATGTTGATAGGGGTGATTTTTGGCATATTATTGGGGTTCTTTGGACAATCTCGTAAGAGATGATCCTTTCCGCAATCTTGACAGAAGCCTTGAATTGTCACCGATTGGGGTTGTGTAGGGGCAGGCAATGGACAATCACGAATGAGGTGATCTCCCTGACATCTGTAGCATGGTCCTCTAGGGAATGGGGGACTTACTTGCCTAGGTTGAGTTATAGGGTTGGGATTTGTGTACATGATGTTTGCGTAATCTGGCTCCCAACTAGGTTCACTCGGTTCTTCACTATAGTAGGACTCACCATGTTCAGGAGACTGCATGTAGTAAGCTTGGGGGCTATCAATATGTGTAGAATCAAAGCTATGGTCATTGGGGTCACTTTCTGAAAGTAAGAGAGTTACTGGGACTATAGCTCTATTCAAATTTTCTTCAGCAGCTGCATACTTTACTGGGATCACATTGGTTGGGGTAGGAGGTTGCTAAGCTAACACAGGCTGAGGCCTTTGCTGGGTTTGGTAGGGCTGTTGATAGGGTTGTTGAGGTCTGCCATATTGCTGTGGTGGCTACTGGTTCTGGTATCTTCCTTGTTGAGGGTATGGCTGAGGGTAGGTTTGCCTAACCACTTGCTTGTTGTATGGGCAATCTTGTGCGGTGTGATTAGTGTATCTCCTTTCTATGGTGCAGTATTGGCTACTGGGATTCACTTGGGGTTGAGCTCATGATGGGACATACGTTCGCCATATGGTCACCTCCACAAGTATAGCACCGCTTAACTGGGGCAAATCTTGGAATTTGTTTGCTAGAGACACCTAGTTTTTGAGCTACCTTCTCTGCGAGTTCCTCAATAGATGTGGATTGCATGGAAGAGAGTCTAGAAGAACTATCTGAATCTTTGTAGATTTTTGAAAGCTCTAGTTCCTCCCCTAGGTTATCCTCGATGTCAATGCACATGCGCACACACTCTTCTATGGTCCTAGGGTCTTTCAAGTACACATATGATCTCAACTTTGTACTCAACAGTCCATCTAGGAATAAAGCCACTTGTTTGGCTGGTGTGGGTAACTCAGAAACAGGACATCTCTCTAGATATTGCCTAAACCTTCTTCCTGCAAGTCTAACTATCTCTTGAGGGGTTTGCTTGAAGCTATGAATCAGTGAGGAAGTGTTATGCCTTATGCCACTCTTAGAGAGTACAATAATGAAAGCCTCTAGAAGTTGGTCTATATTCCTGAAGTGTCTCTCATTTAATCGTTGAAACCACATCAAAGCGGTGTTCCTAAGGGTTAGCCCAAAGGCATTGTACTGCGTGAATAGGTCCTCCACTTGCTCAGCTCTCAAGACTTGCCTAAACTCAACCACATGATCATATGGGTCTCCAGTGCCATCGAAGTAGTTCTTCATGGACTTAACTAGCTATGTAGGTCTCAAAGTTCTAGTGTGTTCCCTAAGTCTTGGTAGAGGGAATTCATCAGCATTTCCTTGGTTTCTTGGGGCTCTAGCTCTCTCAAGTTCCATTCTATCTGTCTCTATTCTCATCCTTTCTTGACCCATGGGTTTGGCTAAACTTACCTCTGGCCTGTCTCTACTTCTATCCCTTTGAGCTCCATGAGCTTGGGATGTTCCAGCTCCTTGGTGGCCAAAAGAGACATTAGATCTTGGTTGGGGAAAAATGAATTCACCCTTCCAAGTGTAGGCATGCCTACCATGCTCTGTGACCACAAATATTCTTTCTAAAGCGTTGTCTAAATAGGTCACCTTGCCTGGGCTATCAGGATCTTTGAATTCATAGATCGTGATTGTTCCTATTTCATTAGGTTGATCAGGCTTATACCTCCAAAAGGCTTCATCGGTCTCTCGGTTCAAGAGTAGATCTATGCTCTTGTTGTCCTGAGGAATCCACTCTGGTGTGAGGATTCTAGTAAGAACAGATTTGCCTTGAGGGGTCTTAGGCTCTCCACCTAAGTTTCCTTGCTCTAGGTCACCTATATCCGTTTCTAGGATCACATTCCCGAATTCATATGTCCTATCTGGGTGGCTGGTGGCTACGTATATGGTTCCTTCTTTGTCCAGGTATGCACCATTTTCAAACTTGACTGCTGGATGTTCTATTCCAATGGGTTGATCAGGGTTTTTAATTTGGACTACAGATCTTCCTAGGCCGTCCTCATAGATGCAAGCACCTAATCGGTTGGTCCTAAGGTATTCCAACTGAGTCTTGTAAGGGCCTTCAACCCTCTGCAAGTATGGCACACCTGAACTCCCTGTAGGTCTGTCCATTCCTTGAGACATCTCTGATTCACTAGTCTTAGAGCTAGGGTAATGTGAATAATGGCTCAACTGATGGGCCCAAGACCTAGCAGTATGATTGACATTAGCCTCTGAAGACCTAAGACTCTGTCTATCTCTCCCTAGGTGTCGTCCTGATCTAAGGTTCATATGCCCAATTGAATCATCCCAAATTTCCCAAGTACAATTTTGTTGTTGAGTTCTTTTGTATTAGTCACTTGTTCTTTTAATTTTTCTTAGGATGTCACTTCTTTTCCAATCAATCGTCGTTACAAGGAACACTTAAGTTTTCTCGTACTTGAGGTTGGTCGCTTGATTTAAATTCTTTTCCCTTACGTTGTTTCGCAAATGTAATCTCTTGGTACTTGCACTTGAGTGATTAGAGTTCTTGGACTTGGTCATGCTTAACTTAACCCTAATTGATCAAAGCCTCTATCCGTGCTTAGCCTATGCTAGGAATTTGACAGAGGGTGTTGAGAATTTCCAACCTTTAGTTTTGCTCCTTGGTTCCCCTTGTGTGCCCAGGAAGCGTGTTCCCAAGCTTGCACTTACTCTTGTTTCAAGTACCCTTCGATGCTCTCAAAGGACCTGTAACAGTCCCAAAGTTAGCTTAAGATTTTAATTCAATTGACACAACAAACTATTTTCATTCATGCAATTCAGAGATCAAACTGTTCTTTGGCTTTATGCCAAACAATCCTAAGAATCCCTCAACTTTCTTCCCCCTTGGTATGGTCAAATTAAAAATAGTATATCTAATAATCCTATACTCCCCACGAGCTTTCCAAAAAAACAAAAATCACAGCAAACGGATTTCGTATGAGAAAGTTATGATTGTTCAGGGTTCTAGGGTTAAAACAGGGTTCAAACAGGCTAAATAGGCAAACAGGACTTCTCGAAATACTTTGTGTAACAGCCTTACAATGCTCTAACAAATTTCTATTGTTTCCCAAATAATACCCCAAAATAGACCAACTATCTTTGCCCTAAAAATGGCCGAATTTGCCCGTCAATCGCGATCGAGTGGTCTGTCAATCGCGATTGATATGTCAGACGCGATCGACGTGTCGGTCGCAATTGACAGGTCCGTCGTGGCTGTCAATTGCGATTGATGGGTCAGTCGCGATTGACACGTGGCCGAGATTTAAGTCAGTCGTGGTCAAAGGATTGTTGACTCTATCGGTCACCGTTGATGGGTCGATCGCGATTGAGAGGTCCATCGTGAGGGTTCTATCGATCGTGGTCAAACAATCGTTGACTGGGTCAGTCGTGATCGACGGGTCGATCGCGATTGATGGCTCGATCACGATTGACACATGGCACGTGTATGCTCTGTCGATCGTGGTCAGTCGGTCGTTGACTCTGTCCGTCGCGATTGACAAGTCGATCGCAATTGACAGGTCGATTGGCAAGTTTCTGTCATCGTTTGTCGATCGCGATTGACAGGTCGATTGCGATTGACATAAAACTGAGGAATTTGAAAATTTTAAACACACTTTTGGAATGCCCTAGACCTAGAGATCTTGTTTATGCACTTAGTTTTGCAAAAAGGTTCATTTTTTTGTCGGTCGCGATTGACAGAGGTCAATGCCTCGGGGCCTGCACAGTCAAAATTTTTACCTGCTGAAGTTGGTACAGCTGCTGAGGATGCTGATTCTTGCATAAAATCTCAAAAAACATAGAAAAGCACAAGCACGCAAATGCTCTCTCGCTCTCTCTCACAAGTGAAATGAGAGAAATGGCATGGGTATGGTGATATGACCAAAAAACTCAAATTTTCACGATGATGGAGATGGAGGTGGGAGATGGTGATGATGATGATGGTGATGAAGAAAACAAAAGAAAATAGATAAAAGTGAAGAAAATACCTATGACTCCAACGCCTCAACTCTACATCTTACCATCACACCCTCGTCCTCAAAGCTCGATCCCCGACAACGGTGCCAAAATTTGGTGTAGCTCAGTGATGAGTAGCACCTCCTTTAATGTCAATCCGGGAAGATGTGAGGATGGTATGAAGACCTCAAACAAGTGATGGCACAAGTGTGTGAGTGAAAAGCACACTAACATGCACACACATACACGCACACGCGCACACAAGGTAAGAACAAAGAGAGAGACAATGGAGTTCTTTAGATTACTCAAAAGTGATCTTACAAGTTCAATTCTACAACAAGCTAGCTTCAAAAATGAGCTCTCTAGCTCTATTTATAGTTTTTGGCTAGTTTTTGGCCCTGTCCAGACCTAGTGTCTGGCCTAGTTAAAAATTAGGTTCTAGGGCCTATTTGAGGGCTCAAACGAAGTCTAAAAATCATGAAAATTGGTACGATGATACTTCTAATACTCCTCAAGCTTGGGGACTCCTTGGCTTGCACAAAATGGAGTTACAAAAAGGTGAAATGGTATTTACAATGATTTTTAGTGATGAGAATCACTGTTATGAGGGTGTTGATTTGGAGAAATTTTGAATGGTGTGCTTGCTAGATCTTTGTTGACTACTTTGTCTGCTTGTGCCTTCTCTCGGCTCTGGCTCCCTTCTTTGGATTTTGTCTTGTGAGTCCTTGGGTGCTTTGACTACTTCCAACAAAGGCTTATTTGGGGACTAAAACAGAATCTAAAAATTATGAAAATTGTTAGGATGATACTTCTAATACTCCTCAAGCTCGAGGACTCCTCCGCTTGGACAAAATGGAGTTGTAAAAATGGAAAATGGTATTTACAATGGTTTTTAGTGACAAAAGTCACTATTTTTATAGGGATTTCTTCTGAAAATTTGACATGTGCTTCTTGGAGCTCCCTACATGCTCCTTCTTCTTGTGTGTCCACTTCATTGATGCGCTTCGCTGCTTGTGTGTGACCTTGACTGTCAACACTCCCCCCCTCTAGAGTCCGTCGTCCCAGACAGACCCTTGTTGTAGTGGTTGTTCCATGTAGTGTGTGGAGAGATAGTGTCCATCATGTATCCACAAGAGTGGTCCATCTTCCAATTGTAGCTTGGGCAGTTGTCTGGTTCTTCATTTTGTCATTGCCACCTTTGTATGGATTTCTTCCGTGCATGCCAGCTTGATGGTGTCTTTGTGAGCTTTAAAAAATTGTTAGCTACTCAAAAGAGGTTGTCAATGTTGGTTATGACTAACTCTCATGGTGGATTGCTTTCTTGCGCTTGTTGTTGTCACCGTGGTGTCCTCTAGTTCTTCCAAAGATGGCTTGCCTCGTTTTCATGCCAAGTACTTGGAACCCATAATGAATGATGGGTAAGTGCATTAGTGCATGGGTTTAACAAGATATGTGCCTTGTGCATGGCCTTGTATTGTGGCCCTATGCATGCATACTTGGGAAATGCATTGGAAGAATTATGGTGCAAGAATTTGGGTCTTGAGCTAAGTGCTCAAGGGTATGCCGATGAAGAGGTTTCTTAATCGGTCATGGTTATGTTGTTGTTGAAGCATACAATTCTTACCATGGTGAAAGTTCCATCGATCTTCAACTCTTCGTGCGGTGCTCTCATCATGGTGATTGGGCATTAGCTTGTCGTTCTGTTGATGGACATCCTTGTTGACGGTTCATTGATGAGGTTCATGGAGTGCCGGATCCTGTTGCTTTTTCTTCTTTTTCTTCTTCTCTCTTTTTTTTTTTTGAGAAATGGAGTAAAACAAGAAAAAAAATGTTAGCATTAATAAAATATTTTACATATGTCAGATGTGTCTCATGTGCCTGGGATCCTCAATGGTGTCTATGCACGGCCGTGTAATGTGGCCCTATATTAATGCATACTTTGGAGATGCATGACATGAATGGTGCAAAAGACAAGGTTATGCCAAAGGCACATGGTTGTTGCTGGTCGAGGCTTTTGATGTTACTTGTAGGCTTGATGCAATCTTTGTTTGGAGGTGTCGATTGAATCTTGCAATGATGTAATCCTCCTTATAGGGATCCATTTGAGAATGGTATGTGGCCCTATGGAGAGCACTTCTGGCCCTTTCATCTTTGGATGGTTTCTAAATTTTGGTATCCAACGTGGTTGGCTCTTTGGCTCTGTGGAAGCTAGTGGTACTTTTGGCTTCCACACCCATACCCTTTTTGGTCGTCTTTTTATTATCGGGGAGGAGATGAATTGATCTTCTTTTGGTCTCGGTCCATGGTTTCGACTCTTGCTTCACCGTGGTTGCTTTGTTGAGATTTTTCTCGAGAAGGAGATCATATTGTTTTGTGCATGTAAGAGTGCCTTGGGTACCCACATTTGCAATCGCCCTTGTTGAGTTGTGGCTAATTTCTTTGGCACCCAAATTTGTACGTTATTATGGTCGGCCTTTATTAATTGCTTTGGTGCCCAAATTTGTCGAAGACCGTAAGATTGAGCTGACATCCTCGTTTCTTGGTACTTCTTTTAGCATGGTTGGCTTGCCTTGATGGGAATGGTTGTGGCAAAGCTGGTGGTTGCTCTCCTTTTCATACCCAAATCTGCTTCCTGTCCTCAGCTTCGTTCTTTTTGCACTTGGTTTGTCTGTTTGATGTAGCCATTTGCGTGTACTGTTTTACTTGCCTCTTTGGTTGAATTTTTGCGGCTCCAAGAGTCTTTAAAAAAGAGGAGGGGTCCTCTCTCCTTTGAGACCGTCCTTTCATGATTGAGTTCGTCTGGATCATATCTTTTGTGACACATACAACATCTTCTTTTCTCATATTAGGTCGAGAAGAACTAAGAGAATGTGTGCCACTGGGCTTTGTGCTCATGCAATTCTTTAATTCTAATGTGATGCATTGTTCATGTAGCCAAACTTGAAGAAGTTGTCGTTTAAGGTTTAAGTTGATGCCATGGTCATAGATCCAGTCTTGACCCAAGACAAATGGTTCTATAAGGTCCTCATCTTCACACACTAGCATTTTGACACTCATTGAAACATCTTGAAGATAGATGGGAAGCTCCACCTCGCCCAAACAAGGGGTTTCCACACCTCCCAAACCTATGAGATAGGCCTCTATGGGCTTGATGTTCAATTGCAGGTCTTGGCAGTATGAAAGTCTAACTGCACTAGTTGCGGCACCTGAGTCAATCAATGCTCTCAGAGTCCTTGCATTCTTCCCTTGTCCTACCGCTATGGTCACAAATGGACATCGATCAATTATTGAGAAGCAAGTGCACTTGATGTTTGACACATGGCCATGTGGTATCTTGGGGCCTCAGGGTTGACATCTATGCCTAGGCGTCTTAACTTATTTCTCCTAATGCGTTCTCAAGCCTCATCCTGTACTTCTTCTCTAACCGGTAACTCTTCTTCTTTTCGCTTCTTAGCAGTGTTGAGTCTCTTTAGCATATCCTCTATAAGAGGTTTGTGATACAACTTGACGCGGCATCCACTAATATAGTTTGGTAGGATATCACCTTCTAGTGTGGCCAATTGAACTGCACCACTAGTGGAAATCCTATTAATGATCATGGGTCCATATCCTCTTTTTTCCAATTTATGGGCATGTTGCTTTAGTGTATAAACCAACACTAGGTCTCCCTCTTTCAAGCCTTTATCTTTGATATGTGCATCGAAGTATGCCTTTTGCCGTTTCTTTGTAGTATAGATGCCTGCTGCTGCTCGTAGCCTTGTCTCACCTAAGCGTTCTAGATCAAAGATCCTAGAGGATAACTCGTGTCCATTCCACTCATGCTCTTGTGATACTTTTAAAGTTAGGATTAGGAAATCCAATGGTAGCACAACATTTTGTCCAAAGACCATCTGAAATGGGGTGGCATTGAGTACCGTTTTATAGGCAACTCGGTAGGCCCAAACAGCATGATGAAGCTGTTTATCCCAATCAGAGAGCTTATTATTTACAAGTTTGTTCAATACATTACATAGGATCTTGTTTGTGCTCTCAGCTTGTCCATTAGCTTGTGGATGATAGGGGGCAGACTTCTTATGTATCACTAAGAATTCTTGGAGAAGATTTTCAATGACTTCATTCAAGAAGTGTGTGCCTCTATCGCTCACTAACTCTATGGGTAGTCCATATCTCGTGAACACATTCTCAAATAAGAATTCTGTCGTTGTTTGAGCATCATTCTTCGTTGTGGCTTTGACCTCTACCCACTTTGTGAGATAATCTGTGGCTACAATAATGTACTCTGCATGGGAGTTTCTAGCTAGGGGGTTGATAAGACCTACAAAGTCTATGCCCCACTTCAAGAATGCACGTCCCCCCATCATTGGTCTCAAAGGCATCTCATCTTTTCTTATCAGCTATTGTGCACGTTGGCATGTGTCACATTTCTTCACATAGGTATGTGCATCCATATGAAGAGTGGGCCACCAAGTCCTGAGAATAGAATAGTCTTAATTACTCAGTCAGGACCAAAATGTCTGCCTGCCATGCTGCTATGGGAAGTTTCTAAGACTTTCAAATAAACTTATTCGTGAACGCACAATCTTAAGTATCCATCTTTGCGTCTACGGTATAGGTTATCGCCTACTAAGGCATAGTCTTTAGCCTCATGCTCCATGCTTCGTCTTCTTGCTAGACTAGCCTCGCTAGGTAATGTTCCTGATCTCATAAATTCTACCAATGGAGCACTCCAAATTGGAATTAACGATATGTGATAAAGGGATGCTCCACTGGGGGTCTCTCTTTGAACACCGGACAATTCTTAATCCACTCATGTATTTCTTTGTCCATGCTAAGCCAATACACTCCTAAACGTTTTAAATTTTGTAATGTTCGTTGTTTAGAATAGTGATTCCCTAGAAATCCTTCATGGGCTTGTTGCAACCAACTACTATGCTCATCGTCCTCGACACAACAAGCTAGAACACCTTCCATGTCTTGTTTATACATGCTTCCTGCCAATATTTGATAGCTTTGTGACCGTACAACTTCATCCTTGTTCGTCTTCACATTCTTGTTTGCAGGTCCGAAGGTTAGGACTGGTACCAACTTATTTGCCCATTTAGGAACAACTTCTAGATTGAACAGATAAGCATCGGGCAATTCATCAGACACTCCTTGCGGTGACTCTCCTGAAGTGATGCGAGAAAGATGATCTGCCCTAAGGTGGGTCTTACCTTTCCTGACAACCACTTCAAAGTCATATTCCATTAGTAAGAGGAACCATCTTACTAGACATCCTGTATTGCAAGGTTTATTGACCAAGTATAATAAAGCTTGATGATCAGTGAAAAACTTGAACTTGTTGGCCAATAGGTAGTGTCTAAACTTTTTTACAGCATACACCATGCCTAAGCCTTCTCTCTCAGTTGTTGTATAATTTCGTTCTGTGGCATTTAGTTGTCTGCTCGCATATGCTATGGGCAAATCTAGATTGCCTTCACCTGTGGGTTGTGACAACACACATCCTATTGCATAATTGGATGCATCCACATGTACATGGAATGGCTTATTCCAATCAGGAGTGGTCAGTATTGGTGTTGTGCACAAGCATTTCTTCAGCTCATTGAAGGACTTCTCGCATTCGTCGGTCCACTCAAACTTTGTCAACAAGGCATAAAGAGGCTTAGCTATAATTGCATACATGTGAATAAACCTTCGGTAATATTTACAATGGCCCATAAAGGCTTGTACCCCTTTAACATTCCTTGGCCTCGGTAATCAGCTATGGCTCTTACTTTGTCCTCATATGTTGATATTCCATTCTTCGAAACAATATGACCTAAGATTTTACCTTGACGTACCATGAACACACACTTTTCTGGGTTCAGACACACTCGGTATTGTCTACACTTGTTGAAGATCTGTCTGAATTCAGGAATGTGGCATTTTTTTTGTTGGGAATGAGCACATAAATCGTCCACATATACTTCTAAGCTCTTTCGCAAGAACTCTTTGAAGACATGACACATGAGCCTTTGGAATGTTGCAAGTGCATTGGTGAGTCCAAATGGCATCACGCGAAATGCAAAGACTCCCCACTCTGTGGCAAATGCCGTTTTGTGTTGATCTTCAGTGGCAATGGCTACTTGATTGTAACCTAAAAATCCATCTAGGAAGCTATAAACTTCCTTGCCCGCAACACGCTCCAATAAATGATCAGTGATTGGAAGTGGATAACTATCTCTTATCGTGGTGGCATTAACTTTTTTAAGGTTAATACACACACGTAACTTCCCATTCTTGTTGGGCACCACTACAACAGGGGACATCCATTCAATATGCTCAATTTCATAGATGAATCCGGCTTCAATCAATCTGTCGATTTCTTCTTTTATTTTGGTTGCATAGGTGTCATTATATGTGTAGGGCTTCTGTTTGGTGGGCTTGGCATCTGCTATCATGGGGATCATATGAGAACAAACCTTCGGATATACTCCCTTCAAGTCTCTATAGTGCCAGGCAAACACGTCCCTATATTCCCTTAACAAGGCTACCAACTCTGCTTCCTCTTCTTTACTTAGGTCATCTCCTATGTATGTACATCTCTCTTTGGTTTCTTCAATGGTGACTACGACTTTTTTGGTCTTTTCTTTGTTATCATACGCTTCTCCTGTGGTGGCCTCTCTCTTAGGCATTCGTACCAAAATTTTTCGGTCCTCTACTTCATATTTCTTGAAATTTTCTTGTACCTCAAACAATGATTCCTTCTCTTCTTGTTTCACTCCTTGTCTTTTCTTTTTCTTGTGACCTCCCTCACTTCCATCCTTTGAATTTACCATGTTGATGCTTGTGAGAGGTTCTTCTTCTTTTTGTGTAAATACTCCTATGTCTTCCAGATAGTGCTCCTCTGAAATAAAGCAACTATCCATCACAATGGACTCTAGATCGTCATCATTCTCTTCTTTTTCTATGAAGTCACTAGGATTACATTCTTCTAGCAGGGGCTGAAACATGAACACTGAAATATCATAACCTTCCTCATCACAATGAGGTGTCCATTGTTCTTCATTAACTGCAATGTCCATGGTAGCTAAGATTTATGCCCAACCATGAGGCTCAAATTCCTCATCTTGAAAGATCATCGGTGTATAGGCTGGGTCTTTAACTGGTCTATCTCCTAGAGAAGTTCCTTTTTCTCTAGCCTTCAAGCGTTTGTCCTCTTCCTTTGCGACCTTGCACATCCACAAATGAGTATCTCCATGCATCCAAGATGTATCAAATGAACTTTTAGTGCACAGAAATTGAACCTTCTCGCTCCTTGTGGATAGAATTCCACTGTAGGGGTGGTACATCTCTAAAGGTGTAATCCTTCAAATTGACCTTGGTTGTGACCCCTAAGCGTTGCAAGTATAAGGAGTTGGTTCCCCAATCCTGTACAACTTGCAGTTGTCGTAGGAAGGGCCTTCCTAGGATCATTTCGTAGGTATTAGTTTTACCAAAGTCACATATAGCAAAGGTGTGCTCAAACTCTACACCACAAGTGGTTAGAGTTATCCCTGCTAGCAATCCTAGAGGTCTTTCCACATGGCCGTCAGCCATCTGAAGCTTCATTCTAGTTGGTCTTAATGCAGGTTTACCCCATTGCTTCCATAAGGAGGTGGTTGCAATAGCAACCCCAGCACCTGAATCTATGATCGCTTTGGTTGTGTAACCTTGGTAGGTGATTGGAAGATAAGTATTACCTTCTTCACCTTCGCTCATGTCACCGATTTTGTCTATAGGTATCTCTGGAACTTTCTCTTTAGAGCCTGCTTTTGGCATATTGGAATCAAGTTCTGGAACCTAATCCTTCACATGACTCCATAGCTCCAGTTTGGCTTGAGCAGCTCTTCTACAGTGAGATGACACTGAACCTTGGTGTTCTTCACTACATCAGTGTTCCTTGGAAGCATTGAGTCTTCATTTCTGATCATTATTGTGGGAGCTCTGATCTTGAGAGATTCAGATTCCCATGGGCCTGTGAATTGCGGCAACTCTTGTAAAGAATTGGATTCAAATCCTAAACTTTTTTCCTCTTGTTGCTCTACTTGGTCTCCATATATAGATGGGATTTCTTGTGGAAATTGATCATGAAGGTCATCAAACTCAAGAATCGGAGGCGGATTATCCTTCTCCTTGGCCCATTTCTCTTCTTGTATTTCCCGCAAGAACTTTTGAGAGTGTTGTTGAATTGAAAGAGGTTTTCCCTCATCTATGGAGTCAGGAACATAGACTTTCATTGGTAATGAGCTTTCTCTCTCAACGGTTGGTTGAGCCTGTGGAGGTAAAGAAAATTGTGGTTTATTTACCAACTACTCTAATCTATCTAGTAAACCTTGAAAGTGCAAACCCGGGGTGATAGCATTTGTCTGATTGAACGATTGATTGGCCTCGAACATAGCTTGAGCTAATTCCACCATTTTTATGCACATTTTGGTCCGTTCAATCTCTAAATCCGCTCTAGGGTAGCTCTTGTCTAGGTTTGTAGGTGTTGGCCCTTCTTGAAGTCAAGCCTGGTATGCCTTGAACATCATGTCCAAGCCTTCTGGGGTTGGATCTGCAAGCACAGACCCTGGTTGTGGTTTATTTATAGTGGTTGGTGGGTGGGGATGAGATGATGTGGATGGAGTTTTGACATGCGAGGGCTTTGAGAGGCGATATCTTCTATTTTTGTTTTTGCATCCTTCAAGCTTTCTTCTAGTTCAGATAACTTTTTGGTCCACTTACGATTGGCCTTCTCTCTAGTATCCTTCCATGTTCTTGTTTTTCTCTTACTAGGCTCTCCTGACTCACTTGGCTCTGATTGCTCAGCTAGTTGAGCTTGTTGTAAGGCTTGTGACCTAGTAACTGCATGTATAGGAGCTACACTATCGCTACTGGAACTTGAATCCCCTACTAGGCCTACCACATTAACGGGTGTAACCTTTGGTGCACTAGAGGGATGTCCGGGATAATCTTTCAGGAGCTGTTCTTTGCCACACTCAAGACAAACGACTTGTATTGTGATGTTCTATCCTTGTATCGAATCTGGTGGGAAGGGTGGTTGTTGTCCTTGTATAGGTTGATGTTGGTTATATCCTTCATGTTCATATGGTCTAGTTGCTCCTCGTGGTTCTGGACTTGGGTTATACCTAGGAACCTCTCTGCCTTGTTCTCTAGGAGGGTACCCGTATGGTCTACCTTGGGGTGGTACAAACGATCGTGGCTGCCTATTCATTGGATAGTTTCCGGTGTTGTAGTTGATGTACTTTTGCTCACTATAAGGGTATATGTTAGGCTCCTGAGTTGGTTGTCTATCGTAAGGGTAAGGTTGTGATAACCCTAATCCTTCTCTGCTGCAGACATGGGATGGATGATCTCCACCACAAAGTGTGCAACTTTCTAACATTGGCACTCTCAAGGAAGAGTTCTGGTAGTACCTTGGACCTTGTACCCCTAATTTCTTGGCAACTAACTCTGCCACTTCCTCCACATATCTTGAACTAGAAGTCTCATTGCTCCTTATATCCTCTGATATGGTAGGATCTTGTGTGATTTTGAGATCCTCAGCTAAGTTGTCTTCCAAATCTATGCATTCTTGAAGACACTCACTTAGGGTTTGTAGTCATTTTACGTATACTAAGATTCTCAATGTTCCATTGGTTAGACCTTCTAAAAATAGGGATATCATTTTTTGTTGAGAAGGTCTCTCTATCACAGGGCATCGGTCTACATATTGCTTAAATCTTCGTGTTGCATTCTTCACTGTCTCATTAGGAGCTTGTTTGAAATAATGTATTAAGGATGACGAATTGTGCTTAATCCCTCGCTTAGTGAATTCTCAAATAAATTCTTGGAAGAATTGTTCAATATTGCCAAAGGAATTTGGATCCAAGGATTGAAACCAAGTTAAGGCTATTCCCGTGAGGGTTGGCCCAAAGGATTCATATTGCATGAAAAATTCATCCACTTGCTCCGCTCGTAACACCTGCTTGAATTCTGCTATGTGGTCATAGGGCTCTCATGTGCCATCGTAACAATTTTGCATACATTTGGCCAGTTGGATTGGTCTCAGTCTTCTGCCAGGATCTGGGGATCGAATTATGATGGGAAAAGCGTGTTTTACTGGGTGTATTCCAGCTCCTACACCTTGGGGTGGTTCTACCCCAACGGTGGTTCTATTCATATTTCCCATTCCTTGGATAGTGTGGCCGTGGGGGTTAATTCCTGGCATGGTGAATTGCTCATGTGGTCTATCGGGTATACTACCTTGGCTCATTTGTCCTAACATCACATTTTCTGTTCTTTGTTGGGTCTCGAATGGGTTTTGTGAGGTAGTTGCATGATCTCTAGCTAACTCTCCTCTTTCATTAATCTGATTAGGATTTTCAGTTACTACATAGATCTGGCCCATCTTGTCCATGTAGACTCCATCTTCGTACTTGACAGTTGGTCTTGGAACTATTTCTAATTCAGTAGTGTTTCTCATTCTTGCTACTGACCTGTATAGACCGTCGAGGTAGATGGGTATTCCTTGCAGGTTAGTGGATACGTATTGAAGAGACATCCTATATTCCCCTTCCACTGTAGACATAAGACCTTCCCTAGGTATGGATATATGCATGTCTTCAGAAGCCAAGAGTCTCTCCCAATTAAATGAAATTTTTGACTCACTTGTCTATGAACTCCGCACGTAGTGTTAACCATTGAGTTGTGAGTCCCTGACTTGGTTGTGTGGTTGACCTTAGTTTTAAGTGATTTGGTACTTTATCTATCTCTCCTTAAGTATCAACTTGAGCTTAGGTTCATAAGCCTTGTCTACAAGTCCAAAATTGTCCTTTGAATTGCTCAAAATCTTGTGGAACCCCTTGCTTCCTAGTCCAACCTGAGGGTCAACTTCAAAATACCCTATCTAATAATCCTCGTATTAATTTTACCGTAACCAGTGGAAGTTTTGGTAGTACTCCCCACGAGCTTTCCAACGAGCCCAAAATCACTCCAAACGGATTTCATATGAGAAAGTTATGCTAGTTCAGGGTTCTGGGGGTTAAAATAGGGAAATAGGATCCCTCTAGGAGTACCTCAGGACAGGCGATACGATACCAAATTTTCCACGTGATACCACTATGGATGATACCACCTTGGACAATACGATACCACTCCCTAGACGATACCACCAAGTCCACGATACGATACCAACCACACGATACGATACCTCTGCATTCGATGATACAATACCAAGTTAGTGGATGATATGATACCAGATTGCTCATGATACGATACCAGGGTAAGGGACGATACGATACCAAAAATTTACACGATACGATAGTGGAGCTCTCGCGATACGATACTGGTTCTATGGACGATACGATACCAAAGGGTCAGACGATACGATACCACTTTCTTGCACGATACGATACTAGAATAGGCACAATACGATACCACTCGATCAACGATACGATACCAAGTGGACCGTGATACGATACCATCGGGATGACCACGATCACAATACCAGCACTTGACGATACGATACCAGAATGGTATCGCGATACCTCAAGTGGGCGTGCACGATACGATACCAAAATGGGAGGCGATACGATACCGAGTTGGCGATACGATACCAACTTTGCACGCGATATGATATTTATGCAAGTGGCGATATGATACCACTGTCACGCACGATACGATACTGCTCGATCGATGATACAATACCACAAGGTGCATGATATGATACCATCGGGGCGACCGCGATTGCGATACCAGCACTTTATGATACCAGAATGGTATCGCGATACCTCAAGTGGGTGTGCACGATACGATACCTCGACAAGTATCACGATACTCGGGAATTCTAGTATCACGATACCAAAACTCAATTGGACATGATACTTGGAGATTTTTAAGCCCAAATTCAAAATTTTTTGCAGATATGTGTACCTTGTGTCCTCCTTGTCAATCTTATCTGCCTGTAGATGCAAAATCTATCTCCAAACCGGCGATACCACCCGCATGATCCCAGACGTTGTCCTTGTCACTCCGTGTTTTTGAGAGTTTTTCAAGTGTTTTTCTTCAGCGATTTTGGTTCTCAACTCCCCCTGTGCTTCTTCCTCACAGCCACGAGTAAAGAACAAGTGAATGTTTAGTAGGTTTTGACAAAGAATTGCATTGACAAAGGCAGCTTATATGTTTTGACTCATATGTGTATGAGTTATGTTGAAGATTTTGAGCAGGCAACTATATATTCCCTCAAAGAATTCCTGGAGTGTCAATACAAAAGAAGTATATTTCTTCTTCATCTAACTCTTGAGGTAAAAGAGTATTTGTAGAAGATGTTGGAGACTTGGAGGGAGGTTTTGTGTTTGGAAAAGTTACCTCATATTCAGTATTTTCAAAAAACTTCAGAAAATTCAGATTTTTGATGTACTAGTCAATTGAAGTATCTACTTTCTATGATTGTCTTGCTTTTTGGATACATGCTTGTATTCAAAAAGGTGTTCCATCAAATCCTATCACTTGATTGAGAAGTGGAGTTAGCCAAAAGAAAGTCAAGAAGGTACTATCACATTTCACTCGCATGTATCACATTTCACTCACATAGAATATGAAGATATGAAGTATCAACTTGCAGCTTTTGGAGTTCTCAAGGTGAGGAGTTTGTCCACTTATGTTTCAAGTAGGAGTTGCAGATTCTTGGGAAGGATTTGGTTGAAGAAAAGTTTTATAACTTTATGTGAGAAGCATGGACACTTGGAGACATTTAGGTAGCAAATCAAGCATTCAATCATGAAGGTTTGATTAGAGCAGATTCTACACAGGTATTTTGTTGGAAAGATCATAGATCTCGTATGATCTTATATGATCTTGGATGATCTTGAAGGTCTTAAAGATCTTGAGTATTTATGAGTCAATTGTTTATCCTTTGTTTGTAAGGTTCTTCGCATTGGAAGAAGTAAGTCAAAGAGTCAGGTTCTATCAGATTTGTGTTGCAGAGAGATAGAAGAAGATAGTTGTTATGTTGCAGAAGGTTATGAATCCTAAAATGCTTTCAGCAAGGTTTTTATGATAGATCAACTAACCTTATTCTAGATTTTTGGAAAGCTGAGGAATGACAGGGAAAGCTATTGGCATGTGCACAATGCTAATAAAAAGGGTTCAGAAGTTTTATTTCAGACACAGGTATTAATGTTATAAAAAATCAGATTTATGAAGACATTCCAGATTTCATAAAGTCTAATATATTTGAAGAATTCTAGATACTAGTGTTAAATCATCCAGGGGCTGATGAAACATGAAGACTTAGTTTTTAAGCCATATGTGAAAGAATGCAGATTCATACCTATAAGAATTCCAGCTATTCCTATATCAGGTATTCGTATATCAGGTATTCCTATATCAGGTATTCCTATATCAGGTATTCCTATATCTCCTTTGTGAGTTTCTCTTTATGTTCTAGCTTTGAAAGAAGAAGGAAGAAGGAGAATGTCTTGAGAAAGTTCTTGTTAAGTGTTCCTGTTTAGGAGAAGGTTCCAAAGTTCTATTGAAGAGAAATTTGATATTTAAAACGTATGTTTTCAGAAGTGCACACATATATGTTTATACCAGGTTCTGAAGGAAAGAGGTATGAAGGACTAACAGGTATGAACAAAGATGAAGACATGATGACATCATAGATATGAAATTTTGATGAGACTCGTGAGTTGAATTGAGTTGACTTGACTTGAGTATAGCCAGAGATGAACAAGCAATGTTCATAATACACTAAGTTGTGAGTTGTCAGTCACAAGTCCCAGGATTCAATTCTTGATTATGTTTAGTGTATTTACATGACACAGCAGAAGGATGTTGAGAAAGCTTTCATAAGGTAAATGCAAATATGTGGATCTTAGTGTATGTTTTCAGGTTTGGGAAGACAGGAGATAGCAGGTTCAGAGTCAGTACATGCTACATATGTTGTCAAGCAGTGATTGCTTGATGTGTACACTATTGGATATCTAGTTTTGCATATTTTCTCAAGTATTATGGTTCATATTCAGCAAGTTCAAGTTGTTTGAAGTTTGAAGAAAAGTAAAATTTAGTTTTGAAGAAGACTTTTGAAGAAAAGTTTTGAAGGTCAATTTGGGGAGTACAAGTCTGAAGCTTATGAAAGTTTGTAGATGAATGAAGTTATATATCCAGTCCAGCTTGTACAACTATGACATTGAAGGGGGGATTGTTGGAAAACAATGTTTCAATGTCCCATTGGTCAATATTTGTTCAGAGTATACAGGATTTCCAGAGAACTTTTGTAGCTTCTATATAACTAAAAGCACCCAATGTGGTGGCTAAGTCATCATCCTCCCATCAACCCCATGCGGGTTCGAATCTCGTCGTTACAACACAGTGGCGCAGTGAAAGCGCGATATTTTTTTGTCATGTTTTTTGTGAAAATGTTTTTCATGCTTTTCTCATAAAAAATGGCGACATATGAATTGCGATGAAGGCTTTTCGTAGTTCGTGCTTTACGGAGAGCTTTTGGAGTACTTCATTCTATCAAGAACATACTATATAAGGACATGTTTGGGTTCACCTCAAGGTATCCTACACCTAGTTCAACGCCAGGTTTGGTACCTCAATAGAGGTGGTGCTCTTAGCACATGGGGCAGCCATGGTGCTATCTTGGAGCATGTTGAGGAGCGGCTATGGAGTTCTTCTTGGAGAAGAGTGTGCTCACACTCTTGCTTATGGAGAGGACTTGCCATCGGTAGCTTGGTGGTGTGGATCAGCCATCCACATGATATATTTGAAGATTGTCTTCTACATGAAGATTTCGGGTTACTTCAAAGACATTGGATGGTGGTTAACATAAGATTTACATCTTATGTTAAGAATTCAAGTACATATTCTCTTTATGCACACAGGTACTACTTGAACTATATGGAAGTGGCATCCATATCAGGAGCAGTCCTATTCAGCATAGGTACAAGAGAATCAGTACATGTATGCTTTATGCATATTTGGATGCGGTGTTTGAGAAGGTATGTTCATATGAGTTTGAGGATTTCTGGCAGCAAACTTGTTAGCATTCTTTGCTACTTTTGTAAGTATGTGATTTTTCACACACGTATTTGACTTAGGGTCTTCCATAGCCTAAGTTCTGATTAGGGTTTGTTGATTATCAGTTTTAGACTGATCCTTCCTCTTTCTATCACTCATATTCACTCTTCTACAACCTATTAGGTTACACATCTCATATATATTCAGATTTCTATCCATACATCTGAATATGTTTATTACGTTTGTATATTCACTCATCCATCTATTTCTGTTCACATGGATGATTCAAGTTCTAATGAAGAATCTAGTCATGAGCATGACACCTTGGACACAGATATAAGGACAAAGATGAATAATGAAGGATGGACGGAGATTCACCAAGTCAAAACCACCCCTGACAACCAACACTCCCAAGTATAGAATTAGGAAGCATCATTTGAAGGAATACACCTCATCCAATTAAATGCACAATCCAAGATTAGCGTAAAGGAAGCATCTATAACACAAAAAGATTCGGTGCCACCAATAAAGGAAGAAGTACAAACGAACCCAGAAAAAGAAAGGCTATCACAACAAAATATGGACAAAACTATGATTGAAATCCCTGATGATATGCCACAAGGTAAGGCAATAATCGAAGAGGCTGAGCCAAAGATACAACTCCATATTCGGCAGCCCCACGAGAAAGATGTTACGATGGGGGAAGAACCTAGCATACCTACGTGGTTAAATGTAGATGTTACTCATTTAAAACCAATAGTGAAACAAATGATATAGATGACAATGGATATGCAACAACAAATGATGGAAACAGACGTAGACTACGACAAGGCCATGAGAGAAAAAACTCAATTCCAAGTAATGAGTGAACAGTTGTCTACACAACTAATCCAAGCTCAACAGGTTATTTCACCCAAAGAAACAGAAGTCAAAGAAGTCTGAGGACAATGCACTACACTAACGGAGAAGAATCAAAAACTCCAAGAGAAACTTATGGAGCTACAGAGATAGTATGAAGTAAGTGAAGCGGACAAGGAAAGAATGAAGGTTGGAAGCAATCTGTTAGAGATGCAGATCAAAGTATATATGGAAGAAACCGACAATCTATGCAACAGGAATAAAGAACTGATGAATGCCTTGCTATACGACCAACCTATAGAAAAACGAGAGACAACCGCAATTGACAAGAAGGATTTGGAAGATCAGATTGCAAAGTATGAAAGTCTGTTGAAACAAGAGCAAACCATGAGAGAAGAATGGGAAAAAAGGTATATGCATGATACTAATGAACTCAGAAAAGCAATGGAAAGCTGTTGAAGACAAACTTTTGGTAGTTTGTAATGAAGATATTGACCAAATAGCAGCCATCGGTAATGAGCTTTTGATAGCCAAAGATGCATTAACAACGGCACTTAATGAAATCAAGGAGAAGGAAGAACGTATTGCACAGTTAGAAGTGCAAATAAAACAACAAGCAAACATCGGGAGACCAGTAGAGCCGCATACAGGAAATCCTACTAACGAGGTAGAGGTACGTCCTCTATCTCCCCCGATCTATCATTCACCAGTAAAAGAGAAGACGACCGAACCTTGTGATGATCATCCCATGTTGTATACTGCAGAAATAGGTCAAAAGGAACAGGCATTATTGGTGTCCCGGTTGACGGAGAATTTTGAAAATGAAGTGGTCAAAATAATGGAGGCCAAAATTAAAGGAAAAGACCTGGATAAGATCATAAAGCCATTCAACATACCTTTTGGATTATTGAAAGAGAAAACACATTGGTATATAAGGCAGACCACGCAAAAAGATCCAGATGAGCAGTTGAACTTCAAAGAAAACATCTTCAGTTACACACAAGAGGAATTTGAGACAGCACAACCTTTGTGGAGAAGAAAATTTTTGGAAAAGAATCCTATTTTGCGGGTGCACTGGCAAGCAGCACCATATTTATTACAAGTAAATCCTTCTTTTTGCCCAACGCCTCTTCGACGTGATGTACAAGAATTTTTGGACATGCAAAAGTGGTAAGCTCAATAATCAATGGTTGAATTATCCATTACTTCCAAGTCCATTACTTCCAAGAATGTGAAAGAAGATTCAAGAACAGGGCCTTTAAAACGTAACGCTAGCCTGACAAGGAGGCAAGGCCGACCAAGTGATGCATGTGGTGGAAAGAAGTAAACGAGCTGCATACAAGAAGTGAAGCCTGTCAAGGGACGACAGAGACAAAGAGGGAGAGAGTTTTGTAGAGCAAAGAAGAGCAAGATTTAGAGAAAAAGAAGGGACCCAAAATTTTTCCGATTTGGACACTTTGTTTTTGTACCATAGTCATTTTGTAATATATTTTTTCCGATGTAAATGCACAAGAGGAGTCCTCTAGATGCATACCCATAAAGATTTGTTTCATCACCCATGTAAATTAGTAGAAAATTAGTCTTTTAGTCAATAAAGTGCCAGTCTCATGTGTGAAAGAACCAATTCCAGGGCACATGTATATAAGTCATTTTGTGACTCTTTGTAAGCACTTTTGGCCATTGTGAGCATCAAGAGCACATAATTTCGAATTTGTGTCTTCTCCTCTCTATATCTTCTTTCTTGTGAGCTTGCATGCATGTGTGATGCTTGGAAAGAGTGCTTAGAAGTGTTGTCTATGCATGAAAGTGTTGGTTTGTTGTTGGTAGTGTGTATGCGAAGTGTAGGAAGTGCTAACGCATAGAGAGCCCATTCCCATGGCTTAGTATTTTGCTCGTAACTTGAAGCAAGAGTGTCAGAATCGAGTGAAAAGACTACCATTGGATGCGTCTTCTTGAGAGCTTTGAAATGAACATCCTATGTGCTATATTCGGAATTTTGAGCTGAGAGAAAAACTCGATTTCCTATTGATTGTTGTTCCAAGTGTCGCGACACCATAGCCAACCTTGACAAGCTTGAATGTGGTGGACTTGCACTTACATGTACCTTGTTAAGCATCATTTGCATTGATCATCATTTGAATGCATGTCTTCATACACTCGGCTAAGTTTTGATACTCCTTTTATTGATAATTAAAGCGTGAATCCCCACTATATGCACTTGAAGGGGATAGAGGTATAGTCTCTTTCTCCACAAGTCCTTAAGTCGATACTCAGGTACACACCACTATTGGACACACAAGCATCATAACAACCAGTCCAATCACTATCTGTAAAAGCATGCAAGCATGGTTGAATATCTCTTCTATAAAAGAGACCTAAGCTCAAAGTGCCTCTGAGATATCTAAACACACGTTTTACCGCTTGCCATTGCTTACTGCCAAGGCTATGCATGAATCGACTCAACTTGGAAATTGCATACTATATATGCGACCTTGTGTTGCATGCATGTATAAGACATCCCATAGCTTGCTGATAAAGAGAAGTGTCAAATGCATCACTCGAATCCTCAACAAAGAACCTGAATCCTCTCTCAACTGGTGTGGAAACTGGCTTACAATCCTCAAAGTCAAAACACTGAAGTAGCTTTTCAACATACTTTGTTTGATGCATAACAATCCCCCTCTCAACGGATACAAACTGGATGCCAAGATAGTAGCTCAAAAGTCCAAGATAAGTGACATCAAAAGTATGCTGCAAATCAGCCATAAGAATTTCAAGTTTTGCATCACAGGACCCAGTCAACAGTATGTCATCGACATAAAGAACAAGCACTATAAGATCAGCCCATTTTTGCATACATAGAGTGTGATTTCAATCAGACTACATGTGAAGCCAAGAGCAATCAAGTGCTTATGGATTTTGTCATACCATGCACATGGAGCTTGCTTGAGACCATACAAGGCTTTATGCAAGCGAAAAACCATATGCTCTTTCCCTTTCATAGCAAATCTAGGAGGTTGCTTCACATAAACCTCTTCTTGCAAATCACCATTCAAGAAGGCTATTTTTATGTCCAACGGATGCACTTTCCAACCTCGATGGGTAGCCAATGCAACCACGGTATGAATGGTAGTCATGCGTGAAGTAGGTGCAAAAGTTTCCTCATAGTGAATGCCATATTTTTGCGCATATCCTTTGGCAACCAATCTAGCTTTGTAGCGATCAATGCTACCATCAGATTTTCTCTTAATCTTGTAAACCCACTTTGTACCAATGGCATTCTTTCCTTTTGGCAATTCACATAACTCCCAAGTACCATTCCTATGTATGGAATCCATTTCTAATTGCATAGCACTCATCCATTATGGATCGTCACATGCATCTTCAAAAGAAAGTGGCTCTTCATTACATGTTGTAGCAATAAGAGAATAATCCGCAAAATTACTTGTTGCATGGTGAGAGCTTGATCTTGTTCTACCAAGTAAAAGTAAACTCAATTTGTTGTGCTGCAAAGTTTGTTTCATAAACTTTGGCATAGATTGTGCACTCTTGATAGACATGCGTTCATTATGTAATACATCTTCAACCTCTAGATCATGTGTGGGCTGAATTTCATGCTCATTTTCAGCCATATTTTGATGCAAATGTTCAGCCATATGTGGCTGGAAATTTTCAGTAGTTTTGATTATTTTTGGCTCAAAATTTTCAGCCATGTTTGGCTGGAAATTCTCTCCATTTTCAGCCCTATTTGGCTGGAATTTTTCAGCCCTTTGAGCCTCAATTGGATGGTCTACATGACCATAGTCAAGCACACCATACCAGCCTTTTGGTAATATTTGCATCTCTTCTTCTTTTGCAAATCACCATCATTAGAGGAATGAGTGGAAGAGGAAGGTTCAAGCTTTGGTTTTGATGAACCCAAAGTTGAACCATACTTGCTTTTCCCCTTTCATGATATAGCAAGTGCTTGCAGTCCCTCAATCAAACCACTCATATTCACTCTAGATTGCTCTTCTTGCAAAAGAAGAGACACAATCTCATCAAATGCATACATATTGGGATTTCCTTTTGCAACCAAACAGAGTGTAGTAGCAAAGCTTTGAAAAGATTTCGGTAATCCTTTCAACAATGTAGAAATGAGTGATGCATCCGGAATGATCTCATGTATGTTTGCCAATTGCTATTTCAAGTCCTTGATGTGTGTCACATACACATCTACTGAATCATTTTCAGCCATACATACATCTTCAAGTTGCTTCCTCAAGTATGCAACATGTGCTTCATTACGCATGGCATACAAAGAAGCAAGAGTGTCACATGCCTGTCGTGATGTAGAACATGATCAAATGTGTAGAATTATATGATGCTTCACAAAAAGTGCAATCAAAGCATGAGCTTGAGCATCTTTTCCATCCCATCTAAGCTGCTCCTGTGTAGATGGAAAAGGAGAAACCACTATACTCGATTAGAAGCTCCATCTGTGACAGTAGACTGTGAAGTAGAAGAACCTCTGGGTCTTCAATCTACATCTACCACTATGTTCCAAAGTTGTTTAACAACAAGAACATGCTTTATCATGTAAGACCACATCGAAAAGTTGGTCCATCAAGCTTATCTCCAGCTTGAAGCATGCCAAACAAGTCATTGCTGCCCGCCATTTCACAGAAGAACAAGAATGTGACAAAATCTTCACTTTGGCAAAAGCTGAAATGAGTGCTAAAATTTCAGCTCACAAACCGTCACTCTGATGATGATTCTGACTACACGAATGGCTTTGGAATGCGGTAAAACCCTAGGGCACCTGGTGGAAATATCTCTTGATTGCTAAAATCCAAAACTTATCAGGAAGATGCTTTCCTTTTAACTGTGGGTGCATCTTTCAAAGAGGCAAAAAATCTTTTGCATGATGTTATGTGCTTTGAAGCACCACTATCAAAGAACCAATTCGAATCAGCCTCACTCACAACCATACATTTAGAATGCAAAGAAGCATCATAATGACATGTAACAACACATGTCCAAAAATCTTGAGCCATGTTGGCTTCATCATTCTTTACATTTGCTGAATTTTAAGCAATAGACATGCCAGATTCCTTGTTCTTTTCATTGCGTTTAGCAAGCTTTCTACACTCATCAATAGTATGACCAGCCTTTTGGCAATATTTGCATCTCTTCTTCTTTTGAAAATCACCATCATTAGAGGAATGAGTGGAAGAGGAAGGTTCAAGCTTTGGTTTTGATGAACCCAAAGCTGAACCATACTTGCTTTTCCCCTTTTCTGAGATAGCAAGTGCTTGCATTCCCTCAATCAAACCATTGCTATTCACTATAGATTGCTCTTCTTGCATAAAGAAGAGACAGAACCTCATCAAATGCATACATATTGGGATTTCCTTTTGCAACCAAACGGAGTGTAGTAGTAAAGCTTTGAAAAGATTATGGTAATCCTTTCAACAATGTAGAAATGAGTGATGCATCCGGAATGATCTCATGTATGTTTGCCAATTGCTCTTTCAAGTCCTTCATGCGTGTCACATACACATCCACCAACTCATTTTCAGCCATACATAAATCCTCAAGTTGCTTCCTCAAGTATGCAACACATGCTTCATTACGCACGGCATACAAAGAAGCACGAGTGACCCATGCCTGTCGTGATGTAGAACATGACCAAATGTGTGGAATTATATGACGCTTCACAAAAAGTGCAATCAAAGCATGAGCTTGAGCATCTTTTCCATCCCATCTAAGTTGCTTCTGTGTAGGTGGAAAAGGAGAAACCACTATACTCAAAGAAGAAGCTCCATCTGTGACAGTAGACTGTGAAGTAAAAGAACCTCGGGGTCTTCGATCTACATCTGCCACTATGTTCCAAAGTTGTTTAACAACAAGAACATGCTTCATCATGTAAGACCACATCGGATAGTTGGTTCCATCAATCTTATCTTCAGCTTGAAGCATGCCAAACAAGTCATTGTTGCCCGCCATTCCATAAAAGAACAAGAATGTGACAAAGTCTTCACTTCGATGAAAGCTGAAATGAGTGCTGAAATTTTAGCTCACAAACCGTCACTCTGATGGTGATTCTGACTGCATGAATGGCTTTGAAATGGGGTAAAACCCTAGGGCACCCGGTGGAAATATCTCTTGGTTGCTGAAATTCACTGTTCTATGTTCCGAAGTCGATTTGCACCCTCAAAAGTGCACGCGCACCGTGATGCAAAAAACCAAAACTTGAGAAGGAGCTGAACTTGCTCTGATACCACTATTGGATGTGTGTAGAAGTGCGAGAGACACACGAGAAGCACACACAAGGAGCACAAACATAGCAAGACACAAGGAGAAGATGATGGTTGGAATAGCTCTCTCTATTGACAATGAACTGAACTAAAGTAAGAGCTGAATAATATCCATAAGTACAAAGTACAACCACATATGAGAGTATCAAGTATGTGGTAACATGGGGAAAAACCTCTAGCCAGCACTAGAGTAAAAAGTGCCCATGTATACGGAAAAGGTTCACATCAAAGCCACTCGAGGAACACATATGCGTAACAGTGTTTATGATGCCCTAGATGAAGTGACGGCCTTCTCTGATACCAATTTTTGGAGGTGGGGGTGTGCAAAATCACACAAACAACACAAGGAAGAAGAGAGTGAAGGCCATAGGTGTATATAGTACAAGTCTAGGGTAATAGACCTCCTAAAGAGGGGAAAAAGTGCCCTAGAAATTAAAAGTGTGTCGAGTTACTAGGACACATCATTTCAAAATACGGAATTATTGTTGATCTGGATAAAATAAACGTTGTCTTGCAAGCTCCATCTCCCCAAAAAAAAAAGGAATTTATATGCCTCTTAGGACATATTAGGTGACATGATCGAAATTTACATTGTCTTGCTCATGTCTGCATCCCATTAAATTGGTTGGATCATGGTAAATCTAGAGAGTTCCAATAGAAAAAAGAATGTGACTTAGCTTTTTGATGACTTGAAATTCTACTCATCAAGGCTCTAATCTTGCAAGCTCCAAACTGGTTCCATCCATTCCATGTTTTTATCGATGCATGACATGTGGCCATTGGAAGCATCTTAATATAGAAAATAGATTGCACCTAGTATCACCTAATCTATTATGCAAGCTGACTGCTAAAAAATGCAGAAAAGAATTATTCAAACACTGAAAGGGAATTTTTAGGGCTGATCTATTCCTGGAAGACTCGTGTACTGGGTCTTAGTATTTCAAGGATCCAATTATGAGGTTATCCATCGACTAGGTACTTTGCATGTGGTGGTAGATTTTCTCTCTTGACTTGACTCGGATGAATCACTTGATGGCGTGAATGATCCTTTAGAGTGATATTTCATGTTGTTGAGGATACAAAATTAGATTTAGATCAACTCACTTGGTACAACAAAATGGCTTTCTTTTTTGTTATTGATGTTCCCCAAACACATTTACAATCTACAACCCATAAGAAACTTGCTCTCCAAAGTAGGTGATTTATGTTTATTGTGGACCAGGTTTACTATAAAGATGTTGCCAAAGTTTTCTTACATTGTTTACCCACACACAAAGTTTCTACCATAATTTCTAAAAGCACATTCAAGAGTTCTAGAGGCCATTGCGATGCTAACTTGAAGATGAAGAGAATTCTCCAATATGGACTTTGATGGCCAACCTTGCATAAGGATGTTTGTCGTTTTACATGGAAATGTGATCTTTGTCAATAGAAAGGTGAACGTTGTGACATTCAGTTTTCCCCTTATAGCCCCTTATGCCTATGTAACCATTCCAAACATGGGGCCTCGATTTCATTAGTCCAATTCACCCCCTATATGATTATATGAAGACTTTTATCTTGACCTATATGGAATATACATTTAACTGGGCCAAAGCATGGGCACTGGATAATGCTATGATAGGGAGTATAACAAAGATTCTCTTGGTGGACTTATTTCTATGATATGGACTTCCTTTGGGGCCAATATCTTATCAATATACTCATTTTCTTAACCAACTGGTCAAACACATTACTAACTATTATCATATTGAACATATGTTTAGTTATCATTACTATCCTTGAGCTAAATGACTGACAAAGAGGGTCATTTAAGTCTTATTGAATATGCTTCAAAAAATGTTGTTCAACCACGTAGAAAAATGGGAAAAATATCCATCTATGGTTTTATGGGCATACAAGACAACCTATAAGGTTGTGGTGAGGTTTCCCCCCATTTAACTTGGCTTACAGACTACAAGTTATTTCTCCCATGGAGTTTGTGGTTCCCAACTTACGAGTAACAATCTACAAAGGATTTTATTGAAGGATTCCTTGGAGTATAGAAGGTTAAATCATGGTAGTTGGAGGAAGATCAATACTATAGCTTTTTTCTCATATAGGAAGTCCAGCTCAGACAACGTGGGTGGCATGATCGGAATTTGAAGATCCCAATGTTCTTGAACAATGATCTTTTTCAATTCAAAGATGAAGTGCCAGGATAGCAGATCTAAATTACTATGGACTAAACCTTTTTGGATTCACTCCAAAGTGGGTCCCACAACTTTGAAGCTTACTACCCTAAATGGAGAAGCATTAAAGATCATAATCAATGGGTCTAAGCTTTGACTATACTAGAGCTAGGTGATTGATTGGGTTAAACAAAAGAATTTATGTGCATATAGATATATATATTTATGGGAAACATACAAGATCAAAATACATAAAAAGGAATAAGAAAAGTGGAAAAGATTTTGAGTCGGATTGAGCAAAGCTTTTGCATTTATGAAGGAAGTGATGGACTAAGATTTTGCATGGGAACTTAAAATAGAAAATGGATGGAAGCAATTGATTTAGCTCAAAAGGTGAAGTAATTATGGAAGATCATGTGCAATTCAAGGCATGTAGACTCTTTGTGTATGTTTGATTGAAGCACATGCACAAAATCAATTTTGATATTTAAGATCAATTTGAAGGTTTTGGTGAGTGCACGCATCCCCTAGTGTGAGTGTTGCTATGAATGCTCCAAACTTCTAGTGTTGTTGTGTGCTACTATAGTTTCTAACAATGCAAAATGATGGCAACCAAGATGCAAACTACTATCAAAGTTTTTGATATTTCCCTCTTTTTTTAGCATGTCCTCTTGTCTTGACATTGAGACTAGAGGGTTCACATATTTTTGCAATCTTTACTACTCTTGAAGAGGGTAACTCCTATTTCTCCTTTCCATGGTGTTTCTTCTTGTTGAGTTCATCCATCACATGATCATCTATAACTGAGGACCTAAAGATGTAGATGGTATCATCTTGGGACAATCCCTAGTATACTGGTCCTTGAATTTGGATAATGCCTACAAGTTGCAGTATCTTTTAGAAGAGTACACCTACTTTGAATGTTATCATACTTCCCACATCGGAAGAATATCATGGGCCTTCTTGGTCTATTTGTACCCAAAAGCCTTTTTCCTTGTTGATCTTGTTGCTCTTGTTAACCTTGAATAGCGGAAGCAAATAGAGTTAAGCTTTTACCTATTTGTTGTTGGGGTTGTCCTAGCAAAGATGGATACTCAACCCCTCCAAATGGACTACCTAGATTACCCTAATAGGCTCTTGGTGGTTGAATACCCTTAGGGTAATGGGATGCACATGCATCATGTCTTGATTTTCCACACATTTGGCACATAATGTTATTGTTACATTTTGAAGGTGCATGACCTTGTTTAACAAAGTCGGAGCACCATATGCTAGCTTTGAGATCATGTACCTTCAGCTCTTCTATTTCTTCACATAATTGGGACATCCAATCCATGGGAAACTTCTCCTCCTTTTGTGATTTTAACATATCTAGTTGCATGGGCATTCTCCTCCCCCTTTTTGACCTTCAAGGCTTCTATCACCTTCATCAAGTGGTTGACATCATTGTTGTTAGAGTCTACTTATCAATTAGAGAGAGCGTTGTAGTTGAAATTAGAGTCCATGCCGAATCCTTCAAACTAAGCCCTGGCTTACTCAATTCTTGTAGTTGCTGCAATAAAATCATTTAAGATGGCTTGTTCTAGAAGAAATTCTCTTAACTTGCATTGTGTTGATAGGGACAATGCCTTCTCTATCAACTTTTTGACAAAGAAATCCCCTGGGGCATTTGGAAGCTTTGCAATAAGCACCCTTGCTCTTCTTAAAATCTCTAGAAAACCATCTTCTGGTTTGATTTTAAGAGTTTCAAGCTCATCCATGGCTCTTTCTACTTTATTCTTGTTGGAAAATTAGGAAGGCCCATATCTAATACCATAGGTCCATAGTTCCATAGGTCCATGATCTACAACACAGATTCCAGCAATCTTCCAATATTGACAAAACATGAACATACAACACTTAATCATACAAATGATGATACAAAGATAGAGAGAGATTAGACAACATGTGCAAAGTGTTACGTAGGCCACTGCTTACTCACACTATCATATATACAAATGTCAATTTACAATGTGGGAGCAAAACTCTCAACCACTCTATGTGAATAGAAATAGATGGAAGAGTGAATGTGCAAAATTTACAAGAATATTCAGATGTAGAGACAGAAATCTGAATATGTATGAAATGTATGACCTGATAGGTTGTAGAAGAGTGAGTATGAGTGACAGAAAGAGGAAGGATCAGTTTGGAACTGATATTCAGCAAACCCTAATCTGGTTTTAGGCTATGGAAGACCCTAAATCAGATGTATGTGTGAAAGATCACATACTTATAGAATTAGCATAGAATGCTAACATGGTGTTGACAAAAACCCTCATACTCATATGGAAACACCTTCTCTAACACCTCATCTGAAGGCATGTAGCATGTATGTACTGATTCTTCTTTACGTATGTCGAATAGGACTCCTCCAAATATGGATGCCATTGCCTCCATAAGCTCCAAGTAGTACCTATGTGCATAAAGAGAATATGTACCTGAATTGTTAACATAAAATGCAAATCTTATGTTAACCTCCATCCAATGTCTTTGAAGTACACCGAAATCTTCATGTAGAAGACAATCTTCAAATACGTCATGTAGATGGTTGATCCACACCACCAAGCTGCTAATAGGTAAATCTTCTCCATAAGCAAGAGTGCGAGCACACTCTTCTCCAAAGCTCCTCAACATGCTCCTAGAGTGCACCATGGCTGCCCCATGTGTGCAAGAGCACCACCTCTACTGAGGGACCAAAAACTGGCATTGGTAATTGGTGTGTGATGACTCAAAAGTGACCCAAGGCCTTTCTTATATAGCCCTCACAATTTCTAGTGATCAAAATAAAGCTTGGACGATTTTTTTTCAATGAAAAGCTTCTTTTTAAACTTAAATTGCTATTTTAAAGTGAGTTTGCTTTATTTTTTAAGTTGCTTTTAGCTAAATTTAAAAATAGCTTCTTGACTTGCTTTTTCACACTTCCTACTACCTGATGAATGATCTGACAACATTTTTATGATCTTCATGCCTAGAGCTATCATATGAGGTCAAAAACCTAAATTAAAAAAAAAATTAGGGTTAGGGTTTTCTCCCAAATTTGATCTTTGATGATTGAATGCCATATACCATTGGAAAGCTCTCTTCAAGCTCTACAAGATAGGCTCATAAAAATTTTACCCATTTTTGTGCCAAAAATGATAGTACCAAAATTAGGGTTTTTGCCCTTAATGGATTTTGGACTGATGTGACATTGTTTTCCAACAATCCCCCCTGCAATGTCATATTGGTACAAAAATTGAACTGGATATGTAACTTCATTCATCTACAAACGGTCATAAACATCAAACTTAACTCCTGAATTGACCTTCAAACCTTTTCTTCAAAAGTCTTCTTCAAAAGTCTTCTTCAAAACTGAATTTGACTTTCTTCGAAATTCAAAAAATTGAACTTGCTAAATATGAACCATACTACCTGAGAAAATATGCAAACTAGATATCCAATAGTGTATACATCAAGCAATCACTGCTTGTCAACATATGTAGCATGAACTGACTCTGAATCGGCTATCTCTTGAAATAAGTCTTCCCAAACCTGTAAGCATACACTAGGATCCACATATTTGCATTTACCTTACAAAAGGTTTCTCAACGTACTTCTATTGTCATGTAAATACACTAACAAAATCAGAAACTGAATCCTAGGACTTGTGACTGACAATTCACAACTTAGTGTATTATGAACACTAGCTGGTTCATCTCTCATTGTACTCAACTCAACTCAACTCATGAGTCTCACCAAAATTTCATATCTATGATGTCATCTTATCTACATCCTTGTTCTATCTATAAGTCCTTCATACCTCTTTCCTTCAGAATCTGGTATAAACATAAAGGCGCACCTCAAAAGTAACATACCTCTCTGAAATATCAAGTTTCTCTACAATAGAATTCTGGAACTTTCTCCTGAACAGGAACACCTAACAGGAACTTTCTCCAAACATTCTTCTTCTTCCTTCTTCTTCTTCTTCTTCCTTCTTCTTTCAATGCTGGAACATAAAGAGAAACTGACAAAGGAAATATAGGAATACATGATATAGGAATACCTATAGGTATGACTTTGCATTACATATGGCTGAAAATAAGTCTTCATGTTTCATCACCCCCTGGATGATTTAACACTAGTATCCATAATTCTTCAAATTATATCATACTTTATGAAATCTGGAACGTCTTCCTTCTTTCAATAAATCTGATCTTCAATAATCAATACATGTATCTGAAACAAAATTTTAGGATCCATAATCTTCTGCAACATAACAAGTATATTCTTCTTTTTCTCTGCAACACATCTGGAACATAAAGAGAAACTTACAAAGGAAATATAGGAATACATGATATAGGAATACCTATAGGTATGACTTTGCATTACATATGGCTGAAAATAAGTCTTCATGTTTGATCATCCCCTGGATGATTTAACACTAGTATACATAATTCTTCAAATTATATCAGACTTTATGAAATCTGGAACGTCTTCCTTCTTTCAAAAAATCTGATCTTCAATAATCAATACCTGTATCTGAAACAAAATTTTAGGATCCATAATCTTCTGCAACATAACAAGTATCTTCTTCTTTTTCTCTGCAACACATCTGTTAGAATCTGAGTCTTTGACTTACTTCTTCCAATGTTAAGAACTTTTCAAATAAAGGATAGACAATTGACTCATAAATGTTGATATATTTAGGTAGTGATGTGTGTGAACACTCTAAGACTACCGGGGCACTTTTTTCCCTCTTTAGGAGGTTTTTTTCCCCCGACTTGTATATATGCCTATTGCCCTAATGGGCTACTTATCTTTGTACATTCTCTAGTAATACATTCAGTATTGTGTGTTTGTGCTCCAAGCTTCTTCTTCTTCCTTGTGTTGTTCGCGTGCTTCCGCAGACGTCTATCTCCAACAATTGGTATCAGAGTAGGTCGTCGCTTCTTCTAGGGCGCCATCGACACTCCTCCGTTTGTAGTCTTAGATTCGCACTATCGCAGCGCTTATGCAGGCTATTTCGTCCTTTTGTGCCAAAGGTATATACCAGTTTCTGTTCATCAGTTTAAGCGTCTCAAAGTCTGCTACAGGTCTAGCAGAACTCGTCTAGGCAGTTCCGTTCAACTTTTTGAGATACAGTCAATTTTCTGCATCAAGGTATTTTAGTCACCGGCCATGGCTGAAAGCAGTGATGTATTCCGTATGTTGGCTGTTGAGGATAAGTTGGATGGTACCAACTACCCATTATGGGCTTATATGATGCGACATGTACTGGTTGCAAAAGGACTGTGGAACATTGTGCAGGGTATTGAAAGACGTCCTGTTACACCTGCGACGTACTACAAATACAGGTGCTGGAGGTGTTGGAGCTGATGAAGATGGTGTCGAAGATGATATTCTGCAGATCCCTATTTGTGCTGCTGTTTCTGTTGCACCTACTGCAGAGCAGATTCGTTGGGATGGCAGAGATGCCCAGGCACATGCATTGATAGCTTTGTCTGTCAAACGTGCCATTATTCCTCACATTCGCTCTTGCAGAACAGCAAAGAGATGCTTGGGATACACTTACCACTTTGTACCAGGCTAGGAATGAGGCTCGTGTTGCTTACCTCCGAAAACAGTTGGAGAGTGAGCACATGAATGAAGGTGATTCTATGGACAGTTTTCTCACAAAGATCAAAGACCTGAAGGAACAATTGATTTCTGCTGATGAGGTTATACCAGATAGCTCACTTGTGCAGACTGTTCTGAATGGTCTTCCTGATTCATATCAGAGTTTTGCCTCTACTCTTCGGTTGATGATGAAAGGCAATCCGAATGCCTTGTCATTTGAGGAATTAGTCTCTGTTCTGTTGCAGGAAGATCAGTCCAGGCAGAACAGGTCCATTATGCGTGTTGCAGATCAAGGCTTTCCTGGCTAGTCAGAAGGGCAAAGGAAAATGGAGCTCTTCTACTAGTAAGCAGAAATCTGCAAATGCTGCACAATCGAAGAACCAGGATAAAGATGAGAAGAAATCAGAAAAGTAGAAATTGTTCTGCAAGTACTGTAAAGGAAATGATCATATTATAAAGAACTGTCCAAAACTCGCTGCTAAAGAGGCAAAGAAGAAAGAGGCTGGAATGGTTGTTGCAGAGGCCTCTACACAAAAAACAGAGTCTGCAAATCTTGTGCAGGAAGAAGAATGGGTGTTTACTACTGTTTGTAGTTTTGACCCATCTTCTCATGATCAGTGCATGTCTGCAGTAGACTCAGATGTTTGGTACTTTGACAGTGGGGCGACCAAACATATTACCTCGCAGCGCAATTTCTTCTCTTCACTCGAGCCTGCCCCTATAGGGAATACTGTCACATGCACCAATAACTCCTCTTATCCTGTTATGGGAGTTGGTAAGATCATTCTGACTACTGCTGATGGTAGTTCTTTCACTTTCTCATATGCTTTATTTGTGCCAGGGATCAAAAAGAACCTGTTATCAATTTTTGCATTAGCCAAGATTGGCTTGGTTGTGAAATTCGTTGATGACAGGTGTACAGTCCATGATCTCTCAAATGGCAATGTGATTATTGCTTCTGGCATTTTATGTCGTGGGCTGTATAAGCTCATAGACTATGAAAGATCAATGAATGATTCGGCATGTGCAGTTCATGATTCTCAGGCTATGTCAGATGCAAAGCTTTGGCATGCACGCTTTGGTCATCTGAATTTTGCTAGTTTGTTACGCCTACAGAAATCTGAAATGGTGTCCTCTTTGCCCAAACTTGAGGCACCTGGAAAACATGTTTGTGAAGGCTGTATTTTGGGCAAAATGCAGCGTTCTTCCTTTCCAAAAGATGGTTCAGTTTGGGCTACGCAGAAATTGCAGCTTGTACATAGTGATGTCTATGGTCCTATGCAGACACCCTCTTTTGGAAATTACCTTTACTTCGTGACTTTCATTGATGATTTTTCCAAATGGTTATATCCACTCAAAGCAAAGTCTGAAGTGTTCATGTGCTTCAAACAGTTTTTGGTTTTGGCTAAAAATATGTCAGCATGTAAAATGGGCACCCTCCGTTCTGACCGAGGGGGGGAATATATGTCTTCAGATTTTAATGCATTTATGGCTGAACATGGGATAAAACACCAGTGTACAGTGCCGTATACACCTCAACAGAATGGAGTTGCTGAAAGAAAGAACAGGTCACTCATGGAGATGGCGAGGTGCATGGTCAAAAGTCAGGCTTTACCACATAGTTTCTGGCTTGAGGCTATCATGTGTGCAGCATATGTACTGAACAGGTGTCCCACTAAAGCGTTGCACTCTATCACTCCATATGAGGCTTGGCATGACCGCAAGCCATCTGTTGCTCATCTGCGTATTTTTGGTTGTTTGGCATATGCATTAGTGCCTGAACAACATCACAGAAAATTGGATGATAAGGCAGTAAAATGTATTTTTGTTGGGTACAGTTCTGAAAGTAAAGGCTATCGTCTGTATCATCCACAGACTAAACGCATTCTGGTTAGCCGTGATGTTGTCTTTGTGGAAGATGCTATTCAGCCATTGCTTTCATGTACTAAGGAGACATCTCTTAGCTCCAAAGACATGTATGATACTTTGATGCCTCTTTTTACAGGTGGACAGTCTAGTGTTGGTCCTAACGAGGCAACTTCTCAGCCTTTGCAGGTTTCATACGATGATGCAGATCATTCAATTTCTGATGCAGATTTACATGATGCACTTGTTGATGAGAGAGCTGATATTGAGCAGGCAAAAACTATGCCAAAATGGCTGGTGCAGACTTTGCGTGACAGCAAATTAGATGCACCTTTGTCATATCGTACTCGTTCAGACTCTCATAGTGCCTCCTTTGCATCAGATTGCTATGCTATGGCTGCATCTAGTCTCTGTGATGAGAATGAGCCTGTTTCTTTTGATGAAGCACAAAATTCAGAAAATTGGATGGCTGCTATGCAATCTGAATATGATGCTATAATGAAGAATGGTACATGGTCTTTATGTGACTTGCCTCCTGGCAAGAAGGCCATTGGCACTAAGTGGGTATACAAGCTGAAGCGTAGACCTGATGGTACAGTTGACAGGTATAAGGCTAGGCTTGTTGCAAAGGGTTATGCACAGGAAAGGGGCATTGCTTTTGATGAGACCTTTGCACCTACATGCTGTATGACTACTGTTCGGAGCATTTGTGCACTTGCAGCCCATCATGGTTGGAATGTACATCAATTGGACATTAAAACAGCATTTCTGAATGGTGACTTGCATGAAGAAGTGTATGTTTTTCAGCCTCGTGGCTTTGTGCAGAAAGGGCATGAAAACTAGGTGCGGAGGTTAAAGAAGGCATTATATGGTTTAAAGCAAGCACCACGTGCTTGGTATGAGAAGATACATGCCTATCTGATTGCACATGGTTTTGAGAACAATCCAACTGAAAGCACCTTATATGTTAAGCATGCTAATGATGTGCTTCTGATCATTGTTGTCTATGTTGACGATATGCTGCTCACTGGTCCTATTGAGACACATATTGCTGATTTTAAGGCTGATTTGCATGCCTCATTTGAGATGTCTGATTTGGGGCATTTGCATCACTATTTGGGCATTCAGTTTATGCACGTTGATGGTGGAATGGCTTTGTGTCAAACAAAATACATTGGCACATTATTGTAGCGTTTTGGCCTTGAAGACTGTAAGCCTATTGCCACTCCTATGGAGACAGGTTTACGATTGAGTCTTCATGATGTTGGAGATGCATTTGATGTTGTTCTCTATCAGCAGGCTGTTGGATACTTGATTTACTTATGCATTACTCGGCCAGATATTCAGTTTGCTGTCTCACAGATGAGCAGGTTTATGCATTGCCCAAGAGTCACGCATTGGAAAGCGGTTAAGCGCATCTTTCGCTACTTGAGTGGTACTCGGCTACTTGGGTTGTTTTATCCCAAGGGGGGATCACTAGCACCAGATTTGCATGCTTTTTTTGACTCAGATTGGGCTGGTTGCTACGACACTCGTGTGTCCACCAGTGGTTTTTGCTTCATGCTTGGTAGCTCATGTATATCTTGGTTGAGCAAGAAGCAGCCTACTGTGGCCACTTCCAGTTGTGAGGCTGAGTATAGGGCAGCTTTCACAACGATTGTTGAGTGTGTGTGGCTCAGACGCCTTATGGCTGATTTGGGTGTTGGCCAGTCTTCTGCCACCACCATCTTCACTGACAGTCAGAGCGCATTGGCAGTTGCGAGGAACCCTGTGTTCCATGCTCGCACTAAGCACATTGAGGTGCATTATCACTATGTCAGGGAGAGGTTCTCTGCTGGGGAGATCAGCTTGGCATATGTGCCCACGCAGGAGAACATTGCAGACCTTTTCACGAAGGCTCTGCCTAGGGAGAAGTTTGAAGCTTTCCGCAAAGCTTTGGGCTTACTTCCTTTTGTGGAGTGATTTCCACATAGCTTGGCACTTCCTTATACATGAGTGTCAGCTCCTTGTTCATCGCATCACTCCCAGGGGGGATTTGTTGATATATTTAGGTAGTGATGTGTGTGAACACTCTAGGATTGCCCGGGCACTTTTTTCCCTCTTTAGGAGGTTTTTTTCCCCCGGCTTGTATATACGCCTATTGCCCTAATGGGCTACTTATCTTTGTACATTCTCTAGTAATACATTCAGTATTGTGTGTTTGTGCTCCAAGCTTCTTCTTCTTCCTTGTGCTGTTCGCGTGCTTCCGCAGACGTCTATCTCCAACAATAAATACTCAAGATCTTCAAGATCATTCAAGATCTATCAAGATCTCTCTAAAAAAATACCTGTGTCGATTTGCTTTTATCAAACCTTCATGATTGAATGTTTGATTTGCTACATAAATGTCTCTAAGTGTCCATGCTTCTCACATAAAGTTGTAAAACTTTTCTTTAACCAAATCCTTCCCAAGAATCTGCAACTCCTATTGGAACATAAGTGGACAAACTCTCACCTTGAGAACTCCAAAAGTTGCAAATCGATACTTCATCTTTTCATATTCTACCCGGCTGAAGTGTGATAGTATCTGCTTGACTTTATTTGGCTAACTCCACTTCTCAATCAAGTGATAGGATCTAATGGAACACCTTTTTGAATACAAGCATGTATCCAAAAATCTAGACAATTATAGAAAGTAAATTCTTCAACTGACTGGTACAACACAGAAATCAAAATTTTCCTGAATTTTTTGAATTTTCTCAAAATATTGAATTTTTTTGAAAATACTGAGTTTTTTGAAAATACGAAAATTTCATAATTTTCTTGCAAATTCTAAAATTCTAATTTTTTTGAAAACACAGAAATTCTAAAATTACTGATTTTTTTGAATTTTTATCTTGAAAAAAACTCTGCTTCAAATGTGACTGATATGACTGAATTCACCAACCTTTTGGCTGAATACTGAATTACCTCTCTAGTGTACCTAGATCAAATTATGTACTAAAAACTTCCAACCAACTTACAACACAAGGTTGGCTGAAAACAAAACTCATCTCAACTCCAAATTTGTCTTCTTAGATGAGCTTTCTTGCCATGAAAGAGATTTATCAAAATTGTCAAGAACAACCTCTAGATACCTGTTTTGATGTAGCTAATGCTTTTACTTTCAAAGAATGAAAGTGTATAAAAGCACTTCTTCAATCCTTCAAATCTCTTCGTAGCTGCTCTTCTAAGATATGACCTGCAAATGATAATCTGATAGTAGAAACTAATGTCTTTGATTTGATGTTGATTTGGTTCCTTCATCTTGTCCAAACCATTTTTTTTTTCCTTGAATTTGAAGTATTCTTTTCTTCATCAAGTCTTGGTCTTCAAACAATACTTCTGTAAAGAATTTTCATACTCTTCCAAAAGTATTCGACTGCTAACATATCATCAACTTCATACTCCATGCTTATAAATGAACATGTAACTGAATTGTCTAATTCTCAAATCTCTACTCATCTAGATTAAGTGTGTATGTTAAATGTCAAATGTTAGAAGATTCTCTTAAATCATATGTTGTAAACCTGGGAGTCTGGGAACTTGGGAGTCTGGGAACTTGGGAGTCTGGGAACCTAGGAATCTGAGAGCCTGATTGCTCTGATACCAAATGTTGGAAATTAGGTAGGCCCATATCTAATACCACAGGTCCATAGTTCCATAGGTCCAGGATCTACAACACAGATTCCAACAATCTTCCAATATTAACAAAACATGAACATACAACACTTAATCATACAAATGATGAGACAAAGATAGTGAGAGATTAGACAACATGTGTAAAGTGTTACGTAAGCCACTGCTTACTCACATTATCATATATACAAATGTCAATTTACAATGTGGGAGCAAAACTCCCAACCACTCTATGTGAACAGAAATAGATGGAAGAGTGAATGTGCAAAATTTACAAGAATATTCAGATGTAGAGACAGAAATATGAATATGTATGAAATGTACGACCTGATAGATTGTAGAAGAGTGAATATGAGTGATAGAAAGAGGAAAGATCAATTTGGAACTGATATTCAACAAACCCTAATTTGATTTTAGGCTATGGAAGACCCTAAATCAGATATGTGTGTGAAAGATCACATACTTACAGAATTAGCATAGAATGCTAACATGTTGTTGACAGAAATCCTGTTACTCATATGGAAACACCTTCTCTAACACCTCATCTGAATGCATGTAGCATGCATGTACTGATTCTCCTTTATGTATGTCGAATAGGACTCCTCTAGATATGGATGCCACTGCCTCCATAAGCTCCAAGTAGTACCTATGTGCATAAAGAGAATATGTACCTGAATTGTTAACATAAGATGCAAATCTTATGTTAACCTCCATCCAATGTCTTTGAAGTACACTGAAATTTTCATGTAGAAGAAAATCTTCAAATACATCATGTAGATGGTTGATCCACACCACCAAGTTGTTGATAGGTAAAATCTTCTCCATAAGCAAGAGTGCGAGCACACTCTTCTCCAAGAAGAACTCCATAGCTGCTCCTCAACATGCTCCTAGAGTGCACCATGACTGCCCCATGTGTGCTAAAGCACCACCTCTACTGAGGGACCAAAAACTGGCGTTGTTAATTGGTGTGCGATGACTCAAAAGTGACCCAAGGCCTTTCTTATATAGCCCTCACAATATCTAGCGATCAAAATAAAGCTTGGATGATTTTTTTTCAATGAAAAGCTTTTTTAAACTTAAATCACTATTTTAAAGTGAGTTTGCTTTATTTTTAAAGTTGCTTTTAGCTAACTTTAAAAATAGCTTCTTGACTTGCTTTTTCACACTTCTGACTACCTGATGAATGATCTAACAACATTTTTATGATCCTCATGCCGAGAGCTATCATATGAGGTCAAAAACCTAAATCAGCAAAAAATTAGGGTTAGGGTTTTCTCCCAAATCTAATCTTTGATGACTGAATGTCATATACCTTTGGAAAGCTCTCTTCAAGCTCTACAAGATAGGCTCATAAAAAATTTACCCATTTTTGTGCCAAAAATGATTAAGTACCAAAATTAGGGTTTTTGCCCTAAATGGATTTTGGACTGATGTGACATTGTTTTCCAACAATTCCTTGGTATAAAACTATCCTTAAAGGCATCCAACATAAGATGCCATGTGGCAAATTTCCCTTCAAGAAATTGACTAAACCAATTATCAGTTGGTCCCTCTAGGGTGGCTGGGAAAAGGGGCATGAATGCATCTGTTCTGCCTTCAAGCCCATGACTCTTACACAAAGCCATAAATATTTTCACATGGTCATCAAGGTATTCATTAGAAGCAGCCTTGAAGATGGGGAAATTTATATATACACGAGATACTAATGTTTGTAATTCTACCTGAGCAATCGTGCTAGAGGTGGAACCTATTGAGTTATTTAAACTAGGTGTCTTTTCTCGCTTTGTTCTTCTCAAAGTAAGCAAGTTTTATTCATGGGTGATTCATCTCCTCGTGACTAATTTACTTGAATCTATTGCATCCTAGATGTTCCCTTACCAGAATAAGTAGCTTGAGAAGCCTTACATAACAAAGTGTGTTGATATTTTAAAGGAGCTTCAAAAATCCACTACTTGATGTCTCATTGATGGTTTTGTACCTTAGCACTTAAAAATCCATGTGTTGCTAATGGTGATGATGTACCTAAGAGGATCTTTAAACGCCCACACGTCCTCAAAGGAGCAATTCCTACTTCCTCACTAGGGAATCAATATCCATATTTTGGCACTAGAGATATGTCCATACATCCTACCTAATCAAAATCTCAACATCTCAGTTGGTAAGGGATTGCCAAAGATTGGTCAAGTGTAAGATGTGTGTGTGTTGGAGTTTGAGGTCTGCGAAAGCACGTGAACAACACAAGGAAGAAGAATAAGAAGCTTGGAGCACAACACAAAATATTGAATGTATTACCAAGAGAATGTACAAAGATAAGCGACCCATTAGGGTTATAGGCATATATACAAGCGGGGAAAAAACCTCCTAAAGAGGGAAAAAAGTGCCCCGATGATCCTAATGTGTTCACACACATCACTACAAAAATATGTCAACAAATCCCCCTTGGGAGTTATGTGGTGAACAAGGAGCTAGCACTCATGTATAAGGAAGTGCCAAGATATGTGCAATCAATCCACAAAAGGAAGTAAGCCCAAAGCTTTGCGAAAAGTTTCAAACTTCTCCCTAGGTAGAGCCTTTGTGAAAATGTCTGCAATGTTCTCCCGTGTGGGCACATATGCCAAATTGATCTCTCTGGTAGAGAACCTCTCCCTGACATGATGATAGTGCACCTCAATGTGCTTAGTACGAGCATGGAACACAAGGTTCCTCACAACTGTCGATGCACTCTGAGTGTTAGTGAAGATGGTGGTGGTAGAAGACTAACCAATACCCAAATCAACCATAAGGCATATGAGCCACACACACTCAATAGCTACTGTGAAAGCTGCCCTATACTCAGCCTCACAACTAGGAGTGGCCACAATAGGTTGCTCCTTGCTCAACCAAGGTATGCATGAGCTACCAAGCATGAAGCAAAGACCACTGGTGGACACACGAGTGTCATAGAAACTAGCCTATTTAGAGTTAGAAAAAGCATGTAAATCCGACGGTAGTGATCCCCCTTAGGATAAAACAATCTAAGTAGTTAGGTACCACTCAAGTAGCGAAAGATGTGTTTAATCACCTGTCAATGCTTGATAGGGCAATGCATAAACCTGCTCATCTATGAGACAGAAAACTGAATATATCACCAAGTAATGCATAAGTAAATCAAGCATCCAACAGCCTACTAATAGAGAAAAGTATCAAATGTGTCTCCAGCATCATGGAGACTCAATTGTAACCCTGTTTCCATAGGAGTGGCAATAAGTTTTCAGTCTCCAAGGACAAAATGTTGCAATAATGTGTTAATATATTTTGTTTGACACAAAGCTATTCCACCATCAAGTTGCATAGACTGAGTGCCCAAATAATGATGCAAATGCCCCAAATCTATCTCAAATGATGCATGCAAATCAGCCTTAAAATCAGCAGTATGCTTCTCATGAGGAACAATGGGCATCATGTCATCAACGTAGACAACAATGATCAAAACCACATCATTTACACGCGTAATATATAAGGTTCTCTCAGTTGGACTGTTCTCAAAACCATGTGCAATCAGCTATGCATGTATTTTTTCATACCAAGCACATGGTGCTTGCTTCAAACCATATAATGCCTTTTTCAACCTACACACTTTGTTTTCATGCCCTTTTTGCACAAAACCACAGGGTTGAGAAACACTTCTTCATGCAAGTCACCATTCAAAAATGCAGTTTGAATGTCCAACTAATATACGTTCCAACCATGATGAGTTGCAAGTGCACATATGTTATGAGCAGTAGTCATTCAACATGAAGGAGCAAATGTCTCATCAAAACCAATGCCTCTTTCTTGAGCATAACCTTTTGCAACAAGCCTATCCTTATACCTCTCAGCTGTTCCATCAGGATTACACTTCAACTTGGATAACCACTTATGGTCAATGACCTTCTTGCTAGGAGGCAAGTGACATAAAGACTAGGTACCATTTTTCATAATAGCATCATATTTTGATTGCATAGCAGCTATCCAATTTTTTGAATTTTGTGCTTCATCAAACGAAATAGGCTCATTCTCATCACACAGACTAGAGGCAGCCATACCATAGCAATCTGATGCAAAAAGAATCGCTATGAGATCTTGAACGAGTACAATATGATAGAGGTGCATCTAATTTGCTATCTCGCAAATTCTGCACCAACCATTTAGGCATATTCTTTGCTTCCTCTATATCATTTCTCTCATCAACGAGTGCATCATGTAAATCTTAATCAGAAATGGAATGATCTGCACCATCATGTGAAACTTGTAAAGGCTGAGAAATTGCCTCAATTCGATCAACACTAGACTATCCGCCTGTGAAAAGAGGTAGAAAATTTTCATACATATCTTTGAAGCTAATTGATGTCCCCTTAGTACATGAAAGTAATGGTTGAATTGCATCTTCCACAAAAACATCGCAACTAACCAAAATATGTTTATTCTATGGATGATACAAGCCATAGCCTTTGCTTTCAGAATTGTACCCAACAAAAATACATTGCATTTTGCCCAAAATATAGCCTTCACAAACATTTTTACCACGTGCCTCAAGTTTGGGTAGAGAGGATACCATTTCAGATTTCGGCAGGTATAGCAAACTAGCAAAATTTAGATGACCAAAGCATGCATGCCAAAGCTTTGCATCTAACATAGCCTGAGAGTCATGTACTACACATGCTAAATCATTCACAGATTTTTCATAGTCTATGAGCTTATACAACCCGCGACATAAAATGTCAAAAGCAAAAATGACATCACCATTTGATAGATCATGAATTCTACATCTGTCATCAACAAATTTCACAACCAAGCCGTTCTTGCCTAATGTTGAAACTAATAAAAATTTTTTCTTGATCCCTAGCACAAAAAAAAGCATCTAACAATGTAAAAGAACTACCATCAGCAGTAGCCAAAATGATATTACCAACCCCCATGACAGGATAAGAGGAGTTGTTGGCGCATGTGATAGTATTCCCTCTATGGTCAGGCTCAAGTGAAGTGAAGAAACTGCACTGCAAGGTAATATGTTTGGTTGCCCCACTATCAAAGTACCAAACATCTAAGTCTACTGCAGACATACAATGTTCATGAGAAGGTGGGTTATACCTACAAACAGTGGCAAATGCCCATTCTTCATTCTACACAAGATTAGCATACTCTGTTTTGGGTGTAGAGGCCCCTGCAAGAATCATTCAAGCCTCTTTCTTCTTTGCCTCTTTTGCAGCTAGTTTTGGATAACTCTTTATGACATGATCATTTCCTTTACAATATTTGCAAAACAATTTCTACTTTTCTGTTTTCTTCTCATCTCTATTGTTGGGTGTGTATAGAAGTGAGAGAGACACACAAGAAGCACACACAAGGACCACAAATGTGATAAGACACACGGAGAAGATGGATGGCTCAAATAACTCTCTCTATTGACGATGATCATAACTGAAGTAAGAACTGAATAATATCCCTAAGTACAAAGTACCATCACACATGAGTGTATCAAATATGTGGTAACATGGGGAAAAAACCTATAGCCAACACTAGAGTAAAAAATGCCCATGTATAGGGAAAAGATTCACAACAAAGTTACTCGAGGGCCCCACAAGGTAATAAGCCTAAAGATTTGTGAAAAGCTTCAACCTTTTCCCATGGAAAAGCTTTGGTGAATATGTCTTCCACATAATTTTGTGTCGACACATATACCAAATCAATATCTCTTGCATGAAGGTGCTCTCTCACATAGTGATAATGCACCTCAATATGTTTGGTCCATGCATGAAACACTAGGTTTCATGCAATAGCCAATGCACTCTGACTATAAGTGAGAACATATGTAGCAGCATCAATCTCCATGCAAAGATCCATCAATAGGCATCTCAACCATATACACTCCACTATAGCTATGAAAACTGTCCTACACTTAGCTTCACAACTCAATGTCACCACTGTAGGTTGCTTCTTACTCAACCAAGATATGCATGAGTTTCCAAGGAAAAAGCAATTACCACTAGTGGACATCAGAGTATCATAACCACCAACCCAATCACTATCTATAAGAGCATGCAAACATGGATAAATATCTCTTCCGTAAAAGAGACCTAAACTCAAAGTGCCTTTGAGATATCTAAACACATGTTTCACCACTTGCCAATGCTTAGTGCCAAGGCTATGCATGAATCGACTCAACCTTTTCCAGTTTTTGCATCACATGACCCAATCAAGAGTATGTCATCAACATAAAGAACAAGCACTGTAAGATCAGCCCCATCTTTGCATACATAGAGTGTGCTTTCAATTGAACTACATGTGAAGTCAAGAGAAATCAAGTGCTTATGGATTTTGTCATACCATGCACATGGAGCTTGCTTGAGACCATACAAGGCTTTATGCAAGTGAATAACCATATTCTCCTTCCCTTTCACGGCAAATTGAGGAGGTTGCTTCAGATGGACCTCTTCTTGCAAATCACCATTCAAGAAAGCTGTTTTTATGTCCAAGTGATGTACTTTCTAACCTCAGTGGGCACCCAATGCAACCACTGTATGAATGGTTGTCATGCATTTGTTGTGCATATCCTTTGGAAACCAATCTAGTTTTGTAGCGATCAATGTTACCATCATACTTTCTCTTAATCTCGTAAACCCACTTTGTACCAATGGCATTCTTTCCTTTTGGCAATTCACACAACTCCCAAGTACCATTCCTATGTATGGAATCCATTTCTGATTGCATAGCACTAATACATTGTGGATTGTCACATGCATCTTCAAAAGTAAGTGTTTCTTCATTACATGTTGTTGCAATAAGAGAATAATCCACAAAATTACTTGATGCATGGTGACAGCTTGATCTTATTCTACCAAGTAAAGGTGCACTGCTATCCTTCAAAGTTTTTTTGAGCCACTTTGGCATAGTTTTTGCACTCTTGATCGACATGCATTCAGTATGTAATACATCATCAACATGTATATCATGCATGGACTGAATTTCATGCTCATATTCATCCATATTTTGACACAAATGTTCAACCATATGTGTCTAAAAATTTTCAGCAGTTCCAACAATTTTTTGCTAAAAAATTTGCATTTTTAGCTCTATTTTGCTAGAACTTTTTAGCTCTTTGAGCCTCAATTGGTTGTTCTACATGGCCATAGTCAAGCACACCAGTTTGGAACAAAGGCATGAGTGTATCAAACACATCTTATGAGCTAACTGTTGGATATTTTTTGCATTCAAGTAAAGGGAAAAGTGAATTTTCAGCAAATACCATATCTCGACTCACAATAACTGTGTTCGTCAATGGATGGTACAAACGGTATCCCTTACTTTCAGCACTATAACCAACAAATATATATCTCTTTGTTTTGTCATCAAGTTTGTGATTTTGTTGTGATGGCACAAGAGCATATGCCAAACAACCAAACATGCAGATATGATTAACCATAGGATTATGTCCATTCCAAGCCTCATAAGGAGTGATGACTTTCAATGCTTTTGTAGGCAACAATTCAACACATAGTTTGCACACATGACCGCTTCCATCCAAAGCTTGTGAGGAAGGTGCTTTCCTTTAACCATACATCATGCCATTTCAAGGAGAGTTCTATTTTTATGCTCAACAACACCATTTTGCTAAGATGTATATGGCATTGTACATTGGTGTGAAATACCTCTTTCATAAAGAAAATCATTAAAATCATGTGATATGTATTCACCATCATGATCCGTGCGTAGAGTCAAAAGCTTTTGTGAAGAAAAATTTTCAACCATAGCAAAAAAAAAAACTGAAGCAAGACAATACCTCATTCTTTGCTTTCATAGGATACACCCATGTATGGCGAGTAGCATCATCAATGAAGGGAACAAAATATACATGCTTCCCAAAAGATGAAGTCTAGATGGGACCACATACATCACTATGAACAAGCTACAATTTTCTTGTAGTGTGCGTACAACTATCTTTTGGAAAAGAAGAACGATGCATTTTTCCAAGAATGCAACCATCACATGCATGCTTTTCAATGGACTCAAGTGTTGGCAAACCAATAACCATGTCTTTCTTTTGCAATTAAAGCAAACTATTGAAGTTCAAGTGACCAAAAAGAGCATGTCAAAACTCCATTTCAGCCATGGAAGAAGTATGAGCAATCGTGGCATTCAAGCCAGCCCTCTTGTATGTATCCATGTGATACAAATCATCACATAATGTATTGGACATCAAAATAATATCACCATTGCTGAAGTCATGAACCATACACTTATCATCAACAAAGTGTACATGAAGTTCAGCTTTGGCAATCAACGGAACTAAAATTAAGTTCTTCTTCATACCGGGTACATACAATGCATTTTTCAAGAGAATCACACCTCCATTTCAGCCGTAAGCTCAATTTCTCCGAATCAGCCTCACTCACAACCATACACTTAGAATGCAAAGATGTATCATAAGGACATGTAACAACACATGCCCAAAAATCTTGAGTCGTGTTAGCTTCATCATTCTTTGCGTTTGCTGAATTTTCAGCAATATACATGCCACATTCCTTCCTCTTTTCATTGCACTTAGCAAGATTTCTACACTCATCAATAATATGACCATCCTTTCGGCAATATTTGCATCTCTTCTTCTTTTGCAGATCAACATCATTAGAGGAATGAGTGGAAGAGAAAGGTTGAGGCTTTGGTTTTGATGGACCCAAAGTTGAACCATACTTGCTTTTCCCTTTTTGTGAGATAGCAAGTGCTTGTGTTCCCTCAATCAAACCACACCTATTCACTCTAGATTGCTCTTCTTGCAAAAGAAGAGACACAAACTCATCAAATGCATACATATTGGGATTTCCTTTTGCAACCAAACGGAGTGTAGTGGCAAAGCTTTGAAAAGATTCTGGCAATCCTTTCTTGGATAACTAATGGAAATGTTTCTTGGATGCCGAAATTCACTGTTCTATGCTTCGAAGTTGATTTGCACTATTAAAAGTGCATGTGCATCATGATGCAAAAATTAAAACTTAAGGATTTGAACCTACTCTAATACCATTGTTGGGTGTATGTAGAAGTGTGAAGCACACACAAGGAGAACAAACACAACAAGACACATGGAGAAGATGGATGGCTCGAGTAACTCTCTCTATGGGCAATGATCAGAACTGAAGTAAGAGATGAATAATATCCCTAAGTACAAAGTACCACCACATATGAGTGTATCAAGTATGTGGTAAGAGGGGGAAGAAACCTCTAGCCAACATTAGAGTAAAAAGTGCCCATGTATAGAGAAAAGGTTCACATCAAGGCTACTCAAGGAACACATAAGTGTAACATTTATCATCCTTCTTTGATTGTGCAAAATTAGCATATTTTTGCCTACTATTAGATGAGCTGCATTTAGCTTTGCCCTTCTCACTAGCCATAAAAGCTTGATCTGCAACATGCATAATGGACATGTTCTGCCTAGACTAATCTTCTTGCAATAGAACAGAGACTAAATCCTCAAATGTTCACGCATTTGGATTGCCTTTCATCATCAATCAAAGATTAGAAGCAAAACTCTGATATGAATCTGGAAGATCATTCAAGATAGTTGCACAAGTGAACTGTCAGGCAAGACTTCACCAGCAAAAATTAACTGCTCCTTCAAATCTTTGATTTTTGTCAAAAAATTGTCCATGGAATCTCCTTCATTCATGTGCTCACTCCCCAACTATTTTCGGACGTAAAAAATACGAGCCTCATTCCTTGCCTTGTATAAAGTGGTAAGTGTATCCCAAGCATCCTTTGCTATTGAGCATGAGCGAATGTGAGGAATGATGGCATGTTTGATAGACAAGGCTATCAATGCATGTGCCTCAGCATCTTTGCCATCCCAATGAAGTTGCTCTGCAATAGGTGCAACAAGAATCCTAGCACGAACAGGGACCTAAAGAATATCACCATCTTCAATGCCATCTGCATCAGTTTTAGTAACTATATTTTTGTAGGTGTAACAGGACGGTTTTTCAACACCATGCATAATATTCCACAGTCCTTTTGAAACCAATACATGACACATCATATAAGCCCATAATGGGTAATTGGTACCATCCAACTTATCCTCAATAGCCAACATACGAGTATTCCATAAAATTTCCCCTCATAATCTCATAATCACACAAAAATTGGTGAACATACTCGAGGCAATAAGGAGTTAAAAGTAGCTTTTTTGTGTGGTGTCAAAATTTTGATTTGAACTCGTTTCAACCTCCAAATGCACTATTGTAGTGACTATGTAGGCAATTTTTTCCTTTTGTGCCAAACATACATACAAGCTTTAGTGTAGTGGTACAAGAGCCTCAAAGTCTTTTATAGCTCTAATAGATCTTGTTTGGGTATTTATGTTCAACTTTTTGACATACAATCAATTTTTTGCATCAAGATATTATTAGTTATGGCTGAAAGCAATGATGCATCATGTATGTTTGTTATTGAGGATAAGTTGATGGTACTAATTAGCCATTGTGGGCATACATGATGCATCACATATTGGTAGCAAAATGGATGTGGGATATTATGTAGGTTTTTGAAAAATGTCCGACTAATTGAAGGTGATGCAGATGGTTTTGAGGATGATGATCTTCAAATTCTTGGTCGTGTTGCAATTCTTGTTGCACCTATTATAGAGAAACTTTGTTGGGAGGATAGAGATGCACATGCATATTCATTGATAGCTTGTCAAGCATGCCATTATCCCTCACATTCTCTCCTACAAGACAACAAAAGATGCTTGGACTTGGGATACTCTTACAACATTATATCAAGCAAGAAATGAGGCTCGTGTTGCACACCTTCGAAAATAGTTGGAGATGAGCTTATGAATGAAGGAGATTTAATGGACAATTTTTTGACAAAGATCAAAGATTTGAAAGAGCAATTGATTTCTAGTGATGAAATCTTGCTAGATAGTTCACTTGTGCAACCTTTTCTTAATCATAGTTTTGCTTCTACTCTTTGGTTGATGATGATATGCAATCCAAATGCCTTAACATTTGAGGAGTTAGTCCCTATTTTACTACAAGAAGATTAGTCTAGGAAGAACATGTCAATTATGGGTGTTGCAAATCAAGCTTTCTTAGCTAGTCAGAAGGGCAAATGTAAATAAAGCTCATCTAATGGTAAGCAAAAATTTTATTATGCTTCACAATCAAAGAAGGAAGACAAATATGAAAAGAAGATATAAAATCAAATAGTTTTGAAAGTATTGTAAGGTAAATGATAATGTCATTAAGAGTTTCCCTAAACTAGCTACAAAAGAGGCAAAAAAGAAAGAGGCTAGAATGGCTATTGCAGAGGAATGAGCATTTACTACTCATTGCACCTATAACCCATCTTCTCATGAGTTGTGTATGTTTGTAGCAGATTCAAATATTTGGTACTTTGATAATGGTTCAACCAAACATATAACCTCACTGCATAGTTTCTTCACTTCACTTGAGCCTAGTCATAAAGATAATACTTTCACATGTGCTACCAAATCCTCTTATCCTTTCATGGGAGTTGGAAATCATTATGTCTACTACTAATGGTAGTTCTTTCACATTCTCAAATCCCTTATATGTGCCAAGGATCAAGAAAAATCTATAATGATTTTTAGTATTATCCAAGATTGGCTTGGTTGCCAAATTTGTTGATCACAAATATATAGTTCATGATCTCTCTAATGGTGATGTTATCAATGCTGTTGGCATTTTATGTCATGGTTGTATAAGCTTATAGATTATGGAAAATGTAAAAATGATTCAACATGCCTCAATTCATGATTCTTAGGCTATTTCAGATGCGAAGCTTTTGGCATGCATGCTTTGGTCATCTTAATTTTGCTAGTTTGCTTTGCCTATAGAAACCTGAAATGGCATGTTCTTTGTCCAAAATTGAGACACCCTTTAAACATGTATGTGAAGGCTACATTTTGGATAAAGTATAGCATTCTTCCTTCCCAAATTAAGTTGCACATAATTTGCAGCATGTTCACAGTGATTCATGTGAAATATACAGACACTTTTTTTTTGCAAAGTACCTATACTTTATGACTTCCATTGATAACTTTTCTAGGCATGCATGGGTTTATCCATTGAAGCAAAGTATGAAGTGTTTATGTGCTTTAAACAGTTCTTAGTTATGGCTACAATTTGTTAACATGTAAAATGGGCACCCTCCATTCTAATGGAGGGGGGAGTAGATGCCTTCTGAGTTTAATGCATTTCTGGTTTGCATTGGATAAAACACTTGTAGAGTGCCATATACACCATTTTTTGTTGGATATAGTCTTGAAAGCAAGGCCATCCTTTGTATCATCCATAGATTAAACATATTTTTGTTATCCATGATGTTGTTTTTGCATAAGCTACAACTTAGCCCTTACTTTCATGTACTAAGGAGACATCTGTTAGCTCAAAGGATGTGCATGACACTTTGCTGCCTCTTTTTAGAAGTGGATAGTCAAGTGCTGGTCCTAGTGAGGCAATTTTTCAGCCTTTACAAGTGTCAAATAATAATGCAAATCGTTCCATTTCTGATGCAGATTTACATGACACACCTTGTTGATGAGAGGGCTTGCATAGAAAAGACAAAAAATATTCCTAAATGGCTATTTTATGTGTAAAAGTACAATGATCAAACATGGGTTTCTTTTTTTTATAATTTTGCAAACACATTTTTTTTTGTTTATTTATTTTGACCACTTAGAATTTGAATACAAGAATTTTATGTGTATTAAATCCCATGACCCAAAGTTCATAGTTGGTCACCTGAAAGCTGATCACCAAACCTTCATGTGCACTTAAATTTGATGATCTAAAGTTCATTTCTTTGGCCACCCAAAATCCGGTCACTGAATTCTCATGTGCATCTAAAGCCAGTGACCCGACGTCCATCTCTGACCACTCAAAATCCGTCCATCAAACATCCATGTGCTCCTGATACACTTTTTAGGTGACCCAAAAAGTGATCTCTGACAACAGTTCATTTCCCTCTGGTCACTATCTTCAAATAAAATGTTGAAGGAGTTTGTATAACAATGATGCCAACAGAACTACAAAATGCATATCCACCCCGAACACCTTCTCAATGGTATTGTGCTCTAAACACAACCCCAACTCTTAGTTTTTGTTCTTATCAATATTAGGAAAAATTAAGGTGCATGAAAATCTCCTTAGCCCATAGACATTGATCCACCTTACCACCATTGCCTCGAAGAAGAGAAAATGTTGTGCTTCAATAAACAAAACCATTAGTAGAGCTATTGTTGCAACCATGTGCTCATTAAAATGATCAGGCCTCAGCCTATACCCATTAATAACTTACATGATCATCTTGTAACTCATATGTAGCAGGTCCCAATTGTCTTGCAACTTGAAAAGGATCAACATATTATATGTTTAGCTTTGCCCCTGAAGTATTCAATCAACCATAATATACAAGGACCCAATCCCCTAGTGCAAAATATTGTGCTTGATATGTCTATCCACTCAACCTTCCTGCAACTTTTCTTACCTTGCTTCTATTTTCATAATTTCCCCCCTTGATCAAATTCCCATTGCTCAATAATAACATGTTGGCATGTGCCAGTCCTTTCATCTTCATATCTTTCACCGGTGTATTAGGTGGTGGGTTGTGAATGGAAATACCCCACTTTATGCAATCTTTACACCATAGCTCACAAGCTAGGTTGGGATGATGGCCCATCAAGCCACACTAATGATAGGGTACATTACCTCTTCCTTGCCCTTGAAACTAGCATCGTGGTAGCCACGTAGTCTACCACATAGTTCGTCCCCTACCCCACTGTTGATTGCTAGAGGAGGAAGCCTGCAGTGCCACCATGTTTGTTTGAATGTCCATTTTTTCGAAAATGTGGGGTGGCCAACTCCATCTGTAATTTGGGTTGTAAAAACATGTTTCATAGGAATGCCCCATCCTCTGACACAATTGACAATATGCTTGCTTTTGTGGTGGTATAGGGTCCTGTAAGGCATTTAATTTCTCCAAATCAGTTTATTAATTTTGAGAAATTCATAACCATTACTTGACTCCTTCATTGGCTTCTGCTTCCCCTTTTCCCTTGCTTTTTCTCCTTAACATGCCTTTTGTGCTTATAGTTCTGCTTTTATCACTCCAATCATCATCTTTGTCATCCATTTTAGTCAGAAATTTGGACTTGATATCCTATATGGAAGTTACAATTTCTTGACTAGAACCAACAAAATTGGTGTCCTCTGATTCTGAATCATATTTCTTATTTTTCTTCTTATCCTTCCTTTGTCTAATGAGGCCAAACCTGTGCTAAGCTCGCACAACTTCCTCAACCAAATCCATGGAATTTTGTTCATTTTCTAATTATGCATACCTCGAAACAACACTTTTTAATTGCCTCCTCAGGCCTTGGCAAAAATAATCTCCAACCTACTCCCAAGAAGGTCTCTATGCTTGTTGCAATCAATTTAGAAGATTCTAAAATTGTTGTGCATAATCTTCGATCAGCAAATCTTCCTGCTTGATCTTTTTGAGTTTCGGCAAAACATCATCAAGGGGCCTTTTTCACCTTGAATCTAGAAAAAAACCTATCTTTCAAATTGTCATAGTTGTTAAAAGCAACCATTCCATATTGCATGAACCACTCCCGAAAAGTTGCTACAACATTTTCTTTTTTAATATTATCAACATATAAATTTCCAAATTTACTAGTAGTCCATTATGTCTGCCTCACATGACTATCAACATCTTCCTTCTTTGTCCCATTGAATTTAGATTCCTCCACCTTGGGATTCATGACTAGTGGTGGATTTCCCATCCCCCTCATTGAGGGTCTAAAAGTAGACCGTGTCGAAGTTACCGAGGAGTGTTGTAAACACCTTTTGGAAAATTAAAACATGTAGTGCTTGCATCTCCAATCACTGAGTAAACACCCGATCGAGACCTACAAGAGATGACTCCTCCTCTTTTGGGCTAGAGTCTCATTGCTCCTTGTCACTGTCCTTGCTAGTGTCCTCCATTGGTAGATGTGGTACAACTGACACACCTAGTGAAGCATAACTTTCTCCAGATTGCCTAACAACAACATCTCTTGAAGGCATGTACAATAATGAATTGAATGATCATGATGTCCCAACCCTGACATGCAACATAGCATCTACACATTTATAATAGTAGGATTGCCAAATGTGCAAGGGGATATATTCAAGTTACTTCTAGTGCATTAGACCACCATTCAATAGACTTCTATGACATATCAATGCCAAAACATCCTCGATTCTCTTTCAATATCTCTACACCATTTATTTCATGCTTTCCTCACATACATAAGAAACTTCAAAAAGCTGAAGATCAAGAAAATCTTCTAGCTCTTCAATCCATGCCTCCAAATCTTCACCGCTCTTCTTCTCACCATCAAAATCATTCAATTTTGCCTTCTTGAAGACTTGGTTGAGGGCAAATTCACTCGCCTCCATATCTTCATAATTGCATTTCTATCTTCCTCTACACACACTAGATGTTCCCGCACCTTCATCCACTTCATCATTCAACTCCACGAACAAATTTGTTGCACCTTCTGGTTGCTTTTTGCCTTGCTCTTTGCATAATTCTCCAAGAAACTTCTAAATAAGCTCCTCTTGCTCACAAATCTTTTGTGTCAAACCTTCCCTTGTTGCCGAGGATCCATTTTACTCTGATAACACTTGTGGCATCTCCTCAATCACAAGATATCCTCAATTAGAAGCTTCTGATCACTCAAGAATAGCAAAAGAGAGAAAAACACAGAACTTGCACAAGATAAGAGAAAATCCAATGAAGAAGAGTAGATAAAATATGACTCAGAGAAAGAGAAGTTTTGACGTTATAGATTTGAATCAATCGATACAATAGCTCTGGAAAATAGCTTCTTGACGAAGCCTCTACCTCCCAACCACCCTCGAGCTATCACAATCTCATTCACACTCGCACTCTCAATCACACTCTCACTCTCATTCTCCCTTCTCTAATTTTTGGCTTCCTCCCTCATGACAGAGCAAAATCCTTCTTAAAATAGATTTGATCATTGTTTTCCTCGAAGAAGTGTTCAATCTTCCCAATTTAGAAAAAGTCGGTTCTTCCCATGTTGAATGCAAAACTTTCACAAAAGCATGCCTTTGTAGTAGTCAAGTGCTTTCTTTAGAACACACGGTGTTTTTATTTTTCTTTTTCATCATAATAGAATTTATATCTTCAACAAATCCTCCCTCTTTTTTTTTAAATGGAGGTTCAGTCTCCCGAACTTTAACTTTGTGCAACTGTACAAGTGAATGAGCATAGTACTCGTGAGACTCCTCTATCCCACAACGCAAAGATTAGATAAGGAGACAACTTGATGACAACTGTTTAACTAGCCTAGGCCATTACATGTCCAATCCAAGGGTTGAGCCTCGGTTTCAAGAGGCCAAAGCAAAATCAATTCCCCTACGAGACGTGAACTCTTCAACAAATTCTCCCTTTCGTACATTCGTAAAAACTGGAAGCACTAAAATTGTCATTCATTTTTTCACCTATATGTCCAAATAGCTGAGCGGAGGACCTCTAATTCTTCGTTTCCCGGATGGAATTTCCAATCATCTTAACTTTTCTTCCTCGGCCCCTATCTGAAACCACCCCAGGAGTGATATCAAAATAATCGATTCGGACACGTTACTCTCACGGTCGTTCAATGGGCCAGTAGGCCCAGATGCGTCCAGACAGAAGTTGCCAAGCTCCTTCCTTCCAAGTTCCTCTCCTAGAGCGACATTTCGATCGGGTTTCCTTCGGTCGAAAACTGAGCAGAGCCGTCAGAGAGAAAGTGAGAACGAGAAACAATGAAGGGCGTGGATATGTATCGCTATAACTTGCAGGAGCATTGGCGTCGAGAGATGGGGCTTGTTAAGCCCCATGCCTTTGCTCGCCATGTTGGAGGCTGGCAGGTGGTACATTGCCTCTGATCTGCATGTGTTCTCGTCTTTGCATGTACGCGAGAGAGAGAGAGAGAGAGAGAGAGAGAGAGAGAGAGAGAGAGAGAGAGAGAGAGAGAGAGAGAGAGAGAGAGAGAGAGAGAGAGAGATTTTACCAATTCTCTTCTGTGATGTATGGGAGCTACTTTTTGCTTTGCGTGTGACTTCTCATGGTAAGCGTCCTTTGCTTATATGCCTCATGAATTGTACATACCACTATGCTTGAAATTTTTTTTCCTTAGTTTGTAGAATAGGTGGATTTTTTTTTCCACCTAGCATTTATGAAGGAAGATAGGGTGGTGGGGGTTCGCATTTATAACATTGTTGTACACATACTCTATCAATGGAAGATGGCGCTCTCAACTAGTTTCATGCTGTGAGACATAATAATCAAGTAAATCCTATAAAATAGAATTGGCCTTTGCAAACTAGTCATCATTTTAAGGTTGGAAAGAAGGTAAGAACTTGCAATATAGAAAGTATATTTTCAAAGAATGCTTTCTAGAAAAGGTCAGTCAT
>CM035424.1:96189251-96311751 GCA_020310875.1 Ceratopteris richardii | reverse complement strand
TATATATATATATATATATATATATATATATATATATATATATATATATATATATATATAGAGAGAGAGAGAGAGAGAGAGAGAGAGAGAGAGAGAGAGAGAGAGAGAGAGAGAGAGAGAGAGAGAGAGAGAGAGAGAGAGAGAGAGAGAGAGAGAGAGAGAGAGAGAGAGAGAGAGAGAGAGAGAGAGAGAGAGAGAGAGAGAGAGAGAGAGAGAGAGAGAGAGAGAGAGAGAGAGAGAGAGAGAGAGAGCTTTGCTCCATCTTAGATGGCCTTAAAAACCAACAATTGGTATCAGAGAAGGTGGAAAAAATGTACGTAAATCATGTCGAGAATAGTGCATATTATAGAAAGATAAGAGCATTACGAAAGACACAAGTGAAGTTCAGTTCATTATTTAAAATTTGCTCAAAAATTCTTTTACAAAGTTAGCTTAAAAAGTAAAAATTATGATTTTTTTGTATCCTTGCATTTCTAGGGTTAGGGTTGATAAAAAATCCTAAAATTAGGTCATAAGGTTGCATGCATGATGATGGAGTCAATCATGACTCTTGTTGTCCAAAACCCCAAAAACGCAGCCAATCCTATTTCTGAAAATCCTAGTTCAGAAACCCCTTTGGTGAAGGTTAACACATGAACATCTCCAACAAAAGGTCTCTAAATGGATTGTGCATGAGATTCAACCTTGTAAATGTAATCAAGACATTTTTTGTGGAGTAGGTACCGATAGTGTGCTTGAATTTACGCAATGTCAATAAGGAAGCTATCCTAAGCAGCTCTTATAAAGGTTTCTTTCAAAAGCAGGGGCTCAAATGGGAGCTGCACCTGGTATGGGCCAGGTCACGTAACTTAGATTGTTTGTCAACCGAGGAAACCCCCCAGATTGTGCTTTGTAGAACGATTTCTAGTGTATTCCTTAACTTTATAATATCACTCCAGCAGTGAACTTTTGTACAGTGATTCACTAACTTAGGAATTTAGAGATCGATGGTATGATTTAAGCTTGCCATTATAGTACAGAGATCTGTCAACCATATTTAATCTATAATATTGATGTTTTGTAGCATAAAATCATTGTTATCATGTATGTTCGTGCACGACATGTGTTCTGCACCGAACGCTTCATATCGGAAAGAGCTTTGCTTTGGCCATCACTTTGCTCGTTCTTTGTATAAGGAAAGAAAGTTTTGTTTTGACATGGAAACATTTAGCATCAGTTGCTCAAACCATGTAGACGAGTTCAATGAAGGAAAACCAGTGGATTTGAGTGACTATTTCTGTTTAGTCTGATTCTGGGTTTCAATAAACTAGATATGCAATAGATAGAACATAAGGGACTTCTGTACTCCAAATGTATGCATGTCTTATCATTGAGAATATTTGTAGGAACAAGTTCTAAATTTTAGTGCAGAACTTTTATTAGGTGATGTTTAAATGCAAAATTACTTAGTTGGTATTTTAGCTTTGCTGGAGTAAGTGCTGCCAACCTATGAATTTTTTCAGGATCCTAAAACAAAATTCAGTGTTTAGAAAATGGAAAAGAAATGATGGATGAAGTCTGAAATGATCACAGACATAAAAAAACATTACATGTATGTGTTTGTAAGGGACTGACCATATAGTCAATGATAGCTTTCACCTAACTTATTTGGGATTGTTATCAACTTTGCCATTTCTTCTTTTTCACTATGTTGTACCACAGACGACTATAATACCTTGTTGATATTATCTGAATTTTGAATGTTGTGAATAGGTAAGGGAAACAGATATCCTGGATCATGGTTCCGTTGTGACCAAGAAACTTGCTCAACATCAAGGTCGAGTTCATAAGCTAGCAGTCGAACCAGGAAGCTCTCGAATATTCATGAGCTGTGGTGAAGATGGAGTTGTGCGTCGTGTAGGTTTCATCCACATATGTTCTTGATTCTTTCTCCTCGATTTTTAAATCTTTATTTTCTGAGCTTAGGAGCTGTGCACAAATCTACATGCAAATCAAGATGGGACGAATCACATGTTCTCATGTGTCTGTGTGCCTGCATACCCTCGGCATACCTGGATTCATACAAACAAACATATACACATGTGAACACTCACAACAAAGGGAGATGGAGGGTTCATAAAGGCATGTGAGGTCAAGGAGACTGGAAGCAGGATTTTTTTTTTTTGTTTTGATAGCGCAAGTGGTGAGAGGAAGAGCCAAGGTCAGGATGGCTGGGGATGGGGGACTGGGAGAGGGAGTTGGGCCAATTTGTGAAGGAATGGTGGGCAAAGAATAGTGCGAGAAGGGAAAAGATGATAAAGTGAAGCATAAAAGAGAGGGGAAAGGTACATGGGTGGCAAACATAATTGACTAATTGCAACTTCAAAGGATAGCTGCAAGAGAGTTTTGCAGGTATGCTTGATGGCTTCAGCCATTGAATAGTTGGGAAAAGCTGAGGATTCTGAAATTTGGACAGAATTGTAGGGGAAGAGACAATGGAGCAAAGGGGGAAGGGAGGAAAATGCGGTAGAAAAGCAAGAAAAAGAGAAAAGGATCAAGAGGGATAAAGGGGTATGTATGTATGTACGTACATACGTATTGCATGCATGTATGTATTGCATGCATGTATGTATGAACATACATACATACACATGTATGTGTGTGTGTGTGTGTGTGTATACACACACACACATACACACACACACACACACACACATACATACATACATACATACCTACATGCATGACCTACATACATGCACAGAGAGAGAGAGAGAGAGAGAGAGAGAGAGAGAGAGAGAGAGAGAGAGAGAGAGAGAGAGAGAGAGAGAGAGAGAGAGAGAGAGAGAGAGAGAGAGAGAGAGAGAGAGAGAGACTATATATATATATATATATATATATATATATATATATATATATATATATATATATATATATATATATATATATATATATATATATATATATATATATATATATATATATATAGACCTAATAACCGTCATCCTAGACGTAGGAGCGAATGTCTCATCATAATCAATACCTTTTTGTTGTGCATATCCTTTGTCAACCAATCTTGCTTTGTACCTGTCAATAGTACCATCTGCTTTCCTTTTGATTTTGAAGATCCATTTTACGCCTATAGCCTTCTTTCCCTTTGGCAACTCACATAGCTGCCAAGTTTGATTCTTATGAATAGAATCAATCTCTTCTTGCATAGCTTTTCTCCAAATAGGAATGTTAAGTGCATCTTTAACACATGCAGGTTCATCCTCAACTGTTATAAGTGCCAAGGCCCAAAATATCATGAATCTCAAAGTCTTCAGCAAAACTTACATGATCTCTTTGTTGTTGCTGTTTAGTTTGACTTCTTGTTCTTATATGATCGTGTTGTTGTTGTATAGTCTGACTCCTTATTCTTCGAGTAAAAGTCTTTATACCACTATCTTTCCAAGTCTGATATAACCACGTAGGTGTATCTTTAAACAGTGGTGAAACTCTTTCTGAACTTTCAGCTTCCACAGGTTCTGGAACTTGTCTTGCCGAGATACTAGGACTTTTTGGAACTTTAACTTCTTCCATTTCTGGAACCAAAGTCTCATGTGGAACTGACTCTGTAGAAGGTTGTGAAATTCCTCTTTCTTCAACTTTTTCTTGAATCCTAGGAATTTTAACTCCCTCCTGATATGGTTGAACATGTACATTCAGAATCTTTGTACATTCAGAATCTTTGTACATTCAGAATCTTTCTAAAAAATCCATAGTCATTTTCACTAATGAACTTTGGAATTTCTGCTTCTTTATCATAAACCTTATTTTCAGCAATATAAGCATTACATGAAAGAATAACTTCACCTGTCTCTGGAACATAAAACTTGTATCTTTTACTCTCAACAGGATATCCAATGAAAATAGCTTTCTTTGCCTTTACATCTAGTTTGCCTCGGTCCTTTTTCTCAATATGTACATAAGAAAGTGATCCAAACACTTTGAAGTAACTCACATTAGGTTTTCTACCATAATAAGCTTCATAAGGTGTGATTACCTTTAAAGCTTTTGTAGATGACCTGTTCAAAATGTGATTAGTTGTATGTATTGCATCAAATCAGAATTTCGGTGAAAGCTTCTTGGATGCCATCATGCTCCGCATCATCTCAAGAAGTATTCTATTCTTTCTTTCTACAACACCATTCTGCTGAGGAGTATAAGCAATAGTAAGGTGTCGAGTAATACCTTTTTCATCAAGAAATGTCTGAAACTCTTTTGACAAGTATTCTCCACCTCTATCACTTTTGAGAATCTAGATAGTTTCGTGACTTTCATTTTCAACCATAGGTACAAACTTCTTGAACATAGGAAAGACTTCTAACTTCAACTTAAGACCATAGATCCATGAGTATCTCGTAAAATCATCAACAAATAGAACAAAATACCTGAAGCCCTGAATAGAGTATGCTCTCATAGGTCCGTTCACATCTGAATGAATAATCTGCAATTTCTTGGTAGCTGTAATATGACCATGTTTCTTGAAAGGTAGTTTATGCATCTTACCTTCAAGACAACCTTCACATATATCTGAATCATCTGGTAGCTTGAATGAGGGTAAACTCTCAACCATACCTCTGTCTTTGATACTCTTGAGAGCTCCAAAACTAATATGTCCAAATCTTTCATGCCATAGCTTCATATCTTCCACCAATGACGAAGATTTGACCGCGTATGCCTGACTGATTTTTGACAAAACAAAGATCGCTCCTCTATGCTCACCTTGTAAAATACACTTGTTGTCTTTGTGTGATAAGATCTTACAAAGATCTCTCTCAAATACAACTTTAAAACCATCACCTAAAAATGCAGATATAGATAGCATATTCTTCTTCATTTCAGGTACATATAGAACATCTGAAATCTGAAAATTACCACCTTCTCTTGACTTTAGGGTTACTGTACCTATTCTCTTGACTTTAGGGTTACTGTACCTATTCCCACAACATCCAAATCATTGCCATCTGCAATAGTAACTCTTCTACCTGAAGAATAGGAAAGAGAAGAAAACACATCTCTGCAACCTGTCATATGCTTTGTAGCACCTGAGTCAAATATCCAAAGACTTGCTGAAAGAACTTGTAAAGTTGCATAAGAATCACCTTTGGATTTCCCTTTTTTATCATCTTCTGCAACATTACTTGATGCCTTTTTCTTTTCTGCTTCAATCCTTTTATAACATGCTATTTTTAAATGTCCAGGTTTATTGCAGTAAAAACATATTACTTCCTTCTTCTTAGAAGACTTCTCTTTAGATGTAGTAGAAACAGAATCTGAAGTAGAAGGTGAGAGGGACCTACTTTCCTTCTTATCCTTCTTCTTCTTTTTATCCTTTGATGAAGATGAAAGTGCTTCTTCATTCTCTTCCATTCCCTTCAACTAATCTTCATCTTGAAGTAACAAGAACTCTAGCTCTTCAAATGTAACCTCTCTATCTCTTGTGGTAAGGGTAAGAGTGGTTATAAAAGATCGATACGAAATAGGAAGTGAATTAATCAGCGTATTTACCATTTCTTCATCTGATATCTGAACTCCTATATTTAGAAGTTGATCTCTCAAGTCAACGAGTCTCGTAATGTGGGTTTGAATTGACTCACCAGCCTTCATCCTTGTATTTGCTAGTTGTCTCCTTAAATGAGCTTTCCTAGCAAGATTTCTGTGCGAAAAAAGATTCTCAAGCTTTAACCAAGCTTGTCTAGAACTTCTGCAAGATCTGATTTGTGGTAGAATATGCTTTTTAACACTCATTGCTATGAATGAAAGTGCTAAAGGATCTCTAGCATCCAATCTTGCCTGATCTTCAGTAGGAGGAACTCTAGGTAAAGACCTACCTGTGACTCTGGATGTTGAAGTGATTACCTCTTCTTCACCTGGTTCTGCAATGGTAATTCCAGTACCTCTTGAAGCTGCTGTGGCTTCTTCTTCGCCTTCTTGTCTGGGTCTTGTTAAGGATCCATTGATGATACTCCATAAATCCTTTGTCACTAAAATATTCATCATCATGAAACTCCACATGGGATAATTAGAAGATCCATCCAACTTGTCCTCAATCTCAATTCTAATTTCACTCATCTTAACTAAGTGTGTATATCAATTATGCTCTGATACCAAATGTTGGAATTTGGAGCCCCAAGAACGTTCCAAACTAAAACCTTTTGAGCATACACACTTAATTAATTAAGATGATAGGTGAGAGATAGAAAGATAGAGATCTTGAGTCAAGGATAGAGAACGTAAGGAGGATGATTACTCACTAAAAAATAGATGTCCAAATTACAACATGGGAGTACAACTCAACCATATAAAGTGATGCACTCACTAATGGAAGAATATCCAAGAAGATGATGATACAAAATTTAGATTATGTTGAAATAATCTGTGTGTGAATTGAATGAGCAACGAAGCTAGCCTTATTCTCACAAAATAGTGTAACGAAATTGTAAATCAACCAACCCTAATTTTGAGATTAGGGTAGAGAAACCCTAAAAACAAAATATAAGGTTAACTCACAAAAGATAGTTACCACCACCTTGTAGAAGACTTCTTGCTCCAAGAGAGTAGCCTCTCCTTCACCAAAACTCCACCTCCTCAAGAGTGTGTGAACACTCTCTCTTCAAGAAGATCTCCAAACTCTAGATCTTTGAGTGAGTGATTATAACAATGAGCTTTGCCCTCTTTATATAGTTGTTGTATAGTCCTCAAAAGCAAATATGAAAAGCTACGATCAATAAAGCTACGATCAAACTTTGCGCCATATTTGAAAATCAAACTCGAAAAACGATAGCCACTGTCCGCCAAAAACTTTTTCATAAAGCAATCTTAAAAAAGAAAACTCTCTTCGCGATGCGTCCAATGGGATTCGAACTCGTGCCATCACATTGGGAGGCTACTGCCTTATCCAATGCGCCACGCTCTTTTCCTTGAAGTAGTCTTCTAAAAGGAGATCTATATGCTGTCGTCCGCTGTAGTAGATCTGAGACTTGAAGAGAAAGCTTCCTATGAAGCTATTGTTGGACCAATATATACATTGACTTCCAACATGCATCGTATAGTTTGGCCATGGTGTGGCCAATCATGATGGTCCTGTAGTTCCCTAGGTCCAGGGTGTCGTCATACTTGTGGATAGGCACAATGGTGTGCCTAGTCCACTCCTCTGGGAAGCCCTCCCCTATAGCCCGGTTGAAGACATGTGCAATCAACGGGGCTATTGTGGAGGCTACATATGTTGCAGTCGTCCTATGGCCCTCTCAACCATCTTTGCTGCGAAGAGAGAAGAACTAGTAGGGCGAGGCTCAAGTGGCTGGGGAATGGGAGGCTGCCCAGGTACCTCATATAATCTCTCAGCATAATCATGACATGTGTGTAGGTCCCCAATAGGTGTGGTTGGGCGTGGCTCTCGTAGGGTACGCCATGCTGCAGCACTGTCCATACTCATAAAGAGATGATATAGCTCAAGCTCCTATGCCTCCTCAAAGGCTTGCCTCTTTCGACGTGTGAGAGTCTTCATCTGTCCCTTGGCCTCTCTCTCTGTGATCTCTCCCAATGCTCGTTGAGCTCGTAGTCGGCGGTAAAGATCTCTGCATTCCTCATCATACGAGTGATGTTGTGGCATAGTCCCGGGAGGAGGTGTGTGACCAGAATGGATGGTGTGTGGGAAGGAGCCGATGGCTGATGTCTGAAGAACTGATACTATCTCTGAGGTGAGTAGGGATAGTGGAGTGTCAGGATGAAGCAAGAGAAGACCTTGCTCGACTTGAGCCGCATATATGTGAGCTAGCTCGTGTGTGAAGTGGATGGTGGTGTGTTTCCCTTGAGGGAGAGTGCGACGTATGTGTGATCGGCCCCAATGGGTATGGGTGGGATGGTGAATGAGGTAAGCAGGTGGATGGCCTCTCTGGATCCTATGACGTAATCTACTGTACTTCCCTTGCCATCTGTGACTGAGTGTGGTATGCATGTCAATCCTCCTGAGGTAGGCCATTGAGCCATCCCGTTTTAGATAACGAGATTATGTTGCGAGCCTAGTCTGAGTAAGTGGGTGCCATAATGAGTGTGTGTAGAGTCAGCTGAAGCTCGAGCTGTAGACTCATCCTCTATGGTATGTAGTATCTGTGGGTCTTCTAGGTCAAATATCTCACATTTATCATTGCCTGTCCTGGCATTGAAGTCTCCCATAAGGAAGACTTCCCTTTATGTAGAGTACTCTGTAATCTCTTCCGACAAGCAAGTGTATGGTGAGTCCTCTCGATCTATGATAGCGAACCGCGAGCTAGAAGGAGCAAAGTAGCATAATGCTATGAAGATGATCCGCTCCTGTGAGAGGCGGAGTCGAATCCAAAGATATATGGTCTGTGAATCACGTGCGACTATCTGTATCCTGCTTTGAAGTCCATCTTTGAAGAGTATGGCTACTCCTCCTGATCCTCTGGTGGTGTGCTGACGTGTACACTCTCTGTATGTGGACTCCCACTGGAAACCGTGGACTCGAGGTAGGCTCCGGTCCGGGCTCTCATGTGTCTCCGTGAGCATAATGATGTCTTTGCCTTTGCGCACCTCTTCCAACCTCTATGGATGTGTCCATAGATCTCCATTGCAGTTCCAAACTGCAAGGTGTATCTCCTCGAGTGTCCCACATGCCGCGAATCCCTATGGGATGGCCTTGCCATCAATGAATATGAGAGAGAGAGAGAGAGAGAGAGAGAGAGAGAGAGAGAGAGAGAGAGAGAGAGAGAGAGAGAGAGAGAGAGAGAGAGAGAGAGAGAGAGAGAGAGAGAAAGAAAGATTTTTTAACGTCTATTAGAGGCCAAAATCGGCCTATGAGACAAAACATATACATCAGTATGATCTAATCCACTGTGATCCAAAACGAAAATAAAGTGTGAGTACTGCAAACGGGTATAAAAGGAGGGATAGTAGCTTGCATCAAGGGTGTGGGGTGCTATGGGTATGCACTCTATATGCTCAATGGGTGAGATACAAATATGATATGCATAGGGAGGGGAGGCTCGATGGTATCACAACCCCCTAAATGCCTGGAGTGGGTGTAGGATATAATGCATTGGTGGGTAAGGAATCATGGCGATCCTCAAAATGCTCTGGGCGTCCAAATCTATAGGGGTGCGCTGCTGACGTCTCTGTATCTCCATGTCATGGCGTGCGTGAATCGCTTGAATCTCTCTCTGATGTGGACGAGCTCTCCGGACAAGGGGTCTCGATCGTCGACGCTGTCGTCTAAGCTCCTCTGCTCTGTGTAATGTGACACCCCGCATCGAGCTGGGCCCTCGAGTGTATGTGGTTCTGAAAAAATCTGTAATATAAGTCTGAGGGGGGGGGGGGCAGGTGTATCTCCATCTGCTGCTGGAGGAGTGATGCGCGGCGGTGCTGGAGCTCTACTAGGAAACGACCTAGAGGGCGCTGGTCCTCTATCCCCAATAAAGCCCTGATCTCTCTAGGCCCCCTGAAGAGCTGTGGGTAGCGGTCTCTGATGTCCTCATATGCCTGGCATCTACATGTGTAGTGCTCCTCGTCCTCCACCTCCTCTCTACATATCCTGCATAGTCGCTCATCCCTGGGGGTATGTGTGGCTCGCCCAATCTCAATCTCGAGCTTGTGTGATGCTACTCTGAGCTGCCCAATGGCCACTCTCTCAGCTGGTGTCATATATGTATCCATGTATCGTGGTCTCTGAATGAAACCATCCGCTGTCACAGTCAGGAAGTGCTCTCTGTAGTGTTGCCTCTTTGTGGGAAGAGGCTCCCGTGGTGCTATCCATGTCTCCCTGACGTGTATCTGTAGTAGGTCCTGACGGATGATCCTATTCCTCTCCGAACGAGAGAGGGTAATGTGGGGGGAAGAGAGGTCATAGTGAAAAGGGGGGAGATCCGTTATGCTCATGCCATGGTCTGCTAACCATCGGTAAGTCTGTGCATACCATACTCTCTCATGCCCTGTCTCTGCCAAATGTCTAGAGCTCTCAAATGCAAGCCTGGTGAGTCGGCTAGTGGGGAGCTCTCTGACTCTCAGAATAAGGTCACCAATTGGAAGAGGGCCTCCACTAGCATCGGTGGTGTGCCAAGCTCAGCTCGTATAATGTCATGTGGAACGGAGGGCTTGCTGCGCAGCAAGCGTGATATCATGGTGATCTGGGGCCTCTCAATCTGCGTCCACATCGCCTCTGTGATCCCTCGTTTGAGAGAGAGAGAGAGAGAGAGAGAGAGAGAGAGAGAGAGAGAGAGAGAGAGAGAGAGAGAGAGAGAGAGAGAGAGAGAGAGAGAGAGAGAGAGAGAGAGAGAGAGAGAGAGAGAGAGAAAGTGAGAAAGAAAGTGTTTTTACGTCTATTAGGAGGCCGAACTCGACCTATGAGACAAATCGATGTACATGGGTGTATCTTCTGTCTATCAGAGAAGATAAAAGTGCTGAAAAAGAAACTGGTAAAGCTCATACATATCTCCGTGAAATGCGTGTGAAGATACCCATGAAAGGGGGGGGTGTATGGAGTGCGATATCTATGGCAGTCTATATGCAAAGGGGTAGTACAACAAGCATGGGAATGCATCTGAAACGACTAACTAGCTCCATCTTGTGCTAGTGGGCGGGTGTAAGATGTGATACATAGGTGGAGGTGGAGTCAGGGCCATCGTGATAGCTGCAGCGGGATCAGCCATCATCTGGAATCGTCTCTCCTCCATGGCGCCATGGTGACGAGCCTGGATCTCTGCAATCTGATGTCGGTGATGTCTCGGGGCCCGATATCCTCTAGCACGGGGTCGTCTCCTAGCTCGAGAAGCCTGAGCCTGCTGAAGAGTCACCCCTCTCGGTGTGTGGGCTGAGGGGGGGAGGGCTGCAGCACGTCGTGGAATAAAGAACTCAGTGAGCTGACTCTGTCTCCCTCCTGTATGGGCTGCTACAGTAGGCTGGAGTAGGGAATCTCTGTGACTCTGTATCTCTAGTAGGAATCGCCCGAGCTGTCGCTGGTCTCTAGAGTCCATGATCTCTCGGAGGGTGGGCTGCCCTGTAAATAGAGTCCCGTATCTACCTCTGATGCCATCATATGCGCTACATCTGCATACAAAGTGAGAGAGAGAGAGAGAGAGAGAGAGAGAGAGAGAGAGAGAGAGAGAGAGAGAGAGAGAGAGAGAGAGAGAGAGAGAGAGAGAGAGAGAGAGAGAGAGAGAGAGAGAGAGAGAGAGAGAGAGAGAGAGAGAGAGAGAGAGAACTGTGCAGTTTGATTTGCGAGATCCAGACAACAAAAGCATGTTCAAATGTCATGGATTGACAGGCATCTCAAAGAGGAGAAGACACCCTGTGCGTCTACATTGTATAGTTATGAATTCAAGAAACTCTAATTATTTTGCTGTTGGGGGCTCAGACATATATGCACGAGTCTATGATATCAGAAAAACGTGTTGGGGTGAAAGAGAATGCAACGATAATCACGTTGAAGCAGTATATCCTGCTCATTTGAGAAACAAGGGTCCTTTGCATGTGACAGCACTTGCATACTCACACCAGGAAGAACTGCTTGTTTCTTATAGCGATGAACAAATTTATCTGTTTGAGAAAGACATGCCATCAGTCCCTGCAAGCAGTTCAGACATGGCTACAGCAGGAATGCCACAAGCCAAAGAACCGCAAGCTTTTAGGGGACATCGGAATGCCTACTCTGTCAAAGGAGTCAGCTTTCTTGGTCCTAATTCTGAATATGTTGTGAGTGGATCTGACTGTGGGAATATTTTTATATGGAAGAAAAAAGATGCAGAGCTAGTTTCCCTCTTCAAAGGAGACAATCAGGTTGTGAACTGCTTGGAACCACACCCACATGCCACTGTTCTTGCAACCAGTGGTATTGAGCACACTGCAAAGGTGTGGGCTCCGATTTCTGAGGATTATGTTCCTCTTCCTGATAATGCTGAAAAGGCAAGTTCATAAATTTTTAGAAGTCTTTGAGAACTTGATTTCTCTTTAATGTCAAGCTTTGTAAGGTCATGTCTTATGAGCTGTCTGGTGGGGTCTTAAATTTGATCTTGTTCACAGGGGACTCTAGCACCAGTCAAATTCAATGAAGGCAAATCTGCTCAACTAATAAGGTGTTTTTTGTAGATAATGGAATCTAACCAAAGAGGCAGAGAAGAAGGTTTTCAGCGTTTAACGGATATTATCCATATAATGCGCCTTCAAAGGAGGCATGATCAGCCCATGCTAGTTAGCTTATTTTCACAAAGAGGCAATAGACGGAACACAAGGCATGGTGAGGGTGATGAAGATAGCGATGATGATGGATCCACGGTGAATGGGTATTTGATGGTCTTGCATGGAGGTGCTAATGATTCATCAGACACGGAAGATGATGTAGATCCGCAATACAGTGTCAATGAATGTGCTGTTATCTAGCAAGCAGCGAGCTGCTATCCTTGCTCTATTACATGGGCAGAGGTGTTTGTTAATGTGCAGCACTCTCCTAATGTGTGCACCAGTGAATGCCCTGATGACTGTCCTAGATATGAGACCGCATCTACTTCTACAGTATGCTTCGCATCCCATCTAGAAAACCAATGCTGGTGGTTGCTTCAAGCATTTCCAGTATGTAGCAGCTGTTTTCGGAAGTAGTTGCTGTTTTTGTGTAACACCAATGTTAATGCTTTGAGAAGCCTATGCTTTGGTGCTAAATGTACACTAATCTTAAATCAGCTGGGCCAGATATCGAGCACACCTATGTGCTGAAAAAACGAGGATCATGAAAGAAGTCTGCTTCTCATGCCTGTAAGATCAAATAATTTACTGATCGTTCGATTGGTTTCCCCCCCGATTTCATTAGTGCTTTGGGAGCTTCTTGCTACGACTATCATCACAATATTGACGTCCTTATCCCCTAAGAATATGCAGAATTTTCAAGTCAATATTACTATCTTGTATATTTGTCTTCCATAAAGAGTTCTGATGTCTCAAATGTATTGCAGAGCATTTCGGTCATGGGCCATAGCATTTTATGTGCGTTCTTAACAAGTATTGGGAATTATCATGTACGATAGACGCTTGCCTTTTTACTGAGGGTTTCATCTTATGACCGCATTGAAGCTGCTTTTGCCTTCTCCAGTGTCAGTTATGTACTTCGGGTTGCTGTTTGCTTCATACAGCCTGCTAAGTGATATAGGTGAAACTTTTAATAACGGGACAAATATGGCCACAACATGGCACATTCTCTGTGCGCTTTTAATTTTCAAGTTTCTGAGGTAGAAATAAGCCCTTAAAGTACACATTTAATTCGTTCCAAGAGAAAACTAAGCAGAAGAATGAATTGTCAATGATAAAATTAAAGGACCGGTCAGAATGTAAATTTATAAGCTGACAAGATGCTCACTTCACCTCTACAGTAACTAAGCAGAAGAGTGAATTGTGCATAGTAAAATTAAAAAAGGACCGGTGAGATAGTAAATTTATAAGCTGACAAGATGCCCACTTCACCTCTACAGTGATAAAGGGCCGCGAAAGATTAAGAATCTGGAGGTGGTGTTAAGTGTAACAAGAATGAGGGTATAATTGAGGAATAGACTCTTGTAAAACTAACGAATTTAAGAACCTGATATTAAACGTTTATCCAATCATAGAACATGCAAAAACGATTAGTTAATATATGTATCATCATCAAGGGCTTCATAGCTGGTTGGCTTCAATTGCTGGAAAGATGAACTGCATCTTTACTCCTGACTGCTATACTCCATACGTTATGCTTGGCAGTTTAAGCACATGAATGAGCCCTGAAGTAAGATTTATTTGTATGAGAGGACATGCCTCTAAAAGGTCCATTTATGTGGTGGTAGGCCATGATTTGAACCAAGGCAGTTCAGTGCGTTTGTGCGTTCAGTTCGGTGCGCGTAAGGTGCGAGAACCGAATGGTATAGGAAGATAAGGTGCGTCATTACAAATACATATAAATTCATAAGAATCTACTATATATATATATATATATATATATATATATATATATATATATATATATATATATATATATATATATATATATATATATATATAATGCATATTAAAAGTTAAAACTTAAAAATAACAAATCACAATCATAATCCGTTATTGAAGTTTGAACCATTCATGATTCAACCATGTGATATAAATCATAAATGATAAAACACAATATAGTCAAGGTTCGATGGAGAAAATTCAAAATTATGAACTCTGAGTCTCTGTCATCTAATAAATCATAAATGATAAATATGAAGTCAAAAACCTTGTATACTGTCCATAATCCAATGTCAAAAAGTATGAATCCAAAAAGTAACATGATACATCACACATCGTATCTCATGAGTCTATATCTACTATCTACTCTAGATCATCTGTGCCAAAGGACTCATCTGATGATAAAAGAGAGATATCGTCTCTAGGAATGACATTCCCTTCATCATTATACTCTAGATCCACAATAGGAACCATCTTTGCAAACCCATGATTCTCTGGTGCATCCTTGACAATGTCCTCGAACTGAGCCTTTGACACCATGGACGGGCCTCGACATCGAGGACGCATCTTGCATCTCCTAGTATAAACCGGTGCCATGCTCATAGATGGACCCTGCACCTGAGGTGGATCACTTGGACGCCTACCAGTAGCACGGGATGGCGCTCTCGTAACCCTCTTATTAGTGCTCTCAAGCTCTGCATGAAGCATCCTGTAAATCTGATCCTGCTCATCATCAATGGATGCTTCTATGCTTTCCTTTGATGCGAAAGCACTCTCAAAATCAATAGGTGAAGTCTGAAAAAAAACACAATAAATTTTAAGAATATTATAATTTATCACATAAGAATAAGTTAGCAAATATATACACAAATTTTAATTATCAAAATTATTACTTGTTTCGGACCTTTAAGAGATCGTAATATATGCAAAAGTTGTAAATTGGCCTTACAAAAGACCACACGATGCAACTGCTCCACACTCAAACAATTACGGAGCTTGGCATGCACTAAAGAGAATGCACTCCAATTTCGCTCGCACGGGGTAGAAGAGCATTCCTACAATTATACTTTATCATTGATCATTAAAGTTTATTATTCATGAATATTGGATTATAATTATCATTAATGTATCAAATCACGATTCACAAATGATAAATTAAATTTCAATATATGTTATACCCGTGACAAGATCCTCAGAGCATATGGTGCAATGGTAAGGTGACCATAACTATAATGATTCCACCACTCTAGAGGTCGAGATGTGACATCTCGCCTCAATGAGGTGGATCTAGCATAGACAATACCAACATTGCTCATATAGGTTGAAAAATCACTATCAAACGCCACCTGCTGCTCAGAGCTCCATGTATAAGTCCTTCATATGTCGCATGTGTGGTTGTGACCATAAACGTGGACCCTTAAAGTAAGGGTGTAAAAGTGTAGCAAAACTATAAATCGATCGTGATAAAAACTGCCATTGAGACTCCACTAACTCCATCACATCACGATGTCTACATTAAAAAATCCTAAAAGCAAAAAGCCATCAATGATCATACAATCATCAACAAATAAAGTAATACTTAATAATTAAGAATTCAAATATACCTAGACATCGATAGAGTGGTCACAGATGAAATAGCCTCCCGCATCCATGGGTACATATGATATAATAGGCCAATTGTGGATCCCTCCATATCAGCAAATTGTAGTACTATATAAATCGATCGCAAGACAGGTACCATACTCTCTATCTCTGCCCAAAAATTCACGTCGAAAATCTTCCGCTGCACATAATTTGCTGCCTCTGTGCGTCCTCTTGGCATGCTCCGCCATCGAGGGTCTATAACTGTCATGTGTAATGCATCATGCATAAATGTAGTCTAGAAAAGACATGGTAGACATAGCCAAATCGGGTCTCTGTCGGACGAATCAATTCTTTCTTACTATAAGCCCGAAAAATAGCTAATGCTTCGTGATTCTTACATATGAAAGAAATCACCTTTTTTACATCACTGACCACAGGAGATAGTCAAGGGAGCTTCCCTATATCCTCAATCAATAAATCTAAACAATGTGCAGCACATGGACTCCACACAATGCTAGGAAACTCAGCCTCTACCAACTCTCCCATTCTTACAGTTGAGGTGTTATCGATGATAACCTGTACTACATTTTGCACACCGTTTTCCTCAATGGCACTTTTAATGTGCTCAAATATAAACTCTCCAGTGATGCGTGTGCCCGCATGACTACAATAAATGGCCTTAAGAAAATAAGTGCCCAAACAACTAGAGACGATTATGTTCATGATATGGCGACGTCGAATGTCACTCCATCCATTGGATAGAATGGAGCAACCATATGTCTGCCATCCCAACCTTATGGGCTCTAGAAGTTTCTCGATTCTCTCTTTCTCTTCTATGAGCATAGAGGTGCGCAACCGCTTGTAATCAACCCCATGCCAGTCATCACGAGGGCCTACTTGAGATATTTCTTTTACCATTCTCTTCCATGCATCTGTGCGAACAACATTAAAAGGAATATTGCACTCAAGTATGCAACACTCTATCTCTATGTCAACTACTTTTTGGCGTTGCTTCTGCAAGCCACTGGATATGCAAGAGGATTGAATAGAGGACTGCGATGCTTTGAATCTTTGAGATGATTGTCCTTCCAATGGAATAGACTCTTCATTCTCATCACGTTGAGAAGAGGTTCGACTTCTCAATGTGCTAGCACTAAGTCTTGTATCCTCAATTTCTTCTAGTATATGCTCAAAAGCTTCAACGAATTCACGATGACGAGCTGCTTTAGCATCTTGAGAAAGCTTATGCTCTTTGCGCATAATTTTTGCAACCTCTTGTGGGACTTGTGTACACTCAACAATGCCCAACCCTCCTAGTCCATATACATGTCGGATAAGACGTGTAGTTGTGGTACTAAAGGACTTACCACAATACTTACACATCCATCTCCTTGTACCAGAACCAGATCCAGTAGTATTCACCAACTCATTATTAGTCGTATGGATACTCCATAAAGGTGAAATACCACGAGGCATGATGATTATGTGTACCCAGGACTTAAGAGGCAAAATGTAGAGACTAAGGGCTCTAAGCTCTTAGGTAAATTGAAACTTTTAATAGGTTGAAAACTTTCTCTCTCTCTATGATATGTGGGTTGAAAGCTCTTAGGTTAACTCTAATAGTCTCTCTCTCTCTCTCTCTCTCCCCCAGCAATCGGGACTCGGATGGACTGGCTGCTGATCCGATGAGAGAAGGTTATGATGAGGAAAGGTAGGAAGCTATGGGCTGCAAGGATGAAGCCTAAAGCTATGGGCTCAAGTCTCACGCAAAGGGTGAAAGCTCATGGAAAACGCAGCTGAACATTCAACATTCACATTCGAATTCGTTAAACATTTAGGTCATATGACTTGATCGATTTTTTTTTAATGTTGTAACAATGAATATATGGCACCGAATCACATCGAATGCACCGAACCGCATGAACATGAAAAATTTGCGGTGCTATGCACCGAATCTGAACGCAAGTGTAGTATCTGTACATGGAAGTATTGTCAAAGCAATTACTAACCTCATGTCTAGAGCCTGCACAACACATTATGATCCTTCCTGAATGTATTCTTCACAGATAAGAGTCACAATCTTATGCTATAGCTCTCATCTTCTACACAAAAGAAAGTATGCTTGGGAATTTTTGATTTTGATCTGCAGAGAGTGAACAACTGTCTCATTTAGAAATGATTCAAAATAAGGAGAACATTACTTTACAACCATGTATTGACATGCTATATATTAATATGGTGAATGAATAGAGCCATACTAATTGAGAATACTCTTTTGTCTGAATTGTAAATCGAGCTCATGGCGATGTGGTCTTGTGGTTGAGTGATGTGAGCTTTAAAGTTGCCCTTCGTTTTTGGGAAGAGTTCGGGGTTCGGATTCAGCTTGGTAATATGGTATGATTATTACAACTTTGCTACAATATCTGGATTGAGTTGTATGCAATAAAGCTCAAATTAGAATGAACTTACATTAAAGCCTGAGGGTATTTCCTAAGTTATGTAGAGTTGATACATTTGTGACATGAATTGGGAAGCAAAGCTCTCTAGTAACATCATGATAAGTCTGTTATGTTATCATTAAATAATCTAGGATATTTCCTAAAACATGAGTCCACTCAGGTTTCCATAAAGACTTCTTGATGAAAAGAAGTGATTTCACACTATGATTCACAAAAGAAGATATCAATGTTCTCCTTAAGCTTTAAATGAAAGACTCCATGGATACATGCATTTATGTATTTATGAATGAATAAATGTATATATGTATGTATGTATTTATGTATGTATGTATGTATGTATGTATGTATGTATGTATTTATGTATGTATGTATGTATGTATGTATGTATGTATGTATGTATGTATTTATGTATGTATGTATGTATGTATGTGCGGATGTGTGTGTATGAATGAATGAATGAATGCATTATAAAGTAAGGTTGATCAAGGTTAATATTGAGATAACATTAAGGTCTTTTGTTTGAGTATTGAACAAGGTATGTGATTAGCCTTGTGGTTAAGTCTCATAGATGGAAAGGATGAGATCTTGGGTGTTGATATGCTTTGGTAGTGTGTGAACATACTTAGGACTGTCAGGGCACTTTTTTCCCTCTTCAAGAGGTTCGTTCCCCTTGGCTTATATATACCTATACCCGAACGATCTACTTTTCTTTTTACATTCACTTAGTAATACAAATTGTTTTGTGTTCCAAGCTTTTTCTTCTTCCTTATGCTATTTGTGTGTTTCTGTGGTTTGCGAACTCTAATCATTGATATCAGAGCAGGTCGTTGCTTTATTTTGGGTATCTTTGGAACCCTTGTGACCATATTCTCAAAATCACACAAAAATTGATCAACATACTCGATATCATTTGCAGTTCAAAACAACTTCATTGTCTGGCGTCGAAATTTTGATTTTAGCTCGTTTTGGCCTCGAAACATACTATGCTAGCAACTATGCAAGCAATTTTACCCTTTTGTGCCAAACATAATGCAATTTTTGTTCGTCACTACAAGGGCTTGCAAGTCTATGACAGGTCTAGCGAAGGTTGTTTTGGTATTTCTATTCAAATTTTTTGAGAAACAATGATTTTTTTTTTGCATCAAGCTATAGTCATTAGCCATGGATGAAAGCAATGCTATATTTCGTATGTTTGCTATTGAGGATAAGTTGGATGATTCTAATTATCCATTATGGGCATATATGTTGTGTCATGTACTAGTAGCAAAAGGCTTGTGGAATATTGTGCTATGTATTGAAATACGTCTTCTCACACCTATAAATATTGTGATAGCAAGTGATATAAGTGGTGTGGAAGATGATGATCTTCAATTTCCTAGTCCTAACGTGGTTCTGATTGTACCTATTGCAGAGGAGCTTGGTTAGGATGGCATTGATAGCTTGTCTATCAAATGTTCCATTATCCCTCACATTCTCTCATGTAGAATAATCAAAGATACTTGGATACTCTTAGCACATTATAATAGGCAAGAAATGAGGCTTGTGTTCATTGGGATGGCATTGATAGATTTTTCTATCAAATGTACCATTATCCCTCACATTCCCTCATGCAAAACAACCAAAGATACTTGGGGTACTCTTACCCCGTTATATCAAACACCTTCAAAAATAGTTAGAGAGTAGGTATATGAATGAAGGAGCCTCAATGGACACTTTTTTGACAAATATCAAGGATTTGAAAGAGCATTTGTTTTTTGATGATGAAGTCTTGGTAGTAGTTCACTTGTGCATAATGTTCTTAATGATCTTCTAGGTTCTTATCAAAGTTTTGCTTCTACTCTTCATTTAATCATGAAAGGGAAATCAAATGCCTTTACTTTTGAGGAGTTGGTCTCTATTTTTGAGAAGATCAATCTAGACAAAATAGATCAATTGTCCATGTTGTGTATCAATTTTTCTTAGCTAGAAAAAAAGGCAAAGGTTAATGGAGATTGTTTACTAGTAAGAATAAATATTTTAATATTCCATAGTCAAAGAAGGAAGATAAATATGACAAAAAAGAAAAAGAGAAAAAATGATTTTGCAAGTATTGTAAAGTAAATGATCATGTCATTAAGATTTTTCCTTAATACGCTGCAAAAGAGGCAAATAAATTAGGCCTCAAGGCCGAACTTCCTTTGGAAAGAGGCAAAGAAGAAAGAGGTTGGGATGATTGCTACAAAGGCATCTGTACGTAAAACTGCTAACTTTGCTTTGGAATGAAGAATGGGAATTTACTACTCATTGCAGCTATGAACCGTCTTTCCATGAGTAGTGTATGTCTGTATTAGACTTTGATGTTTGATATTTTGATAGTGGTGCCACCAAACATATTACCTTGTAGTGTAGTTTCTTCATTTCACTCGAGTCTACACCTATAGGGAATATTGTCACATGTGTGAACAACTTCCTTATCATGCCATGTGATTTGGAAAGATGATTCTGACGTGTTGATGATAGTACTCTCAAAAAACTCAGATGCCTTATATGTGGGAGGGATTAAGAATAATTTGTTATCAATTTCAACACTAGCCAAAATTGTCTTGGTTATTAAATTTGTTGATGATAGCTACACATATCATGATCAGTCGAACAGTAAAAATACCATTGCTTATGGCATTTTTTATCATTGGCTATATAAAATGGTAGATTATGCAAAATTTGAGAATGATTCAACATATGTAGTTCATGATTTTCAAGGTATGTCAAATGAAAAACCTTAACATTTTGCTCATCTGAATTTTCACAGTTGGATTCATCTACATAAATTTGAAATGTTATCCTCTTTGCCCAAACTTGAGGCATCTTTTAGTAATGTTTGTAAGGGATGTATTTTGGGTAGAATGGAGCATTCTTCCTTTCTCAAAACATGGTTCAATTAGAGCTACACATAAATTGTAGCTTGTTCACAATGATGTCTGTGGTCTCATGTAGATACCTTCATTTAGGAATTACTTATACTTCGTGACCTTCATTGATGAATTTTCTAGGCATGCAACAATTTATCTATTGAAAGCAAAGTTCAAAGTATGTATATGATTTTTGAGCGGGGGAAGAATATATGTCTTTTGAATTTAATGCATTTCTGGCTGAGCATGTGATATAGTATACATTACAATATACACCTCAAAAAAATGGAGTTTCTAAGAAAAGGAACATATATCTCATGGAAATTACTAGGTATATGATCAAAAGTCAGAGTTTACCACATAGCTTCTGGCTTGTGTGCAACATATGTACTTAACAAGTATCCCACCAAAACATTGTATTCTATCACTTCATATGTAGGTTTTTGGTTGTCTAATATATGCATTAGTGCCTGAAAAATAGAAAAAATCATTTGATAAGGTTGTGAAATGTGTTTTTGTTGGGTACAATTCTAAAAAGAAAGGCTATAAATTTATGTCATCCACAAAATAAACACATTTTGGTTATCCCTAATGTTATTTTTGTGGAATATGCAATTCAAACCTTATTCTCATGTATCAAGAAGATATTACTAAGCTCAAAGGATGCATATGATCCTTTGTTGCCTTCTTTTATAGGTGGATAATCAAATGATGCTCTTATTGAGGTAATTTCACAACCTTTACATGTTTCAAATGATAATGCAGATCACTCTAGTTCTAATGTGGATTTAAATGATGCACATATGGATAAGAGAGCTATCATTTGAAGAGGCAAAAAGTATGTCTAAATGGTTGAAGCAGACTTTGAGAGATGGCAAGTTAGATGCACCTTTGTTATATCGTATTCAATCAAGCTCTCATAATGCTTCTTTTGCATCAAATTTTGATGCAATGGATGCCTCTAGTCTTTCTATTAGAATGAGCCTCTTTCATTTGATGAAATACTAAAATCAACAAATCGGATGCCTACTATGCAATAAAAAATTGATTCCATTACCAAGAATAGTACTTGGTCTTATGCGGCTTGCCCCTTGGCAAAGAGGACATTGGTACTAAAGGGTTATACAAGCTGAAATGTATGCATGATGGAACAATCGATAAGTATAAGGCTAGACTTGTTGCCAAAGGTTATGATCAAGATAAACACATCGACTTTGATGAGACCTTTGCTCCCACATACCAAATGACGATTGTTCATAACATCTATACACTTGCAGCTCATCCTAATTGGAATGTACGTAAGTTGGACATTAAAATTACATTTTTGCATGCTGATTTACATAAAGAAGTATATGTGTTTCAACCCTCTTTTGCAAAAAAGGCATGAAAATATGTATGTACATTGAGCAATACATTGTATGGATTAAATCAAGCACTTGTGCTTGGTATGAAAAGATACATGCCTATTTGTTAGCACATGGATTTGAGAACATTGCAACAGAGAGCGCCTTATATGTTAACCATGCACATGATGTACTTCTAATCATTTTTGTATATGTTGATTATATACTTCTCGTTGGTCCTAATGAGAAGCATATTATTGAATTTAAGGATGATTTTCATGCTTCTTTTGAGGTGTCAGATTTGGTGCTCATACATCATTATTTAGACATTTAATTTATGCAAGTTGGTGGGGGAATAACATCATTTCAAGAAAAATATATTGACATGCTATTGCTACATTTTGGCCTTAAAAAATTGAAAACCTATTGCCATTCGCATCGAGATAGGCTTATGGTTAGGTCTTCATGATGTTGGAGATGCATTTGGTGTTGTTCTTTGTCAACAACATTTTGGATGCTTGATTTACTTATGCATTACCCATTTTGATATTCATTTTTCTATCTCTCGAATAAGGAGGTTTATGCATAACCGAGGTATCAAGCATTGGTAGATAGTTGAGAGCATCTTTCACTAGTTGAATGGTAGCTAGCTACTCAGGTTGTTTTATCCCAAGGGGGATACTTATTGCAAAATTTACATGCTTTTTCCGAAGCACATTGGGTTGGTTGCTATGTTACCCATGTGTTCACAAGTGGTTTTTGCTTGATGCTTGGTAGCTTATCCATATCTTGGTTGAGAAAGAAGTAGCCTACTTTGGACACTTCTAGTTGTGAGGTTGAGTATATGGAATCATTTACAACTATTGTGTGTGTGTGTGTGTAGCTTTGATGGCTTTTGGCTGATTTGGGTGTTGGTCATTCTTCTTCCACCACCATCTTTATTGATAATTAGAGGGCATTCACAATCATGAAGAACCTTGTGTTCCATGGTTGCACAAAGCACATTGAGGTGCACTATCACTATGTCGTGGAAATCATCTTTGTTGAGAGATCAATTTGGTTTATGTGCCCACATAGGATATTATTGTTGACCTTTTGACAAACGTTGTACCTAAGAAGAGGGTTGAAGCTTTTTGCAAAGTTTTGGGTTTAGTTCCTTTTGAAAATTGATTTCATTGCATAAAGCTTGGCACTTCCTTATACACAAGTGCAAACTCCTTGTTCATTGCATCAATCCTACGTAGGATTTGTTGATATATTTTGGTAGTGAAGCATGTCAATACAAGTAAGGATTATGATAACTTATAACCCTAATGGGCTACTTACCTTTGTACATTCACATAGTAATACTCTATGTGTTGTTCTAAGCTTCATTTTCCTCCTCATGTTGTTTGTGTGCTTGCAAACTCCTTAAAATCCAACATTTGATTGAATCCCTATGAGTAAATTGGTCAGAGTGTTTTACAAAAGACTCCCTAGAATTTGTTAGAAGCATCCACGAGATAAGTTGAGTTAAATCAAGTATAGTGAAACCTAGCTTAAGTGGCTACGTGTACCTAAGGTGTATATGCTCTAGTCAATAGGGACACTTTTCTAGTTGAAGTCCTGTTGTGGTTACATATGAGATGGTAGAGAAAACATGCAAACATGAGCTCAATCAACTCCAAACATCATCCTTCATTCAAAGATCTATATAATAGATTGTTGGGTGCAGAGTTGGATGTCATTCTCTCACATCTAACATGTGTAGACTGCAATCAAGTGTGAAACTTATGAAATTGAGGTTCTCTTGGGGATACACATGTAACGAGAGAGAGTAAACATGCAAAAGTGAACGCCAATTGACTCTAAAAATTACTCTCACCTTAGAGATCTATATAATGCTAGTTAGGTGGAGACTCGGATGTCTTTGTCATGCGCTCGTGTGCATTATATAGGCTTTCATCTACCATTTGGTAGTGCCTATGGGATCAAGTCCTTTGATTCAAGCCCTCTACATATTTCTTAGAGCTTTCATCTTCGCAATCCAACCCTTCTCATAAGTTAAAGCCACAACATTCTCTCTCACTAGAAATATGAAATCTTTCTCTTCCTCACATACAATTCATGTGCACTATTTGGAGATTATTTACCTCATGTGTGCTATTTGGAGATTATTCTCCTTTCTTCTTTAGAGAAAAATAATGGATTGGGTGCCATCTAAGTGGACATTCAAAGAGAGTGGACACAATAAATCCAAAAGGCAAAACATCACTCAACTCCACATGCTAGCTCATGGGGGTTGAGAGAGAGAGAGAGAGAGAGAGAGAGAGAGAGAGAGAGAGAGAGAGAGAGAGAGAGAGAGAGAGAGAGAGAGAGAGAGAGAGAGAGAGAACATTTTAGGTCACATATGATGCAAAGGAATAGAAGATTGGGTTTTAATCAAGCAAAGTAAGAGATGGCAGATGTCTCTTCATGGATCAAAGGACAAAACTGGTGATCAAGCTAAGAAAATTTCAAATTATGTTTGATTTCAATCTTTTTTCAAAAGATTATTTTATCTTTGCATATATTTATTTGAAGAAAGGGGAAAGATCCCATTTTTGACAATATCCAAGAAGACATTAGAAACAAAAGCTAGTATTCAAGATTTTAAAAGGAAAAACTACACAAATCGAAAGAAAATCAAGCCCCTTAAGCATGCATACATCCATAAGAACTTGATGGCATACTCAAAGAAAGAAAAAATTGGATACCATCAAGGAAAAGAATATGAAAAGGATATTGCAATCACAAAGCTAGATAAAGCATGCCAAAGAGGAGTGTGAAATGAAGGTATTGAGTTTCAAGTGTGTAGTCTGTGAATGTGATTGTAGTGATTAAGTTTGTGGAAAGAAAAACTTATGTTTTCCTATCCTTAAATGCATTTCCTAGAGGTGAAATCCAAGAAGCATTAGCATATGCTTAGAATTGAGCAATAGAAAGATTCCCTAGAAGTCCTAGGGTATCTACTCTAGAGCTTGAGATAGAAAGGAATCTAAATATGAGAATAATCACATGTTGCTACAAGTTGATTAGGAACCAACATGTCTTGAATCTAGGAATTTTACGAAATTCAAGTCACTTGGAACTACACTGGTTTTTTTTGAAGAACTTAGAAAAGAAAGATGAATGTTTATCCCATCAAAAGGCTTGAAGCTTCCTAAATAGGCATGGGTCAGTTGGAGAGTACAAGATCATACATTGATATTTTAAAATTGAATATGGAAAAGAAATGCCACATTGATTGAAGCATTAGAAGCCTATTGAGGATAGAACTTAGAGTTAAATTTGACTCTATATTCTTTCCAAAGATTTGACCAAAAGGTTCTTTATAGATATGTGGAGTGTCGTATTGGAATTTAAGATAAATATTATCCACACATGTGTGTTGAATATAAAAGTATGGTGTATGGGACACCAGACCTTGTATTCGCATAGGTGTAGGAAAGATGCCGTGCTACATCGGACCTTGAGATGGTAGGTATCTTTAAATCTTGGTTTCATTCCAAGAGAGTTAAAAATATCTTTGAAGTGAAATTGAGCTCCAAAAGGGATTGAGACTTCAAAGAAGAAGTTAACAAGTTAGACAATAAGTAAGCCAAGGATATGATTTGAAATAATTTCAAAGACTAGCAGCTAAGAAAGATAGAAGATTTTGAAGTAAGTAACTTTAGTGATCTTCAATAATGATTCAAGTATCTTTTTGTTCTTTGTAGAAAAATGTGGAAAGGATTTTTGAAGATAAAGAACTTGGAAATGTCTCTTCAAATCATGGCTAGATAGATTAAGTTAATTCAAGATAAAAGGAACCAGTTGTCATTACAAATTGATGAACAAATTTCTTGAAAAAAAATATGCACCATAATTGCATTCCAGTTAAAAGGATTCTCAAGAGACTGAAAATAAAATAAGATTAACTTAATAATTGAGTGTAATAGGGAAATGAGAACCCAAAAATACAACCTCTCCAGCATGCAATCGAAGGTCTAAGAATACATCAAAGAACAACTAGTACTATGCAAATTTTTCCAATAAGAAACCCCTAACACTTCTAAATGAATCAAGTGATTTATAACTCATAGCAATTAGTTGCACTTAGTGAACAACAACAAACATATCACTTTTGTTCTACCACATGTATCAATACCACATACATAATAGTTTACATGTAGATATGATTGTATATGATTGTTGCACAATCCATATCTAGCCCCTATTCAATAGCTAGGAATATTGTATAGCTTTCTTGAGACATATATTTGTACTTTAGTAATAAGTAGAGTTGCTTAAAAAACCACCACGTTCTTTGATGCCTACTTGTATCGCGGACATTGGAAATCAAACAAAAATTGTGAGAGCTTGTTTTGGATCCAAACTCAATATTTGTATGAGTGTTAGATCCTTTCTTAAACACCTATCACCTACCAAGCTTTAGTCAAGACATTGTTGGAAAAAACTCTGGTGTTATGTAATGTTCTGCAAGATGTGCCTATCATTCAAGTGCATGTGACGTAATTGTGCAATTAGGTGACCCATTGTCATCCAGTGATACCATGGGACTCTTGCAAAATCTAGTTAATCCACTCTTCTACCACTTGACTATATCTTGTTGATCTAGTTGCGATTCACACCGCATGTCCATAAATGTATAGTCAATCAAGACAAATTGATGGTAATGATCTTTAGACATCTCAAAATTATGATCTTCACTATTAGAGTCATCAAGCACTATTGTTTGAATATAAGTCCATGCCTATGATATTAAACAACAAAATGCTAAGTCTACTTCATTTTGATCCACATTAAGGGCTTCAAAAATACTCAACCTTTAGCAAAGAATCTATATAGAATCTATGGTATATTCTTAGGACTTATCCTTAGTTGTGATAGAAAATGCACCAGAAACTTTTAAAGTGATAAGTTATAGTGGTTGCATATTAAACTTGGCATTATTATGGCCAATACCATGAAAGGATGGGCTAAAAAACTGGGTTAATTAGAACCTATACAATATGTTTATTGGGGGACGTTCTTGACTATAACAAAGTTTTCATATAGCATGCTAAGCACATAGTTAGGAGACATAGTCCATTCATGCTTATGTATGGGTTTCAACTGAGATCTCTTTATGCAGTAGGATTGCAACATAAGCAAATTCTAGTTACAAAGGGCTTTGTAGAGGATATGAACCTATGCTAAAATGTATACATTTTGAAGTAGGACAACAAGTATATCTTAAAGTACTAGAATATCAAAAACCATGAAGATAAGTCCTTTTCCAAAGTTTTCACCTAGCTATTGCCATCTATTCACAATACATAAGTGGATAGAAAATATGGCTTACCAAATCCATCTTTTAGAGGGTAGTCAAATTCAACACATCTTTCATGCAAGTTGGTGAAAAGAAAATATGTGAGAATCTAAACCGCTCATTTTAGTTGAAGAGACTATTGATCATATCTCAATTAAAATTATTCCACACAAGGCAAAAATGATACTTCACACTAAAAAAAAATGAACTAGATGTCAGTTGTATAAAGAGTGCCTAGTCATGTAGAAAGATGGTTATGATGATAGTGCTATATGGGAGACCATGAATACCATTCAAAGATGGTTTTACATTGTTGATTTATCTTTCTCAAGGTATTCTAAACAATACATATAGATTACTATCTATAGGGTAGATAGGGGTGAGTGGGAGAGACCATTTCCTCTAACAACACCCATGAAGAACATCAATTGATATATATATATATATATATATATATATATATATATATATATATATATATATATATATATATATATATATATATATATATATATATATATATATATATATATATATATATATATATATAGAGAGAGAGAGAGAGAGAGAGAGAGAGAGAGAGAGAGAGAGAGAGAGAGAGAGAGAGAGAGAGAGAGAGAGAGAGAGAGAGAGAGAGAGAGAGAGAGAGAGAGAGAGAGAGAGAGAGAGAGAGAGAGAGAGAGAGAGAGAGAGAGAGAGAGAGAGAGAGAGAGAGAGAGAGAGAGAGAGAGAGAGAGAGAGAGAGAGAGAGAGAGAGAGAGAGAGAGAGAGAGAGAGAGAGAATGTTAGGATCTCACATAAGCAAGAGCGACTATCCACCTACTTCAATTTTTTTCCTCAATCCTCATAAGACCAACAACTTTTGAGTTGTATCCAACACAAGATGTGCACTATGACATCATGCCTAATGTTGCACAACCCAATTTGAATGAAAATCCCCTCATTATGACATCAATGATAATGTACCTAATTTCTTTCACATGAATTCATAAAGTTTTAGCTATTGGAGTTTAAGCTCTACGGAAGCACGCGAACAACACAAGGAAGAAGAAGAAGCTTGGAACACAACACACAATACTAAATGTATTACCAAGAGAACGAACAAAGATAAGGTACCTGTTAGGGTTATAGGTGTATATACAAGCACGAGAAAAAAAAACCTCCTAATGAGGGAAAAAAGTACCCCAGTGGTTGTAGTGTGTTCATACATCACTACCTAAATATATTAACAAATCCCCCTAGGAATGATGCGGTGAATGAGGAGCTAGCACTCATGTATAAGGAAGTTCCAAGCTATGTGGATTCAATCCACGAAAGGAAATAAGTCCAAAACTTTGTGGAAAGCTTCAAACTTCTCCCTAGGGAGAACCTTTGTGAAAAGTTCTATAATGTTCTCTTGTGTGGGAACATATGCCAAACTGATCTCTCAAGCAGAGAACCTCTCCCTGGCATAATGATAGTGCACCTCGATGTGCTTAGTGCGAGCATGGAACATTAGGTTCCTTGCAATTGCCAATGCACTCTCACTGTTAGTGAAGATGGTGGTGGTAGAAGTCTGACCAACACCCAAATCAGCCATAAGATGTTTGAGCCACACATACTCAACAGTCGCTATGAAAACTACCCTATGCTCAGTGTCATGGACAAGGAAACCATCCTGGACCTCAGATTCCATGTGACTTCTATATCTCATGATTGGCTCAGAATTTGGGGAAAAACAATGTTTCCATTGCGTCCGGAGCATGCCAAAACCCTAAGATTGACTGTATACTTGCCTCATTCGGATATCCAGAGCTCATGTTTCGAATTGATGATATCATCAATTCGTAACCGCCTTCATGAACTACCCTTGAAAACCTATATAAGGAGGGGTTGGCCAAATTTATAATCAGTCTTGCCAATACCAGTCTTGGGGGCTCAAGGAGTCATGACCGCCAAGTAAGTACTCTCCAAGTTCCAGTTCCAGTTCTTGTCTTGTTCCTTGTTCCAGTCTTGTCTAGTCTAGTTCTTGTCTAGTTCTTGGACAATCTAGTGCTCTCGTGACATTTTGGCAAGACTAGCTTCTATCCAAGACCAGGCATCATGGAGAATGCTTATGAACAAATTGTAGCATCACTTCAGAGTCTCCAACAACAAGTCGAGGACCTAACTCATCCACAGACACAAGTCGAGATGGGACATCAAGTGCATGTAGGTGCACTCCTCCAAGATTTACAAGAACGAATTGGGAGTCTTCAAGCAAATCAAGGGCGTATTCAAGCGAATCAACAACCTAGTACATCATTTATGAAGGAGCCCAAGATTTGCATGCTAGAAAAGTTCGATGGGGATCGCACAAAGTTTCGTGGATTTCTCTAGCAAGTTAAATTGTACATCCATATGCAACTTGATAGATACCTTGACGAGGCATCCAAGGTCGGGTTTATTGGAACCTTGCTATGTGGCTAAGCATTATCATGGTTTGCCCCAATCTTGGAGAAGAACATGGCAGTACTTTAGGACTATGAGGGATTTCCTCGAGAACTCACCGCCACATTTGGAGATGCAGACACAAGTCGAGAAGTAGAAATAAAACTTCAAAAGTTACATCAAGGTAATCGCCCTGCCTCTGTCTATGCATATGAATTTAGGTAGTTGATATGTGATCTCAATTGGCATGAAGATTATTTCATAAGCCAATTTAGATGGGGTTTAAGAGATGATGTGAAGGACCTTTTGCTCACGATGCTAGATGTTAAAACATTGAATGAATATATCATGCAAGCTATTCAATGTGATAACCGAGTTTTTGAAAGGAAAGAAGAAAAACAAGTAGAAGGAAGACCACGCCAGTGGAAACCCTTCCAACCCACTCCTAAAGATGAGTCTATGCCTGAACCTATGCAAATAGATGTAACCAGGTTTCAACCTCTAAAACCACAAGAGAAACAGAGAAGGAGAGTAACAAGTTATGCCTCTATTGTGGAAACCCTGGACATATTGCAGTTAACTGTCCGAACAAGAGAACAAACTCCAGAGTTGCAGCCACCCTTGTAGAGCAGGAAAACGTCAAATTGTAAAAGAGACTGTGCAGCGAGACCATGATATAAAAAAGGGTCTCATAATTCCAGCTACACCCATAAAAACATGTCTTGCAACTGCCAAGTTTATCATTCCCAAGAAGACCCTTTCCTTAACAACCCTAGTAGATTTAGGAGCCTCCTCATGTTTCATCGATGAAGGATTGGTTAAGAAACATGGAATTCCTGTACTTCCCAAATACCTGAAGTAGTAGATGGACGACCTCTAGCATCTCGGAATATAACCATGGAAACCACACCATTTAGAGTACACCTTGGTGACCATGAATCCCATATATGTTTCAATTCAACATCGGGCCCAATACATCTAGTTATCATTGGAATGCCTTGGTTAAAGAAGCATAATCCAAACATTAATTGGGAAAAAGTGCATAGATGCTATGATTAGTAGTCATTCGGCATGTACGGGCAAAGGTCTCATCAAAATCCATTCCTCTTTCCTAAGCATAACCCTTTGCAACAAGCCTAGCCTTATACTTGTGAACTGTTCCATTAGGCTTAAGCTTTAGCTTCTATAAACACTTAGTGCCGATGGCCTTCTTGCTAGGAGGCGTCACATAAAGACCAGATACCATATTTCATGATAGCATCATATTCTGATTGCATAGTAGCCATCCATTTTTTTTGAGTTTTGTGTTTCATCAAAGGAAACTAGCTCATTCTCATAAAAAAGGCTTGAGGTAGCCATAGCATAGCAATTTGATGCAAGAGAAGCACTATCAGAGCCTTAACGTGGACAATATGACAAAGGTGCATCTAATTTGCTATCATGCAAAGTTTGCACTAGCCATTTTGGCATAGTTTTTGTCTCCTCAATATGAGCTCTCTCATCAACAAGTGCATCATGTAAATATGCATAAGAAATAGAATGATCTACATCATCACATGAAACTTGTAAAGGTTGAGAAGTTGCCTCATTAGGACCATCACTAGACCGTCCACCTATAAAAAAGAGGCAGGAAAGTGTCATACATGTCTTTGGAGCTAATTGATGTCTCCTTAGTACATGAAAGTAATGGCTGAATAGCATCTTCCACAAAACAAATATCATGACTAACCAAAATGCATTTAGTCTGTGGATGATACAGACGATAGCCTTTTCTTTCAGAACCCTACCCAACAAAAATACATTTCCTTGCTTTATCATCCAATTTCTTGCATTGTTGGTATTAATGCATATGCCAGATAAGCAAAAACACGCATGTGAACAACAGATGGCTTACAAACATGCAAAGACTCATATGGAGTGATAAACTACAATGTTGTAGTGGGACATTTGTTAAGTACATATGCTGCACACATAACAACCTCAAGCCAAAAACTATGTGGTAAAGCTTAACTCTTGACCATTCACTTTGCCATCTCCATGAGTGACTTGTTCTTTCTTTCAACAAATCCATTTTGTTGAGGCATATATGAAACTGTACACTGATGTTTTATCCCATATTCAACTAGAAATGCATTCAAATCAGAAGACATATATCCCCCCTCCCCGATAAGAATGGAGGGTGCCCATTTTACATGCTGATAGATTTTCAACGAAAACAAGAAACTGTTTGAAGCACATAAATACTTCTGACTTTGCTTTCAATGGATATACCCATGCATGCCTAGAAAAATCATCGATGAAAGTCACGAAGTAAAGATAGTTCCCAAAAGGTGTCTACATAGGACCACAAACATCCCTATGAATAAGCTACAATTTCTAAGTAGCTCGAATCGAACCATCTTTTGGAAAGGAGGAACATTGCATTTTGCCCAAAATATAGCCTTCACATACATGTTTATGAGGTACCTCAAGTTTGAGCAAAGAGGACATCATTTCAGATTTCTACACGCATAGTAACGTAGCAAAATTTAGATGACCAAAGCATGCATGCCAAAGCTTTGCATCTGACATAGTCTGAGAACCTTGAACTACACATGCTGAATCATTCATATATTTTTCATAATCTATGAGCTTATACAACCCACAATATAAAATGCCTGAAGCAATAATGATGTTGCCATTTGACAGATCATAATTGTACATCTGTCATCAACAAATTTCACAACCAAGTCAATCTTTGCTAATGTTGAAATTGAGAACATATTTTTCTTGATCCCTAGCACAAATAAAGCATCTCACAATGTAAAAGAACTACCATCAATAGTAGTCAGAATGATCTTACCAACTCCCATAACAAGATAAAAGAAGTTATTGGCGCATGTGACAATATTCCATGTAGGTGCAAGCTCTAGTGAAGTGAAGAAACCACGCTTCAAGGTAATATGTTTGGTTGCCCCACTATCAAAGTACCAAACATCTGAGTCTACTGTAGACATACACTGTTCATGTGAAGATGGGTCATAAATGCAAATAGTAGTAAATGCACATTCTTCATTTTGCACAAGATTAGTAGACTCTGTTTTGGGTGTAGATTCCTTTGCAACAATTGTTCCAGCCTCTTTCTTCTTTGCCTCTTTTGTAGCTAGTTTTGGACAACTCTTTATGATGATCATTTCCTTTATAGTATTTGCAAAAAATTTCTATTTTTTGCTTTCTTTTTATCTCTGTCATCCTTCTTTGATTGTGCAGAATTAGTAGATTTTTGCTTACTAGTAGAAGAGATCCATTTACCTTTGCCCTTCTAACTATCCAGGAAAGCTTGATCTACAACATGCATAATGGACCTATTCTACCTAGATTGATGTTCCTACAATAGAACAAAGGCTAAATCCTCAAATTTTAAGGCATTTGGATTGCCTTTCATCATCAATTGAAGAGTAGAAGCAAAACTCTGATATGAATCTAGAAGTCCATTCAGAACATTCTACACAAGTGAGCTGTTAGGCAAGACTTTATCAACTGAAATCAACTGCTCCTTCAAATCTTTGGTCTTTGTCAAAAAAACTATCCATTGAATCTCGTTCATTCATATGCTCACTATCCAACTATTTTTGGAGGTAAGAAACACAAGCATCATTCCTTGCCTGACATAAGGTAGGAAGTGTATCCCAAGCATCCTTTGTTGTTCTGTAAGAGCAAATGTGAGCAATAATGGCATGCTTGATAGATAAGGCTATCAATGCATGTGCTTGAGAGTCTCTGACATCCCAAAAAATTTGCTCTGCAGTAGGTGTAGCAGGAGCTGCAACACAAACAAGAACATGAAGAATATCACCATCTTCAATGCCATCTGCATCACCTTCAATAATTGTATTTGTAGGTGTAATAGGACATTTTTCAACACCCTGCACAATATTCCACAATCCTTTTGCAACCAATGCATGAGGCATCATATAAGCCATAATGGGTAATTGTTACCATCCAACTTATCTTCAATAGCCAACATACGGAATACATCACTGCTTTTCTTCATAGTCACTAACTTAAATACCTTGATGCAAAAAATGATTGTAACTCAAAAAGTTGAACAAAACTACTTTGTTTCGTTCTACTAAACCTAGCACCGACGCAAGTATAGTGTGTTTGGAGGCCAAAACGAGCTCACCAAATTTCGTGTGATCCTGAGATTTTGGCTAGAGGGGTGTTGAAGATTCCGTAGATGAAACAACGACCTGTTTTGATACTAGTTGTTGGAGTTTGAGGTCTGCGGAAGCACGCGAACAACACAAGGAAGAAGAAGAAGAAGCTTGGAGCATAACACACAAGACCAAATGTATTACCAAGAGAATGTACAAAGATAAGTTATTCATTAGGGCTATAGGTGTATATACAAGCAAGGGGAAAAAACTCCTAAAGAGGGAAAAAAGTGCCACGATGGTCCCACACACATCACTACCTAAATATATCAACATTAGCTATCTCACAGAGCACACATATCTTGAGGTCTTGGTAGAGAATATTTGAATAAACCAAACTCCTGTTGATATATTTAGGTAGTGATGTGTGTGAATACAATAGGACTACTGAGGCACATTTTTCCCTCTTTAGGAGGTTTTTTTCCCCCCGGATTGTATATATGCCTATAGCCCTAATGAGTTACTTATCTTTGTATTCTAGTGATAATACATTCAATATTGTGTGTTGTGCTCCAAGCTTCGTCTTCTTCCTTGTGCTGTTTGCATGCCCTTCTGTAGATGACTAACTCCAAAATTGGTATTAGAGCACATCATCTCTTCATCTAGGGCATCCTCGACACCCCTCCGATCACAATCTCAGAATCACACATAATTTGGTGAGCATGCTCATGGTGATTAGGAGATCAAAACTACTTCGCTTTGTGGTGCCGATATCACGATCTGAGCTTGTTTTAGCTTCCGAATACACTATTGTAGTGCTTATGCAAGCTATTTTGTCTTTTTGTGCCAAAGATATATATAGGTTTTGGTTCACCAATATAAGCATTTCAAAGTCTACTAGAGGTTTAATGTGAACTCGTCAGGGTAATTCTGTTCAACTTTTTCAGATACAATCATTTTTTCACATCAAGGTATTTTAGTCAATGGCCATGGCTGAAAGCAGTGATGTATTCCGTATGTGTGCTGTTGAGGATAAGTTGGATGGTACCAATTACTCATTGTGGACTTATATGATGCAGCATGTATTGATTGCAAAAGGACTGTGGAACATTGTGTAGGGTGATGAAAAACATCCTATTACACCTACAAATACAGGTATTAAAGATGATGCAGATGGCATTGAAGATGCTAGTATTCTTTAGATTCCTATTCATGCTACGATTTTTACTGCACCTACTGTAGAGCAAATTCGTTGAGATGGCAGAGATGATCAAGCACATGAATTGATAGCCTTGTCTGTCAAACGTGCCATTATTCCTCACATTCACTCTTGCAGAATAGCTAAAGATGCTTGGGATACACTTATCACATTGTACTAGGCTAGGAATGAGGCTTGTGTTGCTTACCTCCAAAAATAGTTGGAGAGTGAGCATATGAATGAAGGTGATTCTATGGAAAATTTTCTAACAAAGATCAAAGACTTGAAGGAACAATTGATTTATACTGATGAAGTTATACCAAATAGCTCACTTCTGCAGACTGTTTTGAATGGTCTTCCTGATTCATATGAAAGTTTTGCTTCTACTCTTCATTTGATGATGAAAGGCAATCCAAATGCCTTGCCATTTGAGGAGTTAGTCTCTACTCTGTTGCAAGAAGATCAGTCTAGGTAGAACAGGTCCATTATGCGTGTTGCATATCAAGCTTTCCTGGCTAGTTATGGCAGCATGATTATTGCTTTTGGAATTTTATGTCGTGGGCTATTTAAGCTCATAGACTATGAAAAATCTATGAATGATTTAGCATGTGCAGTACATGATTTTCAGGCTATGTCACATGCAAAGCTTTGGCATGCACCCTTTGGTCATTTGAATTTTGCTAGTTTGTTACACTTGCAGAAATATGAAATGGTGTTCTCTTTGCCCAAACTTGAGGCACCCAAAAAACATGTATGTGAAGGCTATATTTTGGGCAAAATGCAGCGTTCCTCCTTTCCAAAAGATGGTTCAATTGTTCACGGTGATGTCTGTCACCTATGTAGACACCCTCTTTTGGAAACTATCTTTACTTTGTGACTTTGATTGATGATTTTTCCAGGCATGCATGGGTATATCCATTGAAAGCAAAGTCCGAAGTGTTCATGTGCTTCAAATAGTTTTTGGTTTTGGCTAAAAACCTATCAACATGTAAAATGGGCACCCTCCGTTCTGATCGAGGGGGGAAATGTATGTCTTCTAACTTTAATGCATTTCTAGCTGAACATGGGATTAAACATCAGTGTACAGTGCCATATACACCTCAACAAAACGAAGTTGCTAAACAAAAGAACATGTCACTCATGGAGATGGTGAGGTGTATGGTCAAGAGTCAAGCTTTACCACATAGTTTCTAGCTTGAGGCTGACATGTGTGCAACATATGTACTTAACATGTGTCCCACTAAAGCACTAGAGTCTATCAGTCCATGTGAGGTTTGGCATGGTTGCAAGTCATTTATTGCTCATCTGCGTGTCTTTGGTTGTCTAGCATATGCATTAGTGCCTGAACAACATCGTAGGAAATTGGATGATAAAGCAGTAAAATGTATTTTTTTTGGGTAGAGTTCTGAAAGTAAAGACTATCGTCTGTATCATCCATAGAATTAATGCATTTTGATTAGCCGCCATGTTGTTTTTGTGGAAGATGCTATTGAGCCATTACTTTCATGTACTAAGGAGACATCTGTTAGCTCCAAAGACATGTATGATACATTGCTGCCTCTTTTAACTGGTGGATAGTCTAGTGCTGGTCCTAATGAGGCAACTTCTCAGCCTTTACAGAGATTATGTAGATCATTCCATTTTTTATGCACATTTGCATGATGCACTCATTGATGAGAGGGCTGATATTGAGGAGGCAAAACCTATGCCAAAATGGCTAGTGAAGACTTTGCGCGGCAACAAATTAGATGCACTTCTATCATTTTGTACTCGTTCAGGCTCTCATAGTGCCTCTTTTGCATTAGATTGCTATGTTATGGCTGCCTATAGTCGCTGTGATGAGATGAAACCTGTTTTGTTTGATGAAACACAAAATTCTAAACATTGGATGGCTACAATGCAATGTGAATATGATGCTATCATGAAAAATGGTACCTGGTCTTTATGTGACTTGCCTCCTGGCAAGTCACATAAAGACCTGGTCTTTATGTGACTTGCCTCCATTGACACTAAGTGGGTATGCTATCATGAAAAATGGTACCTGGTCTTTATGTGACTTGCCTCCATTGACACTAAGTGGGTATACAAGCTAAAGCATAAACCTGATGGAACAGTTGATAGGTATAAGGCTAGGCTTGTTGCAAAGGGTTATGCGCAGGAAAGAGGCACTGATTTTGATGAGACCTTTGGACCTACATGCCGAATAACTACTATTCATAGCATTTTTGCACTCGCAGCTCATCATGGTTGGAATGTACATCAGTTGGACATTAAAACAACATTTCTGAATGGAGACTTGCATGAAGAAGTGTATGTTTTTCAGCCCCGTGACTTTGTGCAGAAAGGTTATGAAAACTAGGTGTGCAGGTTAAAGAAGGCATTATATGGTTTAAAGCAAGCACCTCATGCTTGGTATGAAAAGATACATATTTATCTGATTGCACATGGTTTTGAGAACAGTCCAATTGAAAGCACCTTATATGTTAAGCATGCTAATGATGTGCTTCTGATCATTGTTGTATATTTTGATGACATGCTGCTCACTGGTCCTCATGAGAAGCATATTGCTGATTTTAAGGCTCATTTACATGCCTCATTTGAGATGTTTGATTTGGAGCATTTGCATCATTATTTGGGCATTCAGTTTATGGAGGTTGATGGTGGAATAGCTTTGTGTGAAACAAAATATATTGACACATTATTGCAGCATTTTAGCCTTGAAGACTGTAAACCTATTGCCACTCCTATGGAGACAAGTTTATGATTGAGTCTCCATGATGTTGGAGATGCATTTGATGTTGTTCTCTATCAGCAGGCTGTTGGATGCTTGATTTACTTATGCATTACTCGGCCAGATGTCCTTACTAATTGGAGCGTAGATGCAACTCAACTTTCATTGTCCTAGCTGAAGAACTATTTGAGTACTGGGGTGGTACACATAATCCAGTTTTCATTCTCATAATCCTTCATCTGCCACAAGATTATTGCTGATATTCTAAGATCTGAATACCATATGTTGGAAATGGTAGTGGGCCACAATAGCAATATACCACACATTCACAGGATCTTCCAACAGATGAACCTTAACATACACACCTTAAGACTTAAAAATAGATGAGTGAGAGATAGAGAGAATAGACAAGATTTCAAGTGTAATGGTAAGATATGAGGCTCACCTCCACTACTTATATATTCCAATGTCAAATTAGAATGTGTGAATATGATACAAACTGACAATATATATATCTAGGCAGAAAATAGGAACTAGATACAAGAGATTGTGTGCCTAAGAGGTATGAAGAGTGTGTGTGTGTGAGAATATGGAGAATAGGAACAATTTAGAACTATTTTATAACAAACCCAAATTTTGATCAACCTAAATAAAAAAATGAGTGACCTAGCAAGTAAGAACGGAAATAGATTTTCTACTCACAGAAAATCAAGAATGGATGTTGATGGTAAGCTAGCAGAATCTCCTCAAGATAATCACCAAGATGTAGACCACAACTCATCTAGGAGTATGAGAACTCCTCCTCCAAGATAGACTCTAAGATCTCCTCCAAGTTCTCCTTGAGTAGCTTGAGAAGTTTGCTTAAGTGATAATAACAATGAGCCAAGGTCCTCTTTATATAGTATTCTAGAAGTCTTGAAAAGCTAGCTTAATAAAGCAAAAGCAAAGAGAATGAGGCCAACAAGTACTGATATAAACCCTAAGTAGCCCACATGTAAACCATTTTTACTAATGTAAGGTCACACTTTTTTAAATCTTGGTTTAGCTTCATGTAACTACAAATCTAGCCTTTTTTAATCTGACAAAAGCTAAAAGACCCCCAGCCATAGAAACACAGGATTCATGCTTGCAAAGGTTTTGCAAAGCCGATTCTTGTGTTCTTGTGGTTGGGTTTTTTTTTTTGGCACTTTGAATCCTAGGAAAGGATTGAATTCTCATTAATTGTCCATACTCAAAGGGAATGAAGTCAAGAAGTACTGGTATAAACCATAAGCTAGACCATGAGCACTTATGGAAACCTAAAATTATTGAAAGAATGATAATCTACCTATAACTACATATCTTGCCTTTCCTTGGTTTACAAAAGCTTTATTAAGTCATAGGGAGGCTTACTAGAACATACATTATCAAATTTGAAAGATAATAAGTAAAGCAAAAGATAAAATTAATTTCTCTCTTTTCAAAACTTAGGTTCAAGATAATTAAGAGAGAGAGTGAGTGAGAGAGAGAAACAAATAGACAATATAGGGTAAGACAAAACATTTCATTCACCATTGAAGCAGATTGCAAAATATGTTTCTCAAAAGCTACAAATTACAAAGATCGGGGGTTATTTCCTCTTATTCTTCTAACTAGCTAAATATCTTTGGGTTGCATGGTTAGTCTCTTGGTATGAATAACACATAGGTTAGAATCTTCAAGCATGGAGATGAGGTAGGCCTCTCTTTCCTCTTGAAGTTCCTCAAATGCTATTCCCTATATTCATAGACCTGCAGAATAGCTTTGTAGTTCTTCCTTTACCACTCTTGCGAATGCTCTTTGTGGTATGAGAAGTTTGATTGATTTTTGATAGTGTCATATCTCTACAAATTCTCTACAATTCCTCCATCATCTTTGTGGGGCTCTTGCATTAGGAGGAATGTTAGCTTGTTGTCATTGATGTCTATGTCATGGTAGGATTCATTTTTTTCCCTGATTCTCTTCATCTACCAAAACCAGTCCCTAATTGCAATGAGTATTCTTTATGTGGATGACTTTATTTTGATAGGATCAAATGATGGCTACATCCAATTTATCATCAAGCAACTTCATCTTGAGTGCTCCAAGCAGATATTGGCTTGCTTCACTACTGTCACATAATCCTAGCAGAAAGTGGTTGAACCATACCTTAAAAGAGAGGATTAAGAAGTAATCCTCAACCATGGCTTTTAAGGAAAGTGGTTATCCCATCCCACTCCTAGCTAGGAGGTTGTGAGTTCAATTCCCAACACATTAGGGAAAAAAATGAACCCTGCATGGGCCTTTTAGATTAAGGAGTTATTATGAATGGACCAATGAGAGGAGGGTGGTGGACAAAATCTAGTCCCTTAATCACATAGGCTAGGCATAGGGTTCCCTTGTTTTTTTGTGGTCAAACATGGAAAAACTAGCTAAAACTAGTGGGTTTCCTTTTGGGAATGGTTTTGGAAATCTCAAAGTTCATTTAGAGCTGTAGGATTCCGTCAAAGATCAAAGGTTTAGATGAAATAGAAAAATTCAAGGCAACTTTGATTTGTGACCCTTGGGTTGGATTGAAAACAAGTGGCTCAAATCATTGCAATGATGGGAGAAAGCGCCAAACATCCCGCACCCTTGGATCAACACTCGAATCAGACAATGTGGTTTGAATCGCAATGGGAAAACGATGTGTGCCTCCATGACCCTCAGATCTACATGTGATCCCATGGTTGGTATTGCTCCAATTGAAGTTAAAGGTGCCTTTCAATCTGCACTCTGCGATCAGCGATTCCATCCAATGGCTGGCACCGAATTCTGGACTTCGATCAGTGCTGTTTGCGCTTTATCGTAGGATTTAGCTTTACCAAATGGTCAAGATTCTTGCAGAGAATGTGAGAAAAGCCTATCCCAAAGACCCACGACTCTGGCACACTCTCTTTCTAGATGTCCATGTCATTTAACATGTGCCATCGATCTAAAAAATCTAACGGCTACGGATGCCAATGCTGAAGACTAAAAATAGAAATATGATTCAAAGAATATTTTATTCCACAAACCACTAGTAGGTTTTTTCCCCTTTAAATCTCATGTATTAAGCTCCTTAATCCCTAAAAATAAGGAATCCTTACAAGGCCCATGCAAGGCCCATGCAAGGCCCATTTTTTTCCCCTAATGATTGGTATCAAAGCCTAGCTGAGGAACTTAGGAAAGTAGGGGGTAAGAAGCCTCAATCGTGGTCATTTGGGAAGCATTGACGGTGGCTGATTCTAAAACTAGCCAAGAAGAAAGATGCATGGGCATTTGGGCAACAGATGCTAGATAGATAGGTCCAAAATAGATCCACATGCTAGAATTTGAGACTAGTGGAGGCACTCAAATGTGGGAAGTAGCCCAAGTTAGGTAGAAGGGTCCATAGGTGAGCATTAAGGACAATGCTCAATCTAAGGGGAAGGAATGTCACATAATCCTAGCAGAAGGTGGTTGAATCGTATCGTAAGACAGAGGATTAGGAAATAATCCCCAACCAAGGCTTTTGGAAAAAATGGTTAGCCTATTGTACTCCTAATTGGGAGTTTATGAGTTTAATTCCCAACAACTACTTCTTGAGCATGGAAGTTATGCAAATGGAAAAGGTATATTTCTCTAGCAAAAGAAGTATCGCTTTGATCTCGTTTCTAGATATAACATGGAGTAGTGTGGCTCTATATCTACACCACTTTATCCCTACTTCAAGCTCACACTAGAGGACTCTTTATCAGTCATGGATGCGCACGATTATTAATAGATAATTGGATTTTTACTTCACCTAGCCAACATGAGAATAGATATTGCCTATGCAGTTGGCATACTCAATTAGTTTACACATCAGCCTCATCATGCATATTTGCAAGCTATTAGAGATTACTTCAATACCTTGCCCTCACCTCACATCATAGCCTTTTGTACAAAGAGGGCATAAATCTCATAGGATATTTTGATTCAGATAGAGCTAGTGATCCTGATTCTTGATGATCTACTTCCACGTACATATTTTGTTTGAATCAAGACCTATCTTGATGACAACTAAGTAGCAACCCTAGAATTGCTCTATCATTCACAAAGATCGAGTACCAAACATCCAACTTTGCAACATGTAAATCCATATGGGTTTGACATTTATTATCTGACATTGATATTTTGCAGGATTCTCCTACATGCATCTACAACGATAGTTAGCCAACCTTGACCATCACTAAGAATCCTATGTTCCATGCTCAAAACAAGGACATTGAGTTCTAGTACCAATTCGTTCACGAGAAGCTTGTATCATAAGAGATTACTCTAGAGTATTGTACCTCTCAAGAAAACTTGATGAACATGTTCATGAAGGCTCTACCTCTAATTATGTTGTATCACTTAGTGGCTCTTTGCGACATTCAAATGCTCCAAAATAGAGTACAGAGGGTGTTAATGACATGAGTTCATCTCCTTCATTTTCATTTGTATTTATATGAGTGCATATCCATTTTGTATCTAAGAGATACTCCATTTTTAATATTTGGGTACCTTTCCCTTTGCTTCTACCTTGTATTCATTCTCCTTCAAAGAGAATTATTCCACATGTAATATACTTTTACATACTTTGAAAAACCTGCTTCAAATCTATATAAAGAGAGTTTCTCCTCCACTTTTACTTAATAAGAATCTTATAAAACTTACTTCATGCACTTGACAAGCTCATTCTAATCCATTTACCTATTTCTAAGCCTACTCAATTTGAGTCTCACATTTTTTCATTTTGTAAGTACACTCTTCTTTTCATTTTGTTTTCATATGTCTACAATCTAAAAAAAATTAACAACAAGAATTGATAGTTGAAAAAATTTTAACCATGAAGAATTGAAGCCAAAGAAGATGAAGTGTGATCTGTTAGAATCTAAACCCGGAATGTGATTGGTTACCACACACATTTAGCCAATAAGAAACATGGTTTTTTTTAAATGGGGGTTCAACCGAGGCCTACTCCTCCAAGCTTTAACTTTGAAATTGCAAGTGTACAAAGAAGGGCATAGTACCCACGGGACCCCTTATCCCACAAGAACAGCGGTTTACATAGCTGGGTTAGACTGCGATCACAACTTCTGTGAGGAAAGACAAACAATGGTCCATCAACCACAAGATACAACTTTCCATGATAAACATGTCCCTTACATGTTGCTCATGGGGGTTGAACCCTCGCCCCCGCCTCAAGAGGCGAGAGACCCAACCACCCAAAAAAGCGGCCTACCCAACCACCCAAAAAGGCGGCGTGGAACAAGAAACATGTTTTCGATCTCCTGTTGCATTGCTAATTTGAACTTAGAAATCAATTTCATAAATGGGCATGCAAAGGACATACCATCCATATTAAACTGATGCACAATAGTAATTACTCATAAATTGTTAACTTGGGAGACCATGAAGAACGTCAAAAAAATGCAATCACATGCGGCACTCACTACACCCAAGTGGAAACTTACATCTGTACAGTCTGTCCAAGGCTGCTACATAGCCTCCTTCTAGGGGTGATTCTGTGCTCGTAAAGCTAGAGTAGGTGCATTGTACAGGAGGAGAACAGATGAGAAGGTAAGAAGGAGGCGCATTGAGATGTTGGACTATCTGCTACATAGCCTCCTTCTAGGGGTGATTCTGTGCTCGTAAGCTCGAATAGGTGCATTGTACAGGAGGAGAACAGATGAGAAGGTAAGAAGGAGGCGTATTGAGATGCTGGACTATGCTAGATCAAGAGCTGAGCTAGATAAGGCAGATGTATCTCTGTACTGCTAGAATAAATGTACAGGCCCTCGGCATGATGACGGCATATATTTATATGAATGCAGATATATGGAAGTAGCATGTGCATCGCCCACGACAAAGCTGCGTCCTGCAATGGTGCAAAGATAAGGACATCGTTAGCAATGGCGAAAAACGTGGTGAATACCTAGGTTTTCAGAGAGAGAGAGAGAGAGAGAGAGAGAGAGAGAGAGAGAGAGAGAGAGAGAGAGAGAGAGAGAGAGAGAGAGGATATGCTTGCCTGAGTTATGCGCCTGTGGAAGTTCATGGCGGGCAGCTGAAGTTTCCTTGGACACTCTGACCGCACGCAGTGACTATCTTGGCGATTATGTAAAGCCTCGGAATACGCACGTCTATGAGACCGAGGACGTTTGCGTCAATGGCGGCGCAAAGGCAAAGATCGACATCAAGGCCAACGGTGCCAAGCAAGGCACAGCAGTTACTCTGGAGGGGACTCGTTACGAGGCCTGTAAGCAATGACGAGCAGACCTCCAACTTATTTATATCGATCGGACATGATGCGGCACCCCCGGATCCATTCACTGGCGTGGATGCCGCAGCCGAACCAGGCTGTTCACGCGACGGCGCTTGATCGCAAGACGGACATGCGAATCCTGACATTATGAACGTGGTAAGCGCAATGACCACCACACCCGCGCCATGGAGGTTCCATGTAGCCATAGCCTGAAGTTCGAAACACCAGCGGGAGATGAATCTGTTTCAGCCCTAGTCAGTCCGCGGCGTCCGGTTATGTGCACTCTGTGAAGGTTATCGAAACTCAGAAAGAATCACAAGGATGATGTCAGAAACAAGAACGAAAAAGCTCACGCTGTGAAAGCTACCGAAACTCAGAAAGAAGCACAAAGATGTGCTCGCGGTCTCTCGCACGGGAGCAAAAACTTCATCAGCCCAGGCTTCTTCTATATGCAGAAATACTCAGGTGTAGATGTAATAATGTACGGAAAGAGGATGAAGACCGCCATGACGCGTTACAGTGGATTGAGACCAGATGATTGAGCACACCGGCCTTCGGGTTGAGCAGTTCCTTATGAAATAGTCTGTTGATACATGCAGACATATATGTGCAGGAACATTGATCCGTAAAGCTCTCGAAATCGGTTGGAGAAGAGCAATGGAACGCCACTATTCTTTTCACTCCAAGCGCGCCGCGCAAAATGCGCCTGTCTGGATGAATTCTGTAATGGACAGTGCACCCCCGTTTCCGTGACTGGTTTTTGGCATCCCGTGACTTCGTCCTTCATGCAACGACATCCGTGCAGAAAAAGCCTTCTGTTCTGCAAGCTCTGTAGAGTCGCAAACAGCATGTAGCGTAGCTCTCTGAGGAGATAGTAACAGCAAGAGTCGCGACTCGCGCAGCGCGCTGCAGCCTGCGCGCATGATGGAATGTGCCTTGGGATGCCCAACATTTTTCTGCAAAAGCGAGCAGAACTGACACGATGCATGGTAACAAAGAAAAGAGAGACACTCTTCCATTAGAGATCACCTCCATTAGAGACCATCCTAATGGTAACAAAGAAAAGAGAGACACTCTTCCATTAGAGATGACCTCCATTAGAGACCATCCTAACAGGCTGGAGCTGCATTACAGAAACTACAAAGTATGAACATGGGAAGAGGCAGACTGTCACTAACTGTTGTCGGCGGCATTCCCTTAGCACGGGCACATGTATTTTGAGTTTGGCGAGCTGGAAGAACCTTCCCGATCATCCCATAAAAAATTTGGAGCACATCAAAGGAAGGTTGGACGAATGTTGTCCAAACGGGTGTGGTGTAGTGTATGCTTTGAACGTCATGGAACATAGTGGTTAGTTTCAAGTCTCACTCAATGGATATTTCAAATTTCTTATGCTCTTAATAAAACTCAATGGATATTTCAAATTTCTTATGCTCTTAATAAAAAGATTGGCCGAATGTAACCATTTGATTTTGGGACACATGTAGATAATAATGGATTGATTCTTGAAGAGATAACAAAATTTAATAATGACATCGGAAAGGTATGATTGGGTGATCCCAACTGAAAAATCAGAGGGGTGCTAATTTGTGGTCAAGAGTGAGACATCAACCATCTAATTTTACATATCTACACAAAGATGAGTCTATCATACTTGGGCTTGCCATGTATCATGTGCCCTCCCTATTTGAAAGATTCTTTGATAAGTAGTAAGAGCATATTTGCTATATCTATCATTATACTTATTGCAATTTAGTGCTAAACGCTTATTACCTAATATGCTTGATGGTGAGGTTACTTGAGCCATTGGCGCATTTGGGGATGCATGATGTAGTGGTAAACACATTAGGCCAGGTCTAAGGTTGAGTAGAGTCATAGATCAAACTTCCTTTAGCCTCTCAAAGTGGGGGATAAAGGAGATCTTTTGGATGTGTGAAGTGTTCTTTCAAATTTCAAGAATAATAGAAGAATGGATTCAAAACTCGACCTCAAAAAAAGACTTTCTAGTCTCTCAATGTTGGTGTAGAGTTCAAATGGAATTTTTGACATAGGTGGAAAGTTCAAGTCTCACTTGATAGACATTGGAAACCCCAAACAAGCTATGGGATTTCAATCATTAAAAGCTATGAAAAGACAATAATAAGAAAGCTCAAGGAAGTATGATGACTTTGAAAGTACATCAAGCTTCTTATCTCGCTTCTAAATCACTAGAAATTTTATAAATGAGTATGAGCTTAAATAAATTTGATTTTTGTATAAAAAAAAAACATAGTAAAGTCGATCTCTATCGGAACAAACTTCTCGATTTTAATTGACCAACTTTTTGGCGCTAGCTCGTTTAGTTGAAGCATTTGCCTCTTTTGATGGGGGATGTGGGATCCCCTCTTTCTTTTCATGGTGCATACTACTTGAAAAGTGTGATCTCTACTTCCACTCTCACAGGAAAGTTCCATGACCATCATTTCTCAGGTCTTGTTCAATGCACTACCTTGCCTTGGTTTGTGAATACTACTTGAAAACTATGATCTCTACTCCATTCTTCATGAAAAAGTTCAATCACCATGATTGTTCAAGTCTTGTTCAATGAACTACCCATGGTTCGTGTTTTTTGTTAATTCGATTGTTCAATGCACTACGCTGCCTTGGTTCTTCTTTTTGTTGATGCGATTTGATTTAATGACAATAGCATCACCTTCCGTCGACAACGTCCATGAAGGATCTCATTCCAACTTCTATTGCATTGATTAGTTTCTTTGCTTTGTTTGTTTCTTTTTTTTGGTTAGATCCAACATTGACATAGAGTGGCTTGTTTCATGTCCGGGTTGTTTAGATGGTGTCTCTCATAGAATAATAGTGTCGTAACAACATCAATAGAGATCCACCTTGTAATTGTCAATTTGTGGAGACATGAGGGTGATATGATGATCATGAACAAGTGATGTTCACAAACGTGAAGTAGAAGCACACAAACTGAATACACATATACACACATGCACACAAATAACATGAAGAAGAGTGGAACAATTGAAGCTTTGAGTATGCAAAACAATCACAATCTCATACAAGAAGAATTCTCTAATTCTCTAATACAAGCTAACCTCTTAAACTCAAGGGGTTTTTGCTCAGAACCTATACTTACCACTCTAGGTGAGAACAAACCACTCCATATCTATCAGTGTAGATGCCTTTGATTTTTCTATTGAATGCATGTTGGCACAACCCACATACAAAGGAAATCTACACTTACCCATATCCTATGCTAATAGAAAATTGAATGCAATAAAATGGAATTACATGACAATAGAGTGCCAAGGACTAGCATGATATATGCAACAAAGAATTTTCAACATTATCTTTTGAACAACAAGTTCAAATTTCTTTACTGATCATCAAGTTCTACTATATTTGATCGACAAACCTTGCAACACAAGACATTTAGCAAGATGTTTTGCTTACTAATGAAATATGATTTTGAGGTAGTGGTGAGGAAAGGAGAAATGCACCTATAGTCTGACCACCCCTCATGACTCACTTCAAGAGAATCCCCACAAGGAGTGTCTGACAAACTTCTAGATACCTACCCTTTTAACTTAGAACTGGTTCTTAAGTGGTAAAAACCTAGTACCCATCTTGACTTTTGAACCACTAAACAATGGTGTAAGATCTAACAAGAGAGAATTCATATGGTCACAAAGGTATCAAATAATAGCGGGTATTATTTATAAGAAAGTCAACCAAGGAGTATTATCTTGATGTGTGGATGAGAAAGAGTGCCAAATGTGGTTGCAAGATGATCATGTAGGTGCACTTGGACATCATTACTCTAAGCACAAAATGTTGCAAACCATGAAGTGCTTAGGGTTATCTTGGCCCACAATGGAGTCAAATGATCATAATTTGATTACTCATTGCCATGATTATATTGGTAGACATCTAGTGGAGTATGCAACTCTTTATCATGTTTCTTTGGTACTTGCATGGAGTGCTTCATTGGTCAATCTTTTGAAAACAAGAACTTCCCCAAAGGATATGACTTTAGGGGGACAACAAAACCTAGCACATGAATCCGAAGTCGATGCATTAATTAGAGATAACTTGCACAAGAGTGGTAGAGATGATTACTTATGAATGTGTGTACAAGAGAGTGATTATTTGAAAATCTTAGAGACTACATAGAATAGTGTTGCAAGTGGATATTTTTATCCTCATGGTGTAACTAAGATCATTCTATTCTCAGGTCTTTGGTGGCCTACGCTTCACATGAATGCTCAAATCTATGTGAAACACTACACCACTTGTCAAAGGGCTCAATACCCTATTCGAAAGGATGAAATGCCGTTAAGACCCATGATGGGAGACATGCTTTTTCTAAGTGGGGTATAGGCTTTATAAGACCCATCAATCCCCTTGTGAAAAGTTCTCATGTGGAGTATATCATTATATTTACTACCAACTTCTTATTTGAAAGGCATAGACTCCCCATTGAGATAGTTAGTGATTGATGCACACATTTCTTGAATGAGATCTTTGAATGCCTACTTCGAGAATTCATACTGTTCATAAAATGTCAACCCCTTATCATCCCCAAGAATATGGACAGGTTGAAATCACAAACAAGATCTTGTGCAATGTATTGAAAAAATTAGTTAAACATTTTGATTGGGTCAAACAACTACATCATGTTGTTTGGGCATATCGGGTGGCCTATACAATGGTGCTCAATGCCACCCTCTTTAAATTGGTATTAAGACAAAATGTGGTGCTATCCTTGGATTGTTTGGTAAGTAGCACAAAATTATCAATGGGATGGTCGTAAGTTTTCATCAAGGATATTGGACCTAGAACGCTTAGAAGTGAGAAGGTTACGACTAGTCGCATGGATATATGCAGCCCAAAGAAGATAAAAGGCTTACTTTGATGTACATATCAAAGACAAAGGCTTAAAAGTTGTCAACTTTGTTCTGTTTTACACATTAAAACAACATGATGATTTTAAGCTTGGTTCTTTTCCAAAGAAAAGTGTTTCCATTAGTAAGGAAGGACGATCTACATGGCGCCAAAAGTCATGTCACAAAGTAAAGCAAAGTCAAAACCACACTTGATTAAAACTCAAAAGTGGAAGGAGAGTAGTTCCACGAATGCAATAGATTTGGATAAAACAACTTGAGTGGAAAATTAACTTCAATTCGCAATCTCAATCACCACGGTGACTAAAGAACAAACGGATGATGGATCATGGTACGAGACATCAGCCAAGAACTCATCAGATTTCAATACCCAAGCAACTTTTAAAGGCATAACTCAATGTGTCTCACATATGGGTTCCAAAAGTTGGTTTGCAATCTTCAATACCTCCAACTAACTCTTTCTCACTAGCCCGACGCAACTCACAATTGGATGACATGCAAAAGCCTTGTACTCTTGGCTCCTCACTATATGGAAATGAGTGCCTAAAAAACCCCAAAACACGTCTTAAACAACCTCCCCTCACATCATCCTAATCTATAGAAACTTTACTCAAACCAAATCATTATCTCATGCAAAAGCCCTAGTGACGATCACACCTACAAACATCATTGCAATTCCATAAGGAGGCAAAACCATGTACAAAAAGCTTGTAACATTTTATCCAGTTGAACAAGTCCTTAATTTAGATTAGCGTCCCATATATCATGAGCACCATGCTGAGAACATGCATAAGTTGAAGTGTGCATATAGGTGAGTCTAGAGACATGCAATACACTCCTTTCAACTCAATTGCAAAGTGCACATAAAAGGGTAACAGAATCCATGTTAGTATTGGAAAGAGATCACAATCTTACCATACTAGGATCTTGTGTATCTACCCATATTAACATGCATTTTCCTTGTCTTATCAAAACTAGAGTTAAGATCTCATAAGAAGCACAATGGTAGTGGTAGGTCCAAGTTCGATGCTTGTGGATTATAAGTCAATACCCGTCGAAGAGTATCCCCTGTTACCACCTTAGGGTTCAGCAATTTCCAAGGACAGATCCCAATTGATGACCCCACTATCAACTTCAAAGAGAGAGCTCACACAAAATCCCACTCGTTTCAAAGTTTAATAGGGCTATTGATAGATGTTACCCATATTTGGAATCCGTTAGAATTCAACAATTCTTGGGTTTATTTTCAAGTTTTTGCATAGGACTTTGAATCTCTGCAAAATTATGAGGAATTACAAATCATTTGGGAAAAAGCAAGTTTGTATGAGTACTTCAAGGCTCCTCTATGGAAACCATACTTCTATTGATGGTACCATATGATAGATACACTATAGCCAGGGTTAGATTAGGATGTACTAGGAAACTTTGTGATGCCATCCCTGCTCTCAGATCAACCTATGAAGAAGTTTCACCTCACTTGCACAATCATCAGGAAGGCCTAAAGATGTTTGGAATGCATGTACCCTTTGTTAAGGAAACTCTCATACTCTAGGAGATTAAAAAAGTGAAATTTTGAAGCTCGCTTGGATGTCACTATTACACCCAAGCTATCAACTACACTCAAAATATGCATGGAACACTTTTCTTTCCCTGTTCAAGATAGATTCACATAGTGTAGCTCAGTGATGAGTAGCACCTCCTTTAATGTCAATCTGGGAAGACATGAGGATGGTATGAAGACCTTGAGCAAGTGAAGGCACAAATGTGTGAGTGAGAAGCACACCAACATGCACACACATACACATACACGCGCACACAAGCCAAGAACAAAGAGAGATATACAATGGAATCACTTCTCTTCCAAAAAGTTCTCATACAAGCTCAAATCTACAAGAAGCTAGCCCAAAAATGAGCCCTCTAGCTCTATTTATAGTTTTTGATTAGCTTTGGCCCTGTCCAGACCTAGTGTCCGGCCTAGTTAAAAATTAGGTTCTAGGGCTTATTTGAGGGCTCAAATGAGGTCTAAAAAATATGAGAATTGGTAGGCAATTACTTCTAAGGCTCCCCAAGCTCGAGGACTCCTCAGTTTGCACAAAATGGAGCTACAAAAAGGTGAAACAATATTTACAATGGTTTTCAGTGATGAGAATCACTTCTATAGTAGTGTAAAGATTGAAAAAATTTAATAGGTTGCCTCAGTGCTAGACCTACGTGTATGCCCGTACTTGCGTCTTCCCGTATGATGCCAAGACTCTCCCCCCCTCTAGCGTCTATCGTCTCTGACAGACCTTTGTTCCGCTGGTTGATCAATGTATTGTTGTACTATGTCCGTGGCAAGCTCCTTTTCTTTGAGTCCGAGTCCCCTGACAAGATCTCTTTGAAGAGCATCCCAATTGACCGCTCCCGGGATGTCAGGTTGTGGTGTGGTATAGAGCTCTAGAGTGCATAGTTTGTTCACATGCAAATAGCTGTAGGAGATGAAAGGGTCGTGGCGCAAATACTTCCGAGTGAGATTCCCAAAACCCCGTGGTGAACATATCATCAAAGGTTTGTTTATAGCAAGCAAGAAGATATCTGATTCTTGCGTGCCACACATAAGCAACTCGAATACTCGGAGTTGTGCTCATATCATAAAGTAAGTGATAATTACCATTGATGAAGCCCAAAATTGGAGGCTGGATGTTACGTACATTGCGGAAAGTCTTTAACACTACTTGCATCATGTCCAGGATTTTGAGCATCATCTACACGACGACATCCAGCATGGGATGTACACGTGGCATCCAGTGTCTGATAGGAGCCATCATGTAGGCTATCATTGGTGTACCCGTTGGGGGTGCAATGGAGGGGTAATTTAGCCATTGTTTGCAATTAGTATTGTTCTGAACTTTTATGGCAAATGCCTTCCATGATCTTCTTCGTTGCACTGGACCAAAGATAGGGTTATACTTCAAATGCATGGGAGCGTGATCCCATGTTCGTAGCATTTCTGGATAGGTCTCAAGTAACTTTTGCCTCCAGATGGGTTGGAATATGGCCCCTTTTCTAGCTTCTTCCGAGATGTCCTCTGGTTGGAACTGTGTTGCAAAGGAAGGATACCCATTGGTGACTCTTTTGATTTCAGCGTTGTAGTTTGCTAATAGTACAAAGTAGGGCTTATGCTGTAACTCTGAACTGGTTATTAAGTGCCTAGTAGCCAAGTTCTTGAAATATTCGGATTGGAGTATGGTCTCCTCAATGGTTTTCATGGCCAACATCTGAGTTGCTATGCGCTCTTCGTGAGTGTGGACCATCTCTTCTACCTACTTCATCCATGCCGGAGGGGGTTCCTCGTATGTGTCCTGTCCCTCGTCAGTGATTCTGCCTCCTGGAAGAGGTTGAGGCTCATAATTATGTTCAAATGTTTCTTCCACTGGAATGACAATGGCCTCTTCTTCTGGTGGTTGATCGGGTGGAGAGGGGGGTCGTTCATATTGTAACAACTTAATCTGTAATTCTGCGACTTGTTGGCGTAGCTCAAGTACCTCATGGGCCGTTGAAGATTCGGGCTCTGGTGAAGTAGCGGCATTGACCATCTCTTTAGGTTCTGTTGGGTGTGGTGGGGGCACTTTGGATCTTTGTAGTTCCTTTACCTGGTCTACTAGTTGGTCATGTGCTTCCAAGAGGGTCGCATAATCCTCCAATACCTGTTGAATGTGTTCTGAGGGGATAGCTTGGAATTTGGCAGGATCTATAGGTGCCCCTAGGGTGTTTTTGATGGCTGCTTCTAAATTCTCTTGATTCTATTGCTGTAGTCTTCTATTCTCTTCTTGGGCAACTGCTAGGTGTCGTCGGAGTAAGGCAATGTTTCTTTGTAAACTAGCATTGCGGGCTAGCTGATCTTTGAGTTGTTCTTCAGTCGCCTTACCCTTCTCTGTATATTTGGCTTCTAGCTCTGCATGAGATTGCTGGAGGGCGGTAACCTCATGTTGCAATGCTGTATTACTCAACTCCAAGGCATTGACACGTGCCTGGAGGTGGAATGACAGAGTACAAAGCTCCTTATTGTTTTCTTCCAATAACCTATATTCCTGTTTAAGTTGGGTGGCAGCTTCAAGCATGGTGTCTAGTGCATGACTAAATGAGGTGGATGCAGAGGTGGAGGTGAGAGATGCAAGGGGTTGGGAAATGGGGAAGGGAAAGGTGGATGTGGTGCTGACCGTGGGTGTATGTGGTGACGTGCGTGAAGTTACAAGTGGTGATGTGGAGACAAAAGTGGTGGTGAGTGGTCCTGTGGAAAATGAAATGTCCATGGGATCGGACGTGATTGTGTGTGAAGTGAGAATCATGAATACTGGAATGGTGGGTGGTGTGTTAGTGGTGGCCGTGAATGTGGGGGAGGTGGGGTGGGAAAGGGACTTTCTATTATGATTCTCAATTTGTTGAACTATATTTACAAGGTTTGCCAAAAATGGAGGTAGGGTGGTTTGTGTAGGTTTTGGGAAGGTTAAGAAGGGCCGAGTGGGTTGGAGTTGGGAAAGAGGAAATGTAATGGTGAGGGAAAATGGGTGTGTTAATGTTTGGGTAGGGAGATGTGGCTGTCCAAGAGCTGGTTGATAAGATGGGTGGCCTAATATGGTTTGATGGGTGGCGGGATGACCTATATGAGGTTCAGAAAATGGGCAAGCAATGATAGAGGTAGGGATAAGTAAGGATGGCAAAATGGTGGGGTGAGGTATAGGTTCAGTAAGGATGGCTATGGGTTGTTCAGTGATGCTACTGGTGAGGGTTTTGGTGGGCTGGATGGGAGGTGATGGTGGAGATGGTACATGTGTGCCTGCATAGGATTCATCAGTGTTACTTGGGCTGGCCATGTGAACATCTGCTTGAGCTGTGGTAGGGAGGGAGGTAGAGACTTCCATTTGAATCATCTTTCCCCTTCAAGGTAGCGTATCAAGCCGTCGTGGGTAGTATTGAGGGGTGGTACGATATACCATGGTCCGCATGGCTTCCACCATTCCACAGGTATTTGCCAAAAGATTCAATGATTGGATAAAATGAGGATCGACTTCCTCCGCCTGTAGCATCTAGTTCACCATCACTCTATTTTCCTGTTCTGACAGCTTATGCCTCCTTTGTACCTGCTTGATCGTCTTCTAGAGCCGTTTGAGTTGTGCAGTGTAGGCAGGGGCTTCCTCCTCACCCTCCTCTGATTCATTTTCCTGTGCCTCTTCTTGTTCATGTGTGCCTTCAACATGAGTGTGTTGTGCCTCATCTTCCCAATGTACTCTTCGTGCGTCACTGTGTGGCCGTCCTCTTTGGGATGATGATCCGGGACCGTCAGTGTCTGAGAAGAACTCACCCTCAGATAGCTGCGTTGTTTGCAAGAAAGTCTCAAAGTCAAAGGATGTATCCTCCTCCAATGCAGCCATGGAGGCAAATTCAGCATCAGTGGGCTGATGGAGTGGGTTGTACCACACCCTCTGATTGTGGTCGTTGGAGATGGATCGTGAATGGGGCTACTTGTTCTTCTTCTCTAAGGGGGATTTCTGTGGTGGACTTGCGAGGAATTGGAACATGTGAGAGTGATCCACACATTCTTTTGGCTGGTTGAACCCCTGGTTTTTGACCCTTGAAGAATTGCAACTGTGAGTACTTAAGGGATCGTGCGAGCGGCACATCATAAGCGAGGCATCTGTAGATGATTCTTGTAATGGCACAACAACCGTTCAAAGTAGGCTTCCTCACTCCTCATTTGCCTGCTTCATATAATTGGTCAAGGATCCATACTGGCATCTTAATTGGTAGACTCCCAGTCTCCGCTAGGTATAGCCCGTACCAAATCTTCTTATGAGGCTGTGTGAATCGGTCTTGAGCTAGAAAAACAAAGTGTTGAAGGCACATTCGCAACGGTATGGCAATGTTCAGGATGAGGGCACATATTTCTTTCAACTTCTTGAGTTTACTGTTCTTCATTGACTCCGATATTAATGGGTCTCGATCAGAGGGTACATGGGTGCCGTACATCTGAAGGGCTTCCCTGATTAAAGTTATGTTCAGCTCAAACTTTTTCATTTCCTCCTGGTTTGATAGAGAGGGCACCAGGAATGTGCCTGACTGATCATTATCTCCTGTCACTTTAAGAGTTGCTATCAAGTAGTAGCATATGAGGAAATCTGGTCTAGGTAGAGATGCACTAAAATAATCCTGCAATCCTGCTTTCTGCCAAATATCTTGAAGGGTTGCTATGTTTTGTAATGCTTCAAACTCTCTTGAGAAGAACTGAAATGCCCACCACACTCCTCCGAATTCGAACTTGGACTCCCAGATGTGGTCCACATCCCCCAAATCTCCTGGCATCTCATTGAACCAATGAGAATTTCCTTTCACTCTTTCGGTTAAGAGACTTGGTGGATCCGAGATGGAAATTCTTCACACATTCAGAAGCTCCTCAGGCCTTGCTGTCAGTGGAGCCTCCATGGGCATGGTATCCCAATTGTTTTGAGTACTAGTGCCTGCCTGAGAGCTTGTGCCTGCTGTTGTTGCCATGAGACTCCTTGCAGTAGTTGATGCTTATCTGCTAGAAGAAGAAAGGCACAGTAGTGTTGCATAGGAAACAAGATGTAATGGTGTTCCCTCCACAATACTAACGTGACATTCCAGATGGTTAGTGGTTAGAGGTGAAGTGTTTGTGATAGGTGTGAATGTTGGTTAGAGGTTAGTGTCATACTTTGGATATGCAATGTACTCAGAATGCACCTACATCAGAGTGGATGGATTTACAGAATTGGGTCAGGGGGTTTGATGTGGGGTTTAAGTCTCCAAACTTTGATTGTGGCATCGTAGCCTTTAGCGATGATGACATGCACAGGTTTGTGGATTGGCTGGTGTTGGATTTGAGACCTTTTGGGCACCCATTTCCAGACATTCCTAGGTTTGACCGGAGGTGTAATGGTGTAGGGTGTAGGTATCTTCCCTGAGCTGTATGCCAAGAGTGCTTTTGAGTGTTGATTTATTCTAGTGACTGGAGGTGAAGCTATGTGGGCTCGTAAGCAGGCCTTGGGCACCCATATTTTTCCAGCATTGGGGATAGCCTTGAGTGACTGCTTAGGGACCCAAACAAAAATAGTATGTCTAGAGTGTTGCCTAGGGGACTCCTTCATTTTAGTCCTTGATGGTGTGGCTCGCTTGGTGCTTTTTTGAGAATCTGTCTTTGGAGCCGTGGTTTTTTCCCCTTTGCGTATCCAGATCTGCTTCATGCCATGAGGTACTTCATATTGCCCAGGTTGCTACACATGCTTCTTGATCATCGATCTCCTCAGTGTCGTGTGTTGCTGAGCCTGCCCCTTTAGAATTTTCTCTGGAACAGATGGGAACTCCTCATTGACTTCGGTACCTTCGGCAAGAGTGACAATCCTCTGCATCATAGAACTCTGGACAAGAACAACATTGTTATCTTCATGTGGGTTGCTGGAGGGACCAGGAGTTGCTGCCTTTTCTAATGGTTTGAGTGCTTGATTTTCCAATTCAATCGTAAGGCAGCTTTGGCTTGCCCAAGCCTGAAGAAGTGTTGGGGGATTCTTGGACAAGAAGGGATTTGAGTGTTTGTAGGAGAAAACGGAAAGGAAAGAAGAGAAAATACACACTGGAAGCCTCTGTGGATTGATTATAATAAGACAATTACAATGGGGATGCACAATACACTGAAATGCTTCTGTGCAAAATCCCATAGAGTGCTCAAGTACAAAATACCAAATACCCAAAGTCTTGTGAGGTCTTGTTGCTCCCAGACTCCTCTGCACCAAACCTCCACCTTCTCCAAGCCTGCACTTGTGCACACCTTGCACCAAGCTTCCAATAAGGGGGAGGGTTGGACACCTTCTGTCGATATGCGCACACTGCAATGAGACTTTGGGATACTTGGGGGACTAGCTTAGCACTTCTCTGCACACTTCCTTAGTCACTCTTCATGCACACTTTGCAATTTTTTCTCTGTGTCGCACACTGTGTCTCTTGCACTTCTCTCTCTTGCTTCACTTAGACTATGCTCACTCTTGCTTACACTTAGGATATCCAAGAATAGTCCTTGCCTTGATTTGAGTGTGTCGATTCACGTACGCTCTTAACTGCAAGAGTATCTTGGTGCTCACTTTGATGTCCCAAGATTGTCTTTACAAGTGGGCAGCCAACGACTCCCTGTTTTGTCCTGTAGCGACTTTCGTCTAAAATAAAATTTTTAATTGGGGGGACATACTTACACTTTTGCGTACGCTGCCGCTTCACATACCTTCACATTTTCCTTTTAACTCTTCAAATGTGCACATAAGGGAGGGTTCACCTGAACCTTCCAAAACACATTAAAAAGCACTTTGAACTTTAGGAAATTAGAGAAATACCTCTACAACCTGCAACCCACTTTCTCCAATTTACCCTTTGTGGACAATTAATTGTGCACTACCTGTGCGCTTTGACACCTGCACTTTAGCATTGACTTTGCACCTGTTGACTTTGACCTTGACTTTGTTGACTTTGACCAATTTGACTTTGATCCTTTGACTTTGATTGTAGTTGACTTTGACTGCGATTGACTTTGACCAATATGACTTTTATGGGCTCAACACTTGCCCACCACCTAATGTGCTCTCCGTCTTGGAGAGCTACAACCAAAACTCTGAGCATATAGGACACTATGATTATGGAGCTGCAAAATCTTGAAGAGGACACCTGAGCAACAACCAATTCCACCAAAAGCAGGATAGAACAAGCACCAGAGAAGAACCAAAAGTTGGATTTTGCCATGTGAAAACAAAGGGGCAATGGGAGGGTAGAAAGGAGGTGGAGGGGAGGGCTAAGGGGCAATTCGTTACAGGTCTGGGGAAATTTTGTCACTCAAAAGCACAGAGAGCTTCCTTTATTCCTCAAATTTGGCAAGAAAATGACACATGAAAAGGAGAAAAATTCTAAAATTTTGAAAAAAATTCCTAAAATTGTACCTTTGCAAAGTTTATGAAATGGATGCTTAATTTGCTAAAAACTTAAGAAACAAGCATGAAATGGATAAAGAAAACTACTAAAACTTAAGCAAAAATGACGGGAAAAGACAATGTACAACCTCGACAAATTTTGCAGGTTCCAGGTGATCCATAAATCTTCACTTTTGTTGATGATAGGCCTTGAGCCTTGATATATTGACTCAGACAAACTCCTCCATAATCTCCAATTGTACTGCACTTCATTGGTTTTGTCTTCTTGTTGGGCCCATTGGTCATTTGATAAGGGTACCCTAAATCCTTCAGTAAAATATTGTATCCTCCATACTGCAACTTTTGTATCTTTGTGTCAACAACTTTATAGTGTAATTTGCAAAATTTCATTTTCACTGTTCTAGCTTCTTCATCAAATGGAACCCTCTGTTTCCAAAGGCTTGCAGGTACTTCTTCCACATTTTTGTAAAGTCCTGCACTTGCTATCATAAAAATTGACATAACAGATGATATCCATACCAGTATCCATAAAAAAGTGGTCATTGACATATGATGTGAAGTATCTTCATCACTGTTGCACTTAAGGGTTCTTCTTATCTCCTCTCTTCTATGGCCTTTGACTGAGACTTTTTTTACTCGAATCAGTATCTTGAGTGATTTCCTCTTTTTCTTCATATGTTTCTTCTCTGCTTGAGTTTGGAAAAATTCCATAGCAGGAAGATGGGTCCTCTGCATGGAGCCAAGCCAACATGTTTTCATCTTCATATAAATTTGCTCCTTCAAATAGATTTGCTTCTGGGTTGTCCAACAACTCTTCTTCCATACAAATACCAATTGTCTATATCATGCTGGTATTTTTCTGATTGTCTGGTCCTTCTTCTAAAAGTATTTGCTGCAACTCTTTTCCCTCTTGCTTTACCCACATTGTGTCCTTTCCCCAGTCATGCAGCACATTGGCATGCCTTAACCAAGGTCTCCCAATTAACAGAGGGAAGCTTCCTTCTACCTGTGGCAGCCTTAAGACAACAAAATCCAAGTTAAAGATGGTACCTTGTATTTTGACTGGGACTCTAGGGACCACTCCCATAGGCCTTACTATGCTTTGGTCTGCCATAGTTACAGTGAAGTTGGCAGGTCTTGAAGGGTATAGTCCAATCTTTTTCATGTTATATTCAGGCATCAAGTTAATGCCAGAACCACCATCCACAATAACTCCTTGAAACTCATGATCTTTAATAGAGACTGTTAGCCGAGGGCTCTTGTAATCTGTGAGGGGTGCTTCCCCTACACTTTTATCTTTATGCATAACAGCAGCTTTTGCCACTAAACTTGTTGTGGACATTTCATCAATTATATGCAAGAGTTTTGACCTGAACTTCCCATCCATCTTTATTAAATAAAAAATACTAACCTCCTTTTTCATCGACTTGAGTAGTCTAAAAGCTTCTGATTTTCCTTAAGAACATGGGCTCCATTTGACTTATCAAACTCCTCATGAGCCCTATTGAATGCATGTCTAATGGCATCACTGGTACCTATGAAATTTTCTATTTGCTTTGTATCTGCACCTGTGGTGGCTCTATCTTCAGATGCAACTTTGTCTTTGTTCAATCCATTAATCATTGGTTCTTGACCTATGTCCACTTGAGCCTTCCCCTTGATTCTTGTCTGCACTGTAAAAGATTCAATTTCTTCTAACTGCACCACCCTGGTAGATGGTGATGGCACATTGACTTGATCTACCCTTTCTTCTTTGCACACAAAAATCATTTGAATGTGGGGCCCAGATGAAGATGCTTGGTTCTTAGGACAACAATTAGTATAATGGTCTCTAGCCTCTAGGCAGTTCCTGCATGGAGGGGCATTTTCTGGGAGAGTGCACCTACTTTGATAGTGGCCACATTCGCCACATCTGAAACAAATAATTGGCCTCCTAAGCCCATTTCCAAATTTATTCCTCTATCTAGGGTCATAATTGTTACCTTGATTCGGTGCAGCAACCATCACATTTGCTGGTGGTAGGGGTCCTCCTTGTGTCCAGTATGTTGTTGCAGGCATTCCCCTTGATTGGCATTCATGGGCCTCATGACCAATTTTCCTACATAATTGGCAAGTCACACTTAGCAGAGGACATTCAATTACTATATGACCTTGCTTGCTGCACATGGTACACCAAAGTCCACTCTTGATGCCACCACCTTTGAGTTCCTACGACTCTTGTTGCAGCTGAGCCGATTCCTCTGCTTGGGCCTCCTCCTCCTTTTGGAGTTTTAGTGCTTCAATCTCGCTTCTCAACTGATTGACAACATTCTCCTCCTCTCTGTGGGGCTTATTTCTTTTTAAGCCCTCCAGCTCCTTCCTTAGATGGGTTACTGGATCCTCCATTTCTGTGGAATATGGTAGTTGAGAAGAAGTTGCTCCATACTGTTGCCTTATCTGCTCCAGTCGTGTAGCTGTGCTGATGAACTGCTCTATGGAGGTTGTAGGTAACACTAATTCCTTTATTTTGCATTGGGTGGCCACTGTTAGGGGCTTAACTAACCATTTCTTAACAAAAAAAGCATGTGGTGGATCTGGCAATTTAGCCATTAGTGCTTTGGCCCTAGTCACAAACTCTGGGAACTTTTCTCCTTGACCCAATCTCAAATTTTCTAGTTCTTCTATGATGATCTCTGCAGTATTTCCATGCTGAAATTGATTTTTAAATGCATCTTTCATCAAATCCCAAGTTGTAAAATGGTTCTTAGCAAATTGGCTGAACCATTTATCTGCTAATCCTTCTAATGTGGCAGGGAAGAGTATCAAAAAGGCATCCTCCCTGTCCATTAAGCCCCTAGTCTTGCATAGTGCCAAAAATCTTCTAATATGCTCATCCAGATCCTCTTGAGCTAGGCCTTTGAAAGAAGGAAATTTTATATTTAATCTTGAGAGTAAGGTTTCCAAATCTACCTGACCCGCCATGCTCTTTACTGATGAAGTTGATGAAAGTGGACTAGATGATCTTCTAACAACCTTCCTTCTTGTTTGCTTGCAAGTGACCCTCAATGTTTGGGACCGGGTTGCGGTCATGGGCTATTCATAGTCCTCTTAGTATGAGTTAATTGATAGGAATATATACCTCTTAGTCCACTGAAGTAGTACTGTCGACACTTGAATATTGCTTCTCCAACTGCAATATATCTTCTCCTATGCTCGAATCTCCTTGGAAGTCCCACCGGGCGTGCCAAATTTTGTTGGGGGATTCTTGGACAAGAAGGGATTTGAGTGATTGTAGGAGAAAAGGGAAAGGAAAGAAGAGAAAATACACACTGAAAGCCTCTGCCGATTGATTATAATAAGACAATTAGAATGGGGATGCACAATACACTGAAATGCTTCCGTGCAAAATCCCACAGAGTGCTCAAGTACAAAATACCAAATACCCAAAGTCTTGTGAAGTCTTGTTGCTGCCGGACTCCTCTGCACCAAACCTCCACCTTCTCCAAGCCTGCACTTGTGCACACCTTGCACCAAGCTTCCAATAAGGGGGAGGGCTGGGCACCTTCTGTCGGCATGCACACACTGCAATGAGACTTTGGGATACTTGGGGGACTAGCTTAGCACTTCTCTGCACACTTCCTTAGTCACTCTTCATGCACACCTTGCAATTTCTTCTCTATGTCGCACACTCTATCTCTTGCACTTCTCCCTCTTGCTTCACTTAGACTATGCTCACTCTTGCTTACACTTAGGATATCCAAGAATAGTTCTTGCCTTGATTTGAGTGTGTCGATTCACGTACGCTCCTAACTGCAAGAGTATCTTGGTGCTCACTTTGATGTCCCAAGATTGTCTTTACAAGTAGGCTGCCAACGACTCCCTGTTTTGTCCTGTAGTGACTTTAGTCTAAAACAAAATTTTTAATTGGGGGGACATACTTTCACTTCTGCGTACACTGCCGCTTCACATTGAAGTGTTTCAATGGCGATGCACCACAGTGCGCTCTCCTTCTCGAGAGCTCCGCGACGATATGCTCGGAGTAGAAAACCGAGGAGTCTTGAGGCTGCACACAGTACTCCGCACAGAGGCTATAGAATACACAGAACACACAGTACACAAGAAGCACGAAGACAACCTTCTTAGGTCTTCCAAATGCGGTCGACCTTACAGTCCGTGACTGACCAGGCCACTATATGTTTTATTAAAGAACATATACAAAGAAGTGTCCGGTGGCCATTTGGCCTTTCACATGGACACTAACGGTAACAATCTCCCACTAAAGGCCAATATGGCCAGAGTAACTATGGGAGAAAAAATAAAGAATGAGAAAGAATACATGAGTGTAAGTATACAAACTATACCTCCCACCTGATAGGCATGTTACACAGTATACAAGTGACTGCGTAAGATCAAGAATCAAGTAACCCCCATCAAGTGACAATAGTGTCGAAAGCTATCATGTGGTAGAGCTTTGGTCAAAGCATCTGCATCATTATCTCGAGTGTGAACCTTCTCAAGAATAATGCTCTCAGTGGCTAAGCAATCTCTAATGAAGTGATACCTCACCTCAATGTGCTTGGTCTTTGCATGATAGACCGAATTCTTAGCCAAAGCAATGGCACTCTGACTATCACTGAGCAAGTGAGGTACATGCTGAGGTAAACCCATATCACAAGCAAGACGAGAAAGCCACAATGCTTCCTTACATGCCTCACTTGCTGCAACATACTCTGCTTCTATGGTGGAAACAGCTGTACATTCTTGAAGACGAGATCTCCAAGAGATAGCACCTCCAGCAAAATGAAAAATGTACCTTGATGTAGACTTACGATTGTCTACACAACCAGCATAGTCAGAATCTGTGTAACCAATAATGGATGCTTTCCCTCTACCTAAGCATAGACACTTGTCCTTCGTGCCACTCAGATATCTCAAAATCATTTTGACCGCTTCCCAATGTTTCTTGCCAGGATTAGACATATATCTGCTCACAACTCCCACTGCAAATGCAATGTCTGGTCTCGTAGCTACCATAGCATACATGAGACTACCAACAGCAGACTGATAGGGAATTTTGGTCATGAATTCCTTTTCCTCATCTGATTTGGGGCAGTCATCCTTGCTCAATTTCACATATGTGGGTAAAGGTGTACTCAATGCCTTTCCACCCTGCATATTGAATCGGTGAAGTACTTTGGATATGTACTCACTTTGAGACAAGTATATGCATCTTTTACTCCTATCACGAGTAATGCGCATGCAAAGAATATGTTTGGCATCCCCCAATTCCTTCATATCAAATGTCTGACTCAACTTCTTTTTGAGAAGTGACAAATCATAAGAGGACTTCCCAACAATCAACATATCATCGACATAAAGTATCAAGCATATCAAGCTGCCATCAAAACATCTCTTTGTGTAGAGACAATGATCCTCGTTGCTCCAAGAATAGCCTTGGGACTTCATAAAAGCATCAAACTTTTGGTACCATTGTCTAGGAGACTGTTTAAGTCCATACAAGCTCTTCTTGAGCTTACAAACTAGACTTTCCTTGCCAGGAACTACATAACCCTCTGGTTGTTCCATATAGATCTCATCTGTAAGATCTCCATGCAAGAAAGCTGTTTTCACATCCATTTGGACTAGCTCTAAGTCCTCCATTGCAACGAATCCAAGCAACATGCGCAAAGTAGTCATCTTCACCACTGGAGAGAAGATTTCCTCAAAATCAACACCATGTTGTTGCTTAAAACCCTTTGCAACAAGTCGTGCTTTATATTTTGGAGAAGCACTATCTGATGTGAATTTCAGCTTATATACCCATTTACATGGTAAAGCTTTTTTGCCCTTTGGCAAAGGTACTAAGTCCCAGGTACCATTCTTGTGAATAGAATCCAACTCACTCTTCATGGCACGCTCCCACTTGACATGATCCTCTGTCTGCATAGCCTCTTTGTAGCAAGAAGGCTCACCGGCATTTGTTAGCATAACAATATCTAAACCTGGAACATATCTATCAGGTGGATATGAGACACGTGCAGAACGTCTCAATGGTTGCTGAACAGGAACATGTGCAGACTGATTTGAATGGACATTCTCTTGAACATCCCTATGTGCAGCATTTTTATGCATGCTAACCGGAGGACTAGTATCCTCAAACACCACTCTTCTCACTTCAACCTCCTTAATGGGCTGTTTATGCATCTTAGACTCATTAAAAATGACATCACTACTTCTGATCACTGACCGTGTTTCAGGATCCCATAAGCAATATCCATATTGTCCTTCTCGACCATATAAAAGAAAAATGCATTTCTTTGACTTATGGTCCAACTTTTGTCTAAGATTCTTGGGTATATGAACATATGCTTCACACCCAAAAACTCGAAGGTGATCATAATATGGTGGTTTCCCTGTCCATAACTCTTGTGCCACTTTCAGACCTTTCGCAGTACTAGGTGAAAGGTTAATCACATGAACTGCAGTCAATACTGCTTCTGCCCAAAAACCTTGTGAGAGGTTTGCATGATGCAACATAGAGACTACTCTATCTTGGATAGTTCTATTCATCCTCTCAGCTACACCATTCTGTACTGGGGTATAAGGAGCTGTAAACTCTCTACGAATCCCTCTAGACTGACAGAAAAGGCTGAATTCATGTGAGGTATACTCACCCCCATTATCTGAACGTAAAGCCTTAAGCTTAGTTCCTTTTTCAGTCTCAACTGAAGCAAGCCATTTTCTGAAAGTAGGGAATACATCATCCTTTGATTTGATAGGATATACCCAGACTTTTCTAGTAGCATCATCTATGAAAGTGACAAAGTAAAGAGAACCACCTAAGGACCTAGTGGGCATAGGACCACACTCATCTGTATGAACAAGATCTAAAGGCTGAATTGAAGAGTCAATGTGCGTTCTATGCACATTTCTGGTTTGCTTTCCATATTGACAATGCTCACAAAATGAAAAATCAGAGAAAGATAACACAGGTAAGTAGCTAAAACGAGAAAGATTTTCCATTCCACTACGAGATATATGGCCCAAACGACCATGCCAAATACAAGCCATAGGCTGTTCAGTAACAGCTAACAAGTGTTCTTTTTGTGATACAAATAAAGGATAAAGTGAGCCAACTTTGCTTCCTTTTGCAATAACCATATTGCCCTTTGATATACGAAAGGACTGAGCATAGAAGACCACCTTGTAACCAAGGTCATCAAGTTGACCAACTGACATCAAACTGCGTGATAACTGAGGTACATGGCGTACATTATGCATAGTAAATTTTGAACCATCAATGAACTGCACAACCACATCTCCAATCCCCACAATATCACACTGGTAAGAGTCACCAAGTCTCACGGTACCAAGAGACTTTGGTGCATAATTAGAGAACCATTCTCTATGTGGTGTCACATGGAAAGAAGCACTAGAATCTAGCAGCCAGGTGTGGGAAAGAGAATCGGCCATAAGTGCGTCAGATGGCACAATACTATCAAGTGTCAACACATTAGCATCATCAGAAATAACATTAATTTCTTCAATCTTTACAGTCGAAGTAGATGGTGCAGGTAACTGTTTAACATGCCCATCAACATTCTGTCCTTTACCTTTAGCATTCTTTAATGCATAACAATCTTTCTTCATGTGTCCTTTCTTATGACAATAATGGCATTCGATATCCCTCTTCCTTGATTTACTTCTACTCTTATTCCGTTGACCATTCTTTTCCTTGTTCTTGCTCCTGCCACATTGTTGATTCTTTCCTTGGTAAGAATCACGAACATTATATGCATCTCCACTCTGAGTGCCAACCATAGATTTTCTATGAATCTCCTCACTCAAGAGTGCTCCACATATGTCATCATAGACGAGTTTACCACCAGGTGCACTGTTGCTAATAGCCGTGCAAAACGTATCCCATGATGATGGCAGGGTGCATAACAACAATACTGCTTTCATTTCATTATCCATATCCATTTTCTGAGCCTGTAACTGGGAGAATATAGCATCAAACTCATTTAGATGAGCAGCAACACTATCTGTGTCCTTCATACAAAGGTCATATAATTTTCTCATCAGATACACTTTATTTGATGCCGTCACTTTTTCATATGTATTGCATAACTTCTTCCAAAGCTCCTCTGCACTTTCACAGTCTAATACTGTAAAGTAAACATTATCTGCCGAGTGCAAGCGAATGGTAGACCTGGCCATTTCATCTAACTCATCCCAATCATCTTCATCCATGTCAGCAGGCTTCTTTGAAATCCCATTTACTGGCTTCCATTGCCTCCTTTGAATCAGCACATCTTTAATCTGATTCTTCCATAGAGCAAAGTTTGTGCCATCAAATTTTCGGATCTCAAAATGATCTTTGCCTTGCAAGTTATAGCTCCTCCTCGGAACACTAGCACTAGACCCTGATCCACCGGATGTGCCTGAGACCTCTGATGCCATGATTGTAGAGAACTGAATAGAATGATAATGAGCTAGAAGAGTCCAAACACCAACAAATAAGTGTATCAAGGAGTAAATCGACCACTGTATAGTTGACTAAACCAGAAATTTGGAAAAATTTTGCCAGAGTATCCTCTGCAAAATTAGCATATGACCAGTGTCAAAGTATCATAAAACTGCAAGTACTGACATGTCTACCTGCATAGTGAATCACTGACTCCACTGCATATAATCAATTACCCAATAGAAGCCAACTAGGCTTATCGAACACCTATGAACAACTATCATACATCTCCTATGGCGAGGCTAGGTAAGTCTTCCACCTGCATCACCGAAGAGACCCCGACATCTGGGTGTCTCCCAGTTAAGAAAACCTCACCACGACCCTCTTTATCAAACGTAAAAGGCTTTATGCAAAGAACGTAACCGCTATATCAATGACCACATGGACGTACATAAGCGGTATCCACAGAAGCATACATGGTGTGTATGTGCTCAATATATGCAGTAAGATGACACTAAAAGGCTGAATACACAGCCCAAAAACTAGCCAATAACACCTACAAGTGTCTGTCAACTCTGATGTTTTAGGCTTTAAAAACCTGCATAAATTTGCAGGGACTGCTCCCACCAAAACTGAAAACCCCTCGAGAAACCTGTAGTTTTATGAGTGTGGCTGAAAATACAGCCCCAAAGGTTGATATTTATTGTCTGAGAAGTACAAGGAACACTCTTCTTGATGTTCTTGGACCTGTGCGAAGAGAACTATGTGCGAAAGTACTCCGAAATGGCTCCAAAAACCACCCCAAAATTGCTTCAGAAATAGGCTTTGAAAGCAAAAAATGAAGCTTTGAGGGACCAAAACTTGTTCAAGGTAATGTCAACCTTAGTCTTTCCCCTTCTTCAAACACCACAAGAGTGTAGCTTAGTGGCAAGAGATTGCCACGGTTAAGAGAGCTCTGGGGGGAACAATACGAGGATGGGTGACCTCCCGGGAAGTACCGGGAACCTCTATATTCCTTGATCGTTGAGGTCCTCCCTCGCGCACAGCCAACGGCGCCAACGGTGACTTTGGTGACTCGGATGACAAGGTATGCCAAGGTCTATGCCTTGGTCGCTGCCTTAGTCGAAAGCCTGGGGGGGGGCTTGCTTCGCTCGCACAAAAGGAACAAAGCTTTTTTGCCTCGAACTGCTCTAATACAAGTGAAGTGTTTCAACGGCGATGCACCACAGTGCGCTCTCCTTCTCGAGAGCTCCGCGACGATATGCTCGGAGTAGAAAACCGAGCTCTTGAGGCTGCACACAGTACTCCGCACAGAGGCTACAGAATACACAGAACACACAGTACACAGGAAGCACGAAGACAACCTTCTTAGGTCTTCCAAATGCGGTCGACCTTATAGTCTGTGATTGACCAGGCCACTATATGTTTTGTTAAAGAACATATACAAAGAAGTGTTCGGTGGCCATTTGGCCTTTCACATGGACACTAACGGTAACACACATACCTTCACATTTTCCTTTTAACTCTTCAAATGTGCACATAAGGGAGGGTTCACCTGAACCTTCCAAAACACTTAAAAAAGCACTTTGAGCTTTAGGAAATTAGAGAAATACTTTGCAACCTGCAACCCACTTTCTCCAATTTACCCTTTGTGGACAATTAATTTTGCACTACCTGTGCGCTTTGACACCTGCACTTTAGCACTTTGAATTTGCACCTCTTGACTTTGACCTTGACTTTGTTGACTTTGACTAGTTTGACTTTGACCCTTTGACTTTGACTATAGTTGACTTTGACTGCGATTGACCAATATGACTTTTATGGGCTCAACAAGAAGTCCACTTCTTAGGTTGAGATTGACTCCGTGATCATAGATCCAGTCTTGGCCCAGGAGAAGAGGTTTGGTAAGATCCTCGTCTTCACATACTAGCACTCTTGCTGACATTAGGAACTCTTGAACGTAGAGGGGAAGTTCCACCTCTCCCATGCAAGGGGTTTCAACTCCTCCCAACCCTATGAGATATGCCTCAATAGGCTTGACCTTCAATTGCAATTTTTGGCAGTAAGAAGCCAAACTGCACTAGTGGCTGCTCCTGAATCATTTAAAACTCTCACGGTCCTTGCACTCTCTCCTTGTCCTACTTCTAGGGTCACAAAAGATCGTCGATCAACTATCTTATGGGATCGTTTACCTGAAGCCTCACACATGGCAATGTGATAACCGTGAGCTTCATGAGTGTCAATCATGGACTGATCTCTACCTTGTCTTCTCAGTTTCATTTGTCGGATGCATTCTAAAGCTTCTGCCTGTGCTTCTTCTCGAATTTGTTTTTCCTCTTCCTTACGTTTCTTTGCACTAGTGAGTCGATTTAGCATTTCTTTTGTTAGGGGTTCTTGATATAACTTGACTCTACATCTGCTTATGTAACTCGGTAGGATGTCACCTTCTAGAGTGGCTAGTTGTACTGCTCCACTTGTGGAGATCCTATTGATAATCATTGGTCCATAGCCCCTTTTCTCTAATTTTCGTGCATGTTGCTTCAATGTGTAGACTAGGACTAGGTCTCCTGCTTTCAAGCCTTTATCCTGTTGGAAGTGAGGTAGGCCCTTAGGCTCATGTCACAGGTCCATGGTTCCATAGTTCCATTCATGTACAACATTAATTCCAGCAATCTTCCATATTGACAAAACATGAACATACCACAACTTAATCATACCGATGATGAGACAAAGATAGAGAAAGAATAGAAGACATGTGTAAGGTGTTACGTAAGCCATCGCTTACTCATAGTATCATATATACCAATGTTCAATGTATAATGTGGGAGCAAAATTCTCAACCATTCTATGTGATGAGAAATAGATGAATGAGTGAATGTACAATGTAACAAACATATTCAGATGTGTGGGTAGTAATCTGAATATACATGAGATGTGTGACCTTATAGGTTATAGAAGAGTGAATATGAGTGACTGAAAGAGGAAGGATCAGTGTGAAACTGATAGTCAACAAACCCTCATCTGAACTTAGGCTATGGAAGACCCTAAGTTAGATACGTGTGTGAAAAGATCACATACTTATAAAGTAGCATAGAATGCTAACAAGTTTGCTGCTAGAAATCCTCAAACTCATGTGAACACAGCTTCTCAAACATCTCATCAAAATATGCATAAAGCATATACGTACTGATTCTCTTGTACCTATGCTGAATAGGACTCCTTCTGATATGAACGCCATAGCCTCCATAAACTTCAAGTAGTACCTGTGTGCATAAAGAGAATATGTACCTGAATACTTAACATAAGATGTAAATCTTATGTTAACCACCATCCAATGTCTTTGAAGTAGCCCGACATCTTCTTTGTAGAAGACAGTCTTCAACCTGATATCTTCTTATAGAAGATAATATTCAAATACACCATGTAGATGGCACCATCCAATGTCTTTGAAGTAGCCCGACATCTTCTTGTAGAAGACAATCTTCAACCTAATATCTTCCTGTAGAAGATAATCTTCAAATACACCATGTAGATGGCCGATCCTCACCATCAAGCTGCTAATGACCAAGTCTTCTTGCCATGAACAAGAGATGACCTCCTCTCCATGAGGTAGAGTGTGAGCACACCCTTCATCTTCTCTAAGAAGAATCACCAAGAAGAACTCCATAGCTGCTCCTCAACATGCTTCAAGTTAGCACCATGGCTGCCCCATGTGCTAGAAGAAACACCACCTCTACTGAGGTCCAAGCTCTAGAAAGCTTGTGTTGATCCTAGGTGAAGGATGATTACAAGTGAGCTAAATAGTCTCTTATATAGTAGATTGTTGAGCCTTGAAGAGCACCTTGAATAAAGCAAAAGCCTACGATCGCATAAAGAAAGCATGATCGTAATAAAGCAAGATCGCATCGCTCATCCGTTAGTGTTTTTTTAGTTTCTCCATAAGCTTTTAATAAAGCAAAAGCTCAAAAATCATCCGCTGCGCGATATGCTGCTGACGGGATTTGAACCCGGACCACTGGGATGGGAGGACGACCACGTAGCCAAGTTGCCCCACGCTTTTGTTGTACAAGGGGTTAAGTGAACAGCTAGACATGCTCTCACGTCGCCCGCGCTGCTGTCTTCTAGAGACTACTAAAAGGATAGCTACTAATGTTGTATCCTCTGAGCAAAATTTGTCCAATGGACATTGTTTCCATTAATCCCCCCTGCAATGTCATATTGGTACAATCTGAACTGAATCTGCAAACTTTATAATCTACAAATTACCACAAGCTTCAAGCTTGTACTTCCGATACTTCAGAAAAAGTCTTCTTCAAAACTGAAATTGACTTTCCTTCAAAAAACCTGAACTTGCTGAATATGAACCATAATACTTGAGAAAATATGCAAACTAGATATCCAATAGTGTACTCATCAAGCAATCACTGCTTGACAACAAATATAGCATGAACTGTCTCTGCACCTGCTATCTCCTGTCTTCAAAAACTTGAAAACATGCACTAGGATCCATATATTTGCATTTACCTTATGACAAAGGTTTCTCAACGTACTTCTGCTGCGTCATGTAAATACACTAAACAAAATCAAGAACTGAATCCTGGAACCTGTGACTGTCAACTCACAACTTAGTGTATTATGAACACTGCTGGTTCATCTCTGACTGTACTCAAGTCATGTCAACTCATCTCAATTGAAATCAACTGAAATATGAGTAAAAATCTATGATGTCATCATGTCTTCATCCTTTAAATCCTTCATACCTCTTTCCTTCAGAACTTGGTATAAACATATATGTGCGCACGTCTGAAATATACCTTTTTGAAATAGCAAGCTTCTCTTCAATAGAAATCTGGAACCTTCTCTTGAACAGGAACATCGTAACAGGAACTTTCTCCAAATATTCTTCTTCTTCCTTCTTCTTTCAAAGCTGGAACATAAAGAGAACCTGACAGAGGAAATATAGGAATACGTGAAATAGGAATACCTGTAGGTATGAATCTGCATTCTTTCACATATGGCTGAAAATAAGTCTTTATGTTTAATCACCCCCTTGGATGACTTAACACTAGTATCCAAAATTCTTCAAATATATCAGACTTTATGAAATCTGGAACGTCTTCCTTCTTTCAATAAATCTGATGTTTAGTGAACAATACTTGTATCTGGAACAAAATCTTTGGACCCTTTTTATTAGCACTGTACACATGCCAATAGCTTTCCATGTAATTCCTCAGCTTTCCAAATTGTAGAATAAGGTTAGCTGATCCCAACATAACAAAACCTTGCTGAAAGCATTTTAGGATTCATAACCTTTTGTAACATAACAAGTATCTTCTTCTATCTCTGTAACACAAATCTGATAGAATCTGAATCTTTGACTTACTTCTTCCAATGCTAAGAATCTTATAGAACAAAGGATAAATAATTGAATCATAAATACTCAAGATCATACAAGATCTATTCAAGATCAATGATCTCTCTTGTGTAGAATCTGTTCTTCATCAAACCTTCATGACTGAATGTTTGATTTGTTTACCTGAATGTCTCCAAGTGTCCATGCTTCTTACAAAGTTGTAAAACTTTTCTTCAAACAAATCCTTCAAGGAATCTGCAATTCCTACTTGAAATATAAGTGGACAAACTTCTCACCTTGAGAACTCCAAAAGCTGCAAGTTGATACTTCATAACTTTCATATTTTACCCGGGTGAAATGTGATAGTACCTGCTTGACTTTCTTTTGGCTAACTCCACTTTTCAATCAAGTGATAGGATATGATGGAACACCTTTTTGAATACAAACATGTATCCAAAAGTCAAGACAATCACTGAAAGTAGATTCTTCAACTGACTGGTACATCAACAAGATTCTGAATTTTCTGAAGTTTTTGAAAATACTGAATATGAGGTAACCTTTTCCAAACATAAAACCTCAACCCAAGTCTTCAACATCTGCTACAAAAAACTCTTTTACCTCAAGAGTTAGATAAAGAAGAAATATACTTCTCTGCAACTTGTCATATACCAAGTAGCTCTGTATTGACACTCCAAGAATTCTTTGAGGGAACATATAAGCTGCCTGCTTAAAAGCTTCAACTAACTCATACACATATGAGTGCTTTTGTTTCTCTCAATGAAATTCTTTGTCAAATCTACTAAATCATGACCAAGTGTAATGAAAAACAAGAAACTGCTTCTTCTTTAAACAAGATGTTCTCGTAGACTTGTCTTTGGGTGTAGAGGATAAAATAGGAAAAGTATATGGAAAATATATGAGAAAAGGAAGCCTTACTTTTCTTTTGGAAATGATGGACTTTCTTCTTCTGCATCTTTCTTCCACCTGATGATGTCAACATCTTCAAACTTCTCTTCCATACCTTTTGTTCTCTTCATCTTGAAGTAGCAAACACTCTTGACCTCTTCAAGTGAACTTTTCTCTTCCTCTAATGTAAGAGTAAGAGATAAAACAAACATGGTATATAAATGGAAGTGAATATAGAATCATGTTTTATCATCTCCTCATATCTCTGAATCAAAATGCTGTTTCAAATGTCTGAAATGACTAAATTCACGAATCGTTATCTGAATGATGAATTGCCCTTCTAGAGTTACCTTCTCTAGATACATTTGTACCTTGATATCCAACCAACTTACAATAGAAAATTGGCTGAAAAACTCATCCCATCTCTGCACTTGTCTTCTTAGATGAACTTTCTTGCCATGAAAGAGATTTCTCAAAACTCTCTAGAAAAACCTCTAGATACCTGTTTTGATGTAGCCTTTAACTTTCAAAAGATGAAAGTGTATAAAAGCATTCCTTGAATTTCTTCAAATCTCTTCATAACTGCTCTTCTAAGATATGACCTGCAAATGATAATCTGATAGTAGAAAGTGATACCTGTGATTTGATGTTGATCTGATTCCTTCATCTTCTCTGAACCATTGTTCTTCCTTGAATTTGAATTAGTCTTCGCTTCATCAAGTCTGGGTCTTCAAACAATACTTTTGTAAAGTATTTGCATACTCTTCCAAAAATATTCGACTGCTAACAGATCATCAACTTTGTACTCCACACTGATGAATGTAACTGAAGTGTCTAATTCTCAAATCTCTACTCATCTAGATTAAGTGTGTATGTCAAATGTCAAATATTAGAAGATGCTTTCAAATCAAATGTTGTAAATCTGGAATTCTGGGAACCTGAGATATGAATGAGCCTTAATGCATTGATGCCAAAGATCTAAAGTTTTGAAACCAAAACCTTAGTGCTCTGATACCAAATCCCTAGAGCTCTGATACCAAATGTTGGAAGTGAGGTAGGCCCTTAGGCTCATGTCACAGGTCCATGGTTCCATAGTTCCATTCATGTACAACATTAATTCCAGCAATCTTCCATATTGACAAAACATGAACATACCACAACTTAATCATACCGATGATGAGACAAAGATAGAGAAAGAATAGAAGACATGTGTAAGGTGTTATGTAAGCCATCGCTTACTCATAGTATCATATATACCAATGTTCAATGTATAATGTGGGAGCAAAATTTTCAACCATTCTATGTGATGAGAAATAGATGAATGAGTGAATGTACAATGTAACAAACATATTCAGATGTGTGGGTAGTAATCTGAATATACATGAGATGTGTGACCTTATAGGTTATAGAAGAGTGAATATGAGTGACTGAAAGAGGAAGGATCAGTGTGAAACTGATAGTCAACAAACCCTCATCTGAACTTAGGCTATGGAAGACCCTAAGTTAGATACGTGTGTGAAAAGATCACATACTTATAAAGTAGCATAGAATGCTAACAAGTTTGCTGCTAGAAATCCTCAAACTCATGTGAACACAGCTTCTCAAACATCTCATCAAAATATGCATAAAGCATATACGTACTGATTCTCTTGTACCTATGCTGAATAGGACTCTTTCTGATATGAACGCCATAGCCTCCATAAACTTCAAGTAGTACCTGTGTGCATAAAGAGAATATGTACCTGAATACTTAACATAAGATGTAAATCTTATGTTAACCACCATCCAATGTCTTTGAAGTAGCCCGACATCTTCTTTGTAGAAGACAGTCTTCAACCTGATATCTTCTTGTAGAAGATAATATTCAAATACACCATGTAGATGGCACCATCCAATGTCTTTGAAGTAGCCCGACATCTTCTTGTAGAAGACAATCTTCAACCTAATATCTTCCTGTAGAAGATAATCTTCAAATACACCATGTAGATGGCCGATCCTCACCATCAAGCTGCTAATGACCAAGTCTTCTTGCCATGAACAAGAGATGACCTCCTCTCCATGAGGTAGAGTGTGAGCACACCCTTCATCTTCTCTAAGAAGAATCACCAAGAAGAACTCCATAGCTGCTCCTCAACATGCTTCAAGTTAGCACCATGGCTGCCCCATGTGCTAGAAGAAACACCATCTCTACTGAGGTCCAAGCTCTAGAAAGCTTGTGTTGATCCTAGGTGAAGGATGATTACAAGTGAGCTAAATAGTCTCTTATATAGTAGATTGTTGAGCCTTGAAGAGCACCTTGAATAAAGCAAAAGCCTACGATCGCATAAAGAAAGCATGATCGTAATAAAGCAAGATCGCGTCACTCATCCGTTAGTGTTTTTTTAGTTTCTCCATAAGCTTTTAATAAAGCAAAAGCTCAAAAATCATCCGCTGCGCGATATGTTGCTGACGGGATTTGAACCCGGACCACTGGGATGGGAGGACGACCACGTAGCCAAGTTGCCCCACGCTTTTGTTGTACAAGGGGTTACAGTGAACAGCTAGACATTTGGTCCGGGTTCAAATCCCGTCAGCAGCATATCGCGCGGCGGATGATTTTTGAGACTACTAAAAGGATAGCTACTAATGTTGTATCCTCTGAGCAAAATTTGTCCAATGGACATTTTTTCCAACATATCCTTCACATGTGCATCAAAATACGCCTTTTGCCTCTTCTTGGCTGCATAAATTACTGCTGCAGCTCTCAATCATGTTTCACCTAAACGTTCAAGATCGAAGATTCTAGATGAGAGCTCATGGCCTGTCCACTTGTGCTCTTGTGCCACTCTTAATGTAGGTATCAGAAAATCCAATGGTAGCACTGCATTTTGGCCGAATACCATTTGAAAGGGAGTGGCTTGGAGCACCGTTTTATAGGCAACTCGGTATGCCCAAACAGCGTGGTGTAGCTATTTGTCCCAATCAGAGCATTTATTATTCACTAATTTGGTGAGCACATTGCATAGAATCTTATTTGTGCTTTCGGCCTGTCCATTAGGTTGTGGATGATAGGGAGCCGAATTCTTATGTATTACCAGAAATTCTTGTAGAAGGTTTTCTATGAGTTCATTCAAGAATTGCGTGTCTCTATCACTCACTAACTCTATTGGCAATCCGTATCTTGTGAACACATTCTCAAATAAGAACTTTGCTATTGTTTGAACATCGTTCTTCATTGTGGCTTTTACTTCTACCCACTTGGTTAGATAGTCTGTGGCCATAATGATGTATTCAGCATGTGTACCCTTTGCTGGGGGATTAATAGGACCAACAAAGTCTGTTCCCCATTTGGATAATGCACGTCCATCCATCATAGGTTTCAATGGCATCTCATCTTTTCGTATAGGGTACTGTGTTCGCTGACAAACATCACATCTCTTCACATAGGTATGTGCATCCATGTGAAGGGTTGGCCACCAAAGACCTGCAAATAAAATTGCCTTGATCACCCAATCTGGTCCAAAGTGTCCTCCTACTACACCTTGGTGAGCAATCTCCAAGATATTCATATATTCACTCTCGTGGACACAGAATCTAAGATATCCATCTTTTCCCCTTCTGTATAGATTATCTCCAATGAGAGTATAATCTAAAGATTCTTGTTCTAAGCTCCTTTGTCTAGCCAATGTCATCTCTTGAGGGAATGTTTTTGTCCTCAGAAAGGCTACTAAGGGTTCACTCCAATCTAGAACTAAAGACACTCGATAAAGAGTGGCATGTTCCACTAGTGGTTTAGTGCGGCAGATTGGGCATTCTTTACACAACCTATGGACATCAGCTTCCATAGTTGGCCAATGCACTCCGAGTCTCCTTAGTGTTTGTAGGGTTCGTTGCCTTGAGTAATGTTGCTCTAATGCACCTACATGTGCTAATTGCAACCACTTCATGTATTCATCCTCTTCCACACAATAGGCTAATACTCCTTGATCTGTATGCTTGTACATACTCCCTGCCATGGTATGGTACTTTTGGGCTTTTACTACCTCCCTATCTTGAGTGTTCACTACTGGATGTTTAGGCCCATATGTCAGTACTGGCACTAAGCCCTTGGCCCATTGCGGTACAACCTCTAAATTAAACAAGTAAGCATCAGGAAGGTCATCTGACACTCCTTGTGGGGCCTCTCCGGATGTGAGCCTCGAGAGATGATCTGCCCTTAAGTGAGTCTTGCCCTTCCTTACCACTACCTCAAAGTCATATTCCATTAGTAAGAGGAACCATCTTACTAATCTTCCTGTGTTGCATGGCTTCTTTACCAAGTACATCAGAGATTGATGATCAGTAAAAAATTTAAACTTGTTTGCAAGCAAATAGTGTCTAAACTTTTTTACTGCATGCACCATGCCTAATCCTTCTTGCTTAGTGGTTGTATAGTTTCGTTCAGCTGCATTCAATTGTCTACTAGCATAGGCAATTGGAAGATCCATATTACCTTCACCAGTAGGTTGTGCAAGTACACATCCAATAGCATAATTGGATGCATCCACATGCACATGGAATGGCTTGTTCCAATCTGGTGTGGTCAAGATTGGTGCTGAACATAATCATCGTTTAAGCTCATTGAAGGAGTTTTCACATTCTTCAGTCCACTCAAAAATTGGTCAAAAGTCCATACAGAGGCTTCACAATGATGGCATACATGTGTATAAAACGTCGGTAGTAACCACAATGCCCCATGACAACTTGCACTTCCTTGACATTCCTTGGCCTAGGGAGTTCTGCTATAGCCTTTACTTTCTCCTCATCTGTGGATATGCCATTCTTTGACACTATGTGTCCTAGAATCTTGCCTTGCCTGACCATGAAAACACACTTTTCTGGGTTCAGGCAGACTTGATATTCTCTACATTTGTCAAAGATTTGCCTGAGTTTGGGTATATGTGTCTGTCTAATGTTGGAATGAGCACAAAGATCATCAACATAGACTTCCAAGTTCTTCCTCAAGAATTCTTTAAACACATGGCACATCAATCTTTGGAAGGTTGCAGGAGCATTGGTAAGCCCAAATGGCATTACTCGAAAAGCAAATATGCCCCACTCTGTAGCAAAAGCCGTCTTATGCTGATCTTCTGGTGCAATGGCTCCTTGATTGTAGCCAGAGAACCCATCCAAGAAGCTATACACTTCTTTGCCTGCTACCCTTTCTAACAGATGCTCAGTGATAGGAAGCGGATAGCTATCTCTGATTGTGGGTGCGTTAACATTCTTCAGGTTAATGCACACATGTAGTTTTCCATTCTTCTTGGGCACCATTACAATGGGGGATACCCATTCAGTGTGCTCAATTTCATAGATAACCCCAGCTTCAACCAAGCGATCTATCTCTTCTTTGATCTTGGCGGCATAGTTGTCATTGTATGTATATGGCTTTTGTTTAGAGGGTCTGCCATCTGAGGTCATGGGAATAGTGTGTGAGCATATGTCAGGGTCTACTCCTTTCAGGTCCTTGTAGCTCCATGCGAATACATCTCTGTACTCTCTTAGCAAAGCTATCAACTCTTGCTCTTCTTCTTCCGTCAGGTCATGCCCTATGTAGGTGCATCTTTCTTCTCCTTCTTCTATGGCTACAACTATTTTCTTGGTGTTTTCTTTGTTATCATAGGCCTCTCTTGCTTGAGCATCCCGTTTAGGCATTCTCACCATGACTCTCCTATCGTCTATTTCATACTTCTTAAAGTTTTCAGGGACTTCAAACACCCTATCTTCCTCTTCTGGTGTGACTTCTTTCTGCTTCCTCTTCTTGCCTTCATTTTTGGCGGTCACTTGTGTGGTTAATCTCACATCATTTGTAAGCTCTTCATGTCTTTGAGGGTGAACTTCTACTTCATAGAAGTATTCTTCATATGATGCAAATTGTGGGTCCATAATGATTGACTCTAGATCGGAGTCACTTGCATCCTCAAATGCATCAGGGCTAGGTTCGCATTCTTCTAAAATTGAGTCTCCCATGATGGGCTCTATGGAGAAGACTGAAACGTCATAGCCATCCTCATCACAGTGAGGTGTCCATTGTTCTTCATTGATAGCTACATACATTGTTGCTAAACTTTTTGCCCAACTATGAGGCTCAAATTCTTCGTCAGGGAATACGATAGGTGCATAGGCTGGGTCTTGAACCGATCTTTGAGTTTCCTTCACACCTACGTATCTGGCTTTTTCTCTCTTCTCCTCTTTACTGCAACTTTACACATCCACAAGTGGGTGTCTTCATGCATCCATGAGGATCCCGATCCTATGGAATGCACTGACTCCATGTCATCCTTCACTCTATGGATGGGATTCCATTGGATGGGAGGGACATCTCTATGAGAGTAATCTTTGAGATTGACTTTGGTTGTAACACCTAAGTGTTGCAAGTACAAAGAATTGGTTCCCCAGTCCTGTACCACTTGCAGCTGCCACATAAATGGTCTCCCCAGAATCATCTCATAGGTTTGGTTTTTGCTAAAGTCGCATATAGCAAAAGTATGCTCAAACTCAACACCACATGTAGTGAGAGTTATTCCTTCTAGCAATCCTAAGGGCCTCTCAATATGACCATCGGCCATCTTCAATTTCATTCTCATCGGCCTGAGTGCTGGCTTGCCCCAAGGCTTCCATAGGGAAGTGGTAGCAATTGCAACTCCTACACCTGAATCCAAAATTGCCTTGGTTGTGTATCCCTGATGGGTAACTAGGAGATAGGTATTTCCTTCTTCTCCTTCACTCATGTCTCCTATCTTATCTAGTGGAATTTCTGGCACAGTTCTATGAGATACTACCTGGGAACGAGATTTCGCTACATCGGGCACTTTTTTGGCTACATGTTTCCACAATTCAGGCTTAACTTTGAGTAACTCTTCTAAACTGAGGTTGCACTACACTTTAGTGTTCTTTACTACCTCCATATTCTAGGTATGATCGAATCTTCATTCCTTATCATGACTGTGGGCGCTCTCATGCAAGTAGACTTATTTTCCCATGGGCCTATGAAATGGGGTAATTCTTGCAAAAAACTGGACTCAAAGTCTAACCTCTCATGAGATTGGGCACTCTCCTGCTCTCCATAAATGGAGGGAATGTCTTGTGTGAATTGATCGTGCACGTCATCCACAAGTTCAATTGGAGGCGAATCTTCACTTTCTTTAGCCCATTTCTCCTCTTGAATCTCTCGCAGGAATTCTGGAGAATACCAATTAATAGAAGAAGAGGTGTCTGGTTCGGTGGAGTTAGGCACATAAGCTCCCTGGGGAGGAATGCTTATTCTATCTCTTGCACTCTCTTTAGACTCTGAGATGGCTCCATTTCCAGACTTTGCAAGTAACCTCTCCAATCTATCTAATAGACCATCGAAATGCAATGGTGTTCTAGTGGAGCTAGAGCCATTGAACAAGCGACTCGCTTCAAACATAGTTTGCGCCAATTCTACCATCTTAGCACAAAGTTTTGTTCTCTCTAATTCTAGATCGGCTCTAGGGTAACATCTGTCATGATCTGTCACGTTTGGCCCTTCCTGGATTCTGGCTTGATATGCTTTAAGCATCATGTCTAGATCCTCAGGAGTGGGATCGGCTAGGACTGATCCTACTCTGGGTGGTGGGTGGGATACGTGTCGTGGATTAGAAGGTTGGGGAATAGAAGGTGATGGGTTGGAGGGAGATGGAAATGGTGGTGGTGGGGTAGTGTGAGAGTGGTTTTGAGATGCGAGTTCACTTATCTTTGCTTTGGTTTCTCTCAAGCTTTCTTCAAGTTTGCTCATTTTCTGTGACCATTGTCTTTTCATTCTCTCCCAACTATCTCTCCAAGCTCTTGTCCTTTTATTGGTTATACTCTCTGTCTCACTAACCTCAAAACTCTTTTCTTGCCCTACTCCTTGATTTTGGTGCAAAGCTTGAGCTCGGGTGACTACTTGCATTGGGGCAGTGGAAGTCACACTTCCTGTAGAGTCTACTACTAGTACAATGACGTTGATAGGAGTGATTTTTGGTAGGTTATTGGGGTTCTTTAGGCAATCTCGTAAAAGATTCTCTTTTCTGCAATCTTGACAGATGCCCTGAATTGTCACTGGTTGGGGTTGTGTAGGGGCAGACGGTGGACAATCGCATATGAGGTGATCTCCCTGACATCTGAAGCATGGTCCTCTAGGAAATGGGGGTCGTACCTGCCTAGGTTGAGGTCTAGAGTTGGGATTTGTGTACATGACATTTGCATACTCTGGCTCCCCACTAGGTTCACTCGGGTCCTCATAATAGTATGACTCGTCATGCTCAGGTGACTGCATGTAATAAGCCTGCGGGCTATCAATGTGAGTAGAGTCAAAACTATGAGCACCGCGATCACTTTCAGAAAGCAATGGTGTCACTTGCACTATGGCTCTATTCATATTCTCTTCTGTACTTGCGTACTTTACTGGAATCACATTAGTTGGAGCAGGGGGTTGTTGCACTAACACGTGTTGATGCCTTTGTTGGGTTTGATAGGGTTGCTGTGGTCTACCATATTGTTGAGGTGGGTACTAGTTCTGGTATCTTCCTTGTTGAGGGTATGGTTGTGGGTACGTTTTCCTAACTGCTTGCTTATTGTATGGACAATCTTGCGCGGTGTGATTGGTGTACCTACGTTCTATGGTGCAATATTGGTTACTGGGATTCACTTGGGGTTGAGCCATAATGGGACATACGTTCGCCATATGGTCACCTCCACATGTATAGCATCGTCTCACTGGGGTAAATTGGGGTATCTGCTTGCTTGAGACACCTAGTTTCTGAGCTACTTTCTCTGCTAGTTCCTCAATAGATGTAGATTGTCTGGAAGAGAAGTTGGAAGAGCTATCTGAATCTTGGTAGATCTTTGAAAGCTCCAGCTCCTCTCCTAGATTATCCTCTATGTCTATACACATGCGTACACATTCTTCTATGGTCCTAGGGTCCTTCAGGTACACATATGATCTCAACTTTGTACTCAGCAGTCCATCCAAGAATAAAGCCACCTGTTTGGCTGGAGTGGGCAACTCTGGAGCAGGGCATCTCTCTAAGTATTGCCTAAACCTTCTTCCTGCCAGTCTAGCAGTCTCTTGAGGTTTCTGCTTGAAGCTGTGAATCAGTGAGGAAGTGTTATGTTGTATGCCACTCTTAGAGAATTTAGTGACAAAAGCCTCGAGAAGTTGGTCTATGTTTCTGAACTGTCTCTCATTTAGAGGTTGAAACCATGTAAGGGCTGTGTTCCTAAGGGTGAGACCAAAAGCATTGTACTACGTGAATAGGTCCTCAACTTGTTCAACTCTCAAGACTTGTCTGAATTCGGCCACATGATGGTATGGATCTCCAGTGCCATCAAAGTAATTCTTCATGGACTTAACTAGCTGTGTAGGTCTCAAAGTCCTCATGTGCTCTCTGGGTCTTGGCAGAGGGAATTCATCTACATTTCTTGGATTTCTTGGAGCTCTAAATCTCTCAGGGTCCACTCTATCCGTTTCCGTTCTCGTTCTTTCTCTTCCCAACGGATTGGCAAAACTTACTTCAGGTTTGTCTCTACTTCTATCCCTTTGAGCTCCATGAGCTTGAGATGTTCCAGCTCCTTGGTGACCATAAGACACATTGGACCGAGGTTGGGGAAAAACAAATTCACCCTTCCAAGTGTAGGCATATTAAACTCATAAATTGTGAGAACTCCTACTTTATGAGGCCGATCAGGCTTATACCTCCAAAAAGCCTCATCGGTTTCTCGGTTTAGAAGCAAATCTATACTTTTATTGTCCTGGGGAACCCACTCTAGAGTCAAGATTCTGGTCAAGACTGATTGGCCATGGGGAGTCCTCGGCTCTCTCCCTAAGTTCCCTTGCTCTATGTCACCCATGTCAGTCTCAGCGATCACATTGCCAAATTCGTCTGTCCTGTATGGGTGATCTCTGACTACATACATAGTTCCCTCTTTGTCTAGGTATGCACCATTTTCAAACTTCACTACTGGATGTTCTAGACCAATGGGTTGATCCAGGTTTTTAATCTGGACTACAGATCTTCTTAGACCGTCCTCATAGATGTAAGCACCTAATCGGTTGGTCCTAAGATATTCAAGTTGAGTCTTGTAAGGACCTTCAAGCTTTTGTAGGTAGGCCACACTTGAACTTCCTGTGGGCCTCTCAATACCTTGAGACATCTCGGATTCGCTAGTCTCAGAGTTAGGGGTTTGAATAGTTGCTCAGCTGCTGGGCCCAAGACCTAGCAGTGTGATTGACACTAGCTTTAGAGGATCTGAGGCTTTGTTTGTCCCGGCCTATGTGTCTTCCTGACCTAAGGTTCATATGCCTGGGTTTTCTACCCTCTAGTCCCAAGTACAATCTCGTTGCAGGTTAGTTTGTATCAATCACTTTGTTCTTTTTAGTGGGTTATTGTGTTAAGCTCTTGTTTGAAATCACATCATCAGGAGTACTTAAGTGAATTTCGCACTTGATAATTGATTGAATCCAATTTACTTTTGTCCCTTAGGGTTTTCGCGCTTAAAAACTACCTAATGCTTGTACTTAGTTGATTAGTTCTCTTGGACTTGATTCGTGCCTGACATTGCCCTAATTAATCACCACACCTAGGTCATACTTAGCCTAAGCTAGGAATTGACAGAGGGTGTTGCGAATTTCCAACCTTAAGGCTCCTTCCTTGGTTGTCCTTGTGTGCCCAGGAAGTGTGTTCCCAAGCTTGCACTTACTCTTGCTTGGATTGCCCTTCGATGCTCTCAATGGACCTGTAAAAGTCCCAATGTTAGCTCAAGATTTCAATTTAAAGAACACAACAGACCAATTTCATTCATGCAATTCAGAGATCAACTTGTTCTTTGGCTTTGTGGAAGACAATCCTAAAGACTCCCCAGCTTCCCTACCCCAGGGTATGGTCAACTTCAAAATACCGTATCTAATAATCCTGACATTAATTTTACAGTAACCAGTGGAAGTTTTGGTATTACTCCCCATGAGCTTTCCAACAAGCCTAAGATCACTCCGAACGGATTTCGTATGAGGAATTTATGACTGTTTAGGCATTTAGGGTTCAAAACAGGCTTTCAGGGTTTAGGGAATTCATCTGTGGTTTTCTAGGTATTTGGCCCACTTCTAAGGCTCTAAGGTAGTCCCAATGTGTTAAAAATCAAGCCCAAAAATTATCCCAAGTCAATCAATTATTACACGCCAAAAAAAAAAATTATTCGTGAGGCCGGTGTATCGCGATAGCTCGGGTCGATATATTGCGATAGCTCGGGTCGATGTGTCGCGATAGGTCGATGTGTCATGATATCTTGGTGTGTCATGATAGGTCGGTGTGTCGCGATAGGTCGGTGTGTCGCGATAGGTCAGTGTGTCGCGATAGGTCGGTGTGTTGCGATAGGTCGGTGTGTCGCGATAGGTCGGTGTGTCACGATAGGTCAGTGTGTCGCGATAACTCGGTGTGTCACGATACCTCGGTGTGTCGCGATACTTGGGTGTGTTGCGATAGACCGGAATATGGTGAATTTTCCTGATTAGGCTAGTGATTCTAGGAGCTCTCAAGCTGCGCTGTGTCATGGTGCACTTAGAATCGTGATAGGGTCAGTTTTTGGATGTGTCACGATAGCTCGAGCTCGATACCTTGGGGCATGCGCAAAAAAATTCCGTACCTGTTGAGCTTGCTAGAGATGGTGAGGATGCTGCAACCTGCAAGAATCATGCAAAAACACACAAAAACACACAAAAACAACAATGCACACTCGCTCTCTCTCAAACTTGCACAAAGCAAATGAGGAGAATGAATTGGAAGTAGGAATATGAAGTGGAGAAGGAGATGGAGATGGAGAAGGAGATGGAGATGGAGATGAAGAAAAAAAAACAAGAAATTTACCTACTACTTACCATTCCAACGTGTCCTCTCTACGTCTTACCATCACACGCTCGTCCTCAAAGCTCGAATCCCCGGCAACGGCGCCAAAATTTGGTGTAGCTCAGTGATGAGTAGCACCTCCTTTAATGTCAATCCGGGAAGACATGAGGATGGTATGAAGACCTCGAGCAAGTGAAGGCACAAATGTGTGAGTGAGAAGCACACCAACATGCACACACATACACACACGCGCGCACACAAGGCAAGAACAAAGAGAGATATACAATGGAATCACTTCTCTTCCAAAAAGTTCTCATAGAAGCTCAAATCTACAAGAAGCTAGCCTAAAAATGAGCTCTCTAGTTCTATTTATAGTTTTTGACTAGCTTTGGCCCTGTCCAAACGTAGTGTCCGGCCTAGTTAAAAATTAGGTTCTAGGGCTTATTTGAGGGCTCAAACGAGGTCTAAAAAATATGAAAATTGGTAGGCAATTACTTCTAAGGCTCCCCAAGCTCGAGGACTCCTTGGATTGCACAAAATGGAGCTATAAAAAGGTGAAATGGTATTTACAATGGTTGTCAGTGATGAGAATCACTTTTATAGTAGTGTAAAGATTGAAAAAATTTAATAGGTTGCCTCAGTGCTAGATCTACGTGTATGCCCGTACTTGCTTCTCCCGTATGATGCCAACACATAGCCCCATAAAAAGATATGGTCTTGTATTTGGCACAAAATAACTTACCTAAAATTGATTTGTTGTATTGGATCATATATCAATTATATGTAGCCAATACAAGATGGTCGAGAAAACAAGTATCAAAGGAGTGTTGTGCTATCACATATATGGCTTATATGTGCCTTTCTTACAATGTTCCCATAGAAAGCCCATTGACTAGAGCACAATTGCAAACCTTTAAGGAAGGCATGTCATGTACATCACACCAATCTAAATTTATAAGCGGCTCAATACGATCCATGGAACCAACAAAGACCTTGTCTACACCCTTGCCTTGCCCATAAGGACCACCACCAATAGTCCCACCATTCACTATCTCTATCCCACAACCAATAGAACCATGGAAACCAATATATACCAAAGAAATATCAAAAGAATGATCTCCACCTATTCACGAGATGTAGATAACTGAAAAGACAATTTTCTTCCTAATAATTGAGGTTTCTACACATTTCACTAGACCATCTTTTGATTTTGAAATACCGGCTTCATTTCTAGAATTTGAATATTCAGTGACACAGTTTGTATCTCAAGAATATGAAAGGCCAAGCTACCCAGGATCACAAAGCAATAGAGGGAAAAAGCAACAACTAGATTACTAAGAAGAAGAAGAAGAGGATTCAAATCATCCCGCATTTACATAGGCTTTATTCAAGAAATGAGCAAGTCGAAGCACAAAATCAACTTAATGTAGAAAAAAGCCATGTGCTATTGCAGCAAGAGCTTATTGAAGGTGGCTTTGACAAAGCATTCTTAGAGACAATGCACTTACTCACAGAGGCATTTGGTGTTGTGGATGCATTGAGATCTTTTTATATGAAGAGACCACCTTCAGGTATGATCCTCAAAGAGCTCACCAAGAATCACATGTTGGAACTTGGTACATTGATTCAAGCTCCCATCCCACCAAACCTTTCCCAATGATTTGTTCTCTGTAGACACATCCCACCCTTGATTCCTCACATAGATACCTCTTCTCTTATCACCTGTAATTGTTCTTCATTGTCATCCAAAGTCCTATCCCAACAATTCCAATCCATTTTGGAAACCCCATCCCACACTGCCTCACCATTAACAACATACTTCTTCACCATCTTTGCACTCCTAACACCCTTCATATACATGAATCCCATGGATATCTCACAACCTACTAGAATACCCTCAACGCCTCTCCCCACTATGTCCCCCCATCCCCTATTCCCCCTCCACCACCTCCACTCATAGACATAGTCACATCCTCATCCTTAATCACTTTCCCATTTGCATTCAATATTCCACACACTCGATTGGTCCATACCGTTATCTACTTTTATTCTCAACAAGAATTGAGAATGCCCTAGCACAAATTTTATCCTATATGAATCAGATATGGGAGGACTATGCCTCAATAGGACAATTAAAACAAAATCTTCAAGAACAGGCCAATGTTCTCAAGACTCAGAGAAACTCATTGATGGTGGAGAACACAACATTAGACACAAGGTATACAACATCAAAAGAAGCACATATTTATTGGAGACACAACTCGAAGAACATAATCAAGACAAAATTAAAGATCTTGAGGATCATTTAAGAGTTCATATGGAGAGGAATGCTAAACTCAACAAGAGCATGGGACTATTATGCAGTCAGCTTGCAACAGCATAGGAGGTGAACACAAGGTTACATAGACAAGATGAGGAGAATTTAGAGGTACCAATGGACCCAAATGTGTCAACGCCCATCAACCCATGTCGATTCCAAGGTGTGACACCAAAGTTGATTAGAATCATCCCCAAGAACTACACAACATTATTAGAAACCCATGAAAAATATTGTTACAAATTAACTTTAGTACTACCTTACTTCATATTACTAGGTGAATAGAATGAAGAAGTACAAAAGTTGGTCAAGGACCACCCAACATTTTCCACATGATTTGAACTAGAAAAGTTTATAAATGAGTATGAGCTTAAATAAAGAGTAAAGTCAATCTCTATTGGAACAAACTTCTTGATTTTGAGGTAGTGGTGAGGAAAGGAGAAATGCACCTATAGTCTGACCACCCCTCATGACTAAGTTCAAGAGAATCCCCACAAGGAGTATCTGACAAACTTCTCGACACCTACCTTTTTATCTTAGAACTGGTTCTTAAGTGGTAAAAACCTAGTACCCATCTTGACTTTTGAACCTCTAAACAATGGTGTAAGCTCTAACGAGAGAGAATTCATATGGTCACAAAGGTATCAAATAATGGCGGGTAGTATTTATAAGAAAGACAACCAAGGAGTATTATCTTGATGTGTGGATGAGAGAGAGTACCAAATGTTTTTGCAAGATGATCATGTTGGTGCACTTGGACATCATTACTATAACACAAAATGTCGCAAACCGTGAAGTTCTTAGGGTTATCTTGGCCCACAATGGAGTCAGATGATCATAATTTGATTACGCATTGCCATGATTATATTAGTAGACATCTAGTGGAGTATGCAAGTCTTTATCATGTTTGTTTCGTACGTGAAGGAGTGCTTCATTGGTCAATATTTTGAAAAGAAGAACTTTCCCAAAGGATATGACTTTAGGGAGACAACAAAACCTAGCACATGAATCCCAAGTCTATGCATTAATTGGAGATAAATTGTGAAGCGTGGTAGAGATGATTGCTTATGAATGTGTGAGCATGAGAGTGATTATTTGAAAATATTAGAAAATGCACACAATAGTGTTGCAAGTGGACACTTTTAGCCTCATTCTGTTATTAAGATCATTCTATCCTCAGGTTTTTGGTGGCCTACCCTTCACATGAGTGCTCACATCTATGTGAAACACTACACCACTTGTCAAAGGGCTCAATACCCTATTCCAAAGGATGAAATGCCGTTAAGACTGATGATGGGAGACATGTTTTTTCTAAGTGGGGTATAGGCTTTATAAGACCCATCAATCCCCTTGTGAAAAGTCTTCATGTGGACTATATCATTGTATCTATGGACTATTTAACCAAGTGGGTAGAAGTGAGGGACACACATAACAATGATGCATAGATAACTACCAAGTTCTTATTTGAAAGGTATAGACTCCCCATTGAGCTAGTGAGTGATTGATGCACACATTTCTTGAATGAGATCTTTGAATGCGTACTTCAAGAATTCATAAAATGTCAACCCCTTATCATCCCCAAGAAAATGGAAACGTTGAAAGCACAAATAAGATCTTGTGCAATGTATTGACAAAATTAGTGATAATAAACATTTTGATTGTGACAAACAAGTACATCATATTGTTTGGGCATATTGAGTGGCCTATACAATGGTGCTCACTGCCACCCTCTTTAAAATGGTATTTAGACAAAATGTGGTGCTATCCTTGGATGTTTTGGTAAGTAGCAAAAACTTATCAATGGGATGGCCATAAGTCTTCATCAAGGATATTGGACCTAGAACACTTAGACGAGACAAGGTTACGAGTAGTCACATGGATATATGCAACCCAAAGAAAACAAAAAGCTTACTTTGATGCACATATCAAATACAATGGCTTAAAAATTGGCAACTTAGTTCTATTTTATACATTACAGCAACATGATTTTAAGCTTGGTTCTTTTCCAAAGAAAATTGTTTCCATTACTAAGAATGACCATGTGCATGGTGCCACGTGTCATGTCAAAAAGTAAGCAAAATCAAAACCACACTTTATTAAGAGTCAAAAGTGGAAGGACAACAGTTCCATGAATGCAACAAATTTGGATAAAGAAACTTGAGTGGACAATTGACTTCAATCTGCAATCTCAATCACCAAGGTGACTAAAGAATAAACGGATGATGGATCATGGTACAAGACATGAGCCAACAACTCATCATATTTTGATACACAAGCAATGTTTAAAGGTACAACTAAACATGTCTCACATATGGGTGCCAAAAGTTGGTTTGCGAGCTTCAATATCTCCAACCAACTCTTTCTCGCTAGAAAAGCCTAGGTAGATATCTTATAATGAATCCTGACACAACTCACAATTGCATAACATGCAAAAGACTTGTACTCTTGGCCAACTCACAATTGCATAACATGCAAAAGACTTGTACTCTTGGCCCCCTCACTGTATGGAAATGGTTGCCTAAAAAACCCAAAACAAGACTTAAACAACCTTCCTTTCACATCATCCTAATCTATAGAAACCTTTCTCAAACCAAATCATTGTCGCATGCAAAACCCCTAGTGATGATCACACCTTCAAACATCATTGCAATTCCATAAGGAGGCAAAAACATGTACCAAAACCTTGTAACATTCAATCCAATTGAGCATGTCCTTAATGTAGATGAGCGTCCCATAGATCATGAGCACCATTCTAAGAACATGCATAAGTTTTAGTGTTCATTTGGGTGAGTCTAGAGACATGCAATAGACACCTTTCAACTCAATTGCAAAGTGCACATAAATGAGTAACGGAGTCCATGTCAATATTGGAAAGGGATCACAGTCTCACTATACTAGGATCTTGTGTATCTAACCATATTAACATGTATTTTCCTTGTCTCAGCAAAACTGTGAGTTACGATCTCATAAGAAGCACAATGGTAGTGGTAGGTCCAAGTTCAACGCTTGTGGATTATAAGTCAATACCAGTGGACGGGTATCCCCTCTTACCATCTTTAGGATTCAACAATTTCCAAGGAGAGATTCCAATTGATGGCCCCCCTATCAACTTCAAAGAGAGAGGTCACACAAAATCCCACTCGTTTCAAGGTTTAATACGACTATTGATAGATGTTAACCATACTTGGAACCAAGTTAGAATTCAACAATTCTTGGGTTCATTTTTAAGTTTTTGCATAGGTCTTTGAATCTCTAAAAAATTATGAGGAATTAGAACCCATTTGGGAGAAAGCAAGGTTGTATGAGTACTTCAAGGCTCCTCTATGGAAAACATACTTCTATTGATGGTACCATCTAATACATACACTATAGCTAGGGTCAGATCGGGATGTAGTAGGAGCTTTTGTGATGCCATCCCTGCTCTCATATCAACCTACGAAGAGGTTTCACCTCACCTACACATTCATCACGAAGGCCTAAAGATGTTTGGAATGCATGTACCCTTTGTTAAGGAAACACTCATACTCTAGGAGATGAAAAAAGTGAAATTTTGAACCTCGCTAAGATGTCACTATTACACCCAAGCTATCAACGCCACTCAAAATATGCATGGAACACTTTGCTTTCCTTGGTCAAGATAGATTCACATAGCCCCATAAAAAGATATGGTTTTGTATTTGGCACAAAATAACTTTCTGAAAACTGATTTCTTGTATTGGATCATAGATCAATCGTATGTAGCCAATACAAGATGGTTAAGAAAACAAGTATCAAAGGAGTGTTGTGCTATCACACATATTGCTTATATGTGCCTCTCTTATGATGTTCCCATAGAAAGCTGATTGACTAGACAACAATTGCAAACCTTTAAGGAAGGTAGAGCATGTACATCACACCAATCTAACTTCTTGATAGGCACAATAGCATGCATGCAATCAACAAAGACCTTGTTTACACCCTTGCCTTACCGATTAGGACCACCACCAATAGTCCCACCATTCAATGCCCACATCCCACAAGTAAAAGAACCATGGAAACCAATATATACCAAAGAAATATCAAAAGAATGATTTGCACCTATTCAAGAGACATAGATGACTAAAGAGACAATTGTCTTCCTAATAACTAAGGTTTCTACACATGTCACTAGACCATCTTTTGATTTTGAAATACCGACTTCATTTCTAGAATTTGAATATTCAGAGACATAGTTTGTATCTCAAGAATATGAAAGGCCAAGCTACCCACGATCTCAAACCAATAGAAACTGAAGTATTTCGATGGCGATGCACCACACTGCACTCTCCTTATCGAGAGCTCCACGACGATACGCTCAGAGTAGAAAACCGAGCTCCTGACGTCACACACAGTACTCGCACAGAGGTTGTAGAATACGCAGAAAACGCAGTACACAGGGAGCACGAAGACAGACTTCTTAGGTCTTCCAAATGCGGTCGAACTTACAGTCTGTGACTGACCAGGCCACTATATGTTTTATTAAAGAACATATACAAAGAAGTGTCCGGTGGCCATTTGGCCTTTCACATGGACACTAACGGTAACAATCTCCCACTAAAGGCCAATATGGCTAGAGTAACTATGGGAGAAAAAAGAAAGAATGATAAAGAATACCTGAGTGTAAGTATACAAACTATACCTCCCACCTGATGGGCATGTTACACAGTATACAAGTGACTGCGTAAGATCAAGAATCAAGTAACCCCCATCAAGTGACAACAGTGTCGAAAGCTATCCTGTGGTAGAGCTTTAGTCAAAGCATCTACAACATTATCTCGAGTGTGAACCTTCTCAAGAATAATGCTCTCAATGGCTAAGCAATCTCTAATGAAGTGATACCTCACCTCAATGTGCTTGGTCTTTGCATGATAGACCGGATTCTTAGCCAAAGCAATGGCACTCTGACTATCACTGAGCAAGTGAGGTACATGCTGAGGCAAACCCATATCACAAGCAAGACGAGAAAGCCACAATGCTTCCTTACATGCCACACTTGCTGCAACATACTCTGCTTCTGTGGTGGAAACAACTGTACATTCTTGAAGACGAGATCTCCAAGAGATAGCACCTCCAGCAAAATGAAAAATGTACCCTGATGTAGACTTACGATTGTCTACACAACCAGCATAGTCAGAATCTGTGTAACCAATAATGGATGCTTTCCCTCTACCTAAGCATAGACACTTGTCCTTAGTGCCACTCAGATATCTCAAAATCATTTTGACCGCTTCCCAATGTTTCTTGCCAGGATTAGACATATATCTGCTCACAACTCCCACTGCAAATGCAATGTCTGGTCTCGTAGCTACCATAGCATACATGAGACTACCAACAGCAGACTGATAGGGAATTTTGGTCATGAATTCCTTTTCCTCATCTGATTTGGGGCAGTCATCCTTGCTCAATTTCACATATGTGGGTAAAGGTGTACTCAATGCCTTTCCACCCTGCATATTGAATCGATGAAGTACTTTGGATATGTACTCACTTTGAGACAAGTATATGCATCTTTTACTCCTATCACGAGTGATGCGCATGCCAAGAATATGTTTGGCATCCCCCAAATCCTTCATATCAAATGTCTGACTCAACTTCTTTTTGAGAATTGACAAATCATAAGAGGACTTCCCAGCAATCAACATATCATCAACGTAAAGTATCAAGCATATCAAGCTGCCATCAGAACATCTCTTTGTGTAGAGACAATGATCCTCATTGCTCCGAGAATAGCCTTGGGACTTCATAAAAGCATCAAACTTTTGGTACCATTGTCTAGGAGACTGTTTAAGTCCATACAAGCTCTTCTTGAGCTTACAAACTAGACTTTCCTTGCCAGGAACTACATAACCCTCTGGTTGTTCCATATAGATCTCATCTGTAAGATCTCCATGCAAGAAAGCTGTTTTCACATCCATTTGGACTAGCTCTAAGTCCTCCATTGCAACGAATCCAAGCAACATGCGCAAAGTAGTCATCTTGACCACTGGAGAGAAGATTTCCTCAAAATCAACACCATGTTGTTGCTTAAAACCCTTTGCAACAAGTCGTGTTTTATATTTTGGAGAAGCACTATCTGATGTGAATTTCAGCTTATATACCCATTTACATGGTAAAGCTTTCCTGCCCTTTGGCAAAGGTACTAAGTCCCAAGTACCATTCTTGTGAATAGAATCCAACTCACTCTTCATGGCACGCTCCCACTTGACATGATCCTCTGTCTGCATAGCCTCTTTGTAGCAAGAGGGCTCACCGGCATCTGTTAGCATAACAAAATCTAAACCTGGAACATATCTATCAGGTGGATATGAGACACGTGCAGAACGTCTCAATGGTTGCTGAACAGGAACATGTGCAGACTGATCTAAATGGACATTCTCTTGAACATCCCTATGTGTAGCATTTTTATGCATGCTAACCGGACGACTAGTATCCTCAAACACCACTCTTCTCACTTCAACCTCCTTAATCGGCTGTTTATGCATCTTAGACTCATTAAAAATGACATCACTACTTCTGATCACTGACCGTGTTTCAGGATCCCATAAGCGATATCCAAATTGTCTTTCTTGACCATATCCAAGAAAAATGCATTTCTTTGACTTATGGTCCAACTTCTGTCTAAGATTCTTGGGTATATGAACATATGCTTCACACCCAAAAACTCAAAGATGATCATAATATGGTGGTTTCCCTGTCCATAACTCTTGTGTCACTTTCAGACCTTTGGCAGTACTAGGTGAAAGGTTAATCACATGAACTGCAGTCAATACTGCTTCTGCCCAAAAACCTTGTGAGAGGTTTGCATGATGCAACATAGAGACTACTCTATCTTGAATAGTTCTATTCATCCTCTCAGCTACACCATTCTGTACTGGGGTATAAGGAGCTGTAAACTCTCTACGAATCCCTCTACACTGACAGAAAAGGCTGAATTCATGTGAGGTATACTCACCCCCATTATCTGAACGTAGAGCCTTAAGCTTAGTTCCTTTTTCAGTCTCAACTGAAGCAAGCCATTTTCTGAAAGTAGGAAATACATCATCCTTCGATTTGATAGGATATACCCAGACTTTTCTAGTAGCATCATCTATGAAAGTGACAAAGTAAAGAGAACCACCTAAGGACCTAGTGGGCATAGGACCACACACATCTGTATGAACAAGATCTAAAGGCTGAATTGAAGAGTCAATGTGCGTTTTATGCACATTTCTGGTTTGCTTTCCATATTGACAATGCTCACAAAATGAAAAATCAGAGAAAGATAACACAGGTAAGTAGCCAGAACGAGAAAGATTTTCCATTCCACTACGAGATATATGGCCCAAACGACCATGCCAAATACAAGCCATAGGCTGTTCAGCAACAGCTAACAAGTGTTCTTTTTGTGATACAAATAAAGGGTAAAGTGAGCCAACTTTCCTTCCTTTTGCAATGACCATATTGCCCTTTGATATACGAAAGGACTGACCATAGAAGACCACCTTGTAACCAAGGTCATCAAGTTGACCAACTGACATCAAACTGCGTGATAACTGAGGTACATGGCGTACATTATGCATAGTAAATTTTGAACCGTCAATGAACTGCACAACCACATCTCCAATCCCCACAACATCACACTGGTAAGAGTCACCAAGTCTCACGGTACCAAGAGACTTTGCTGCATAATTAGAGAACCATTCTCTATGTGGTGTCACATGGAAAGAAGCACCAGAATCTAGCAGCCAGGTGTGGGAAAGAGAATCAGCCATAAGTGCCTCAGATGGCACAGTACTATCAAGTGTCAACACATCAGCATCATCAGAAATAGCATTAATTTCTTCAATCTTGACAGTCGAAGTAGATGGTGCAGGTAACTGTTTAACATGCCCATCAACATTCTGTCCTTTACCTTTAGCATTCTTTAATGCATAACAGTCTTTCTTCATGTGTCCTTTCTTATGACAATAATGGCATTCAATATCCCTCTTCCTTGATTTACTTCTGCTCTTATTTCGTTGACCATTCCTTTCCTTGTTCTTGCTCCTGTCACGTTGTTGATTCTTTCCTTGGTAAGAATCACGAACATTATATGCATCTCCACTCTGAGTGCCAACCATAGATTTTCTACGAATCTCCTCACTCAAGAGTGCTCCACATATGTCATCATAGACGAGTTTACCACCTAGTGCACTATTGCTAATAGCTGTGCAAAATGTATCCCATGATGATGGCAGGGTGCATAACAGCAATACTGCTTTCATTTCATTGTCCATATCCATTTTCTGAGCCTGTAACTGGGAGAATATGGCATCAAACTCATTTAGATGAGCAGCAACACTATCTGTGTCCTTCATACGAAGGTCGTATAATTTTCTCATCAGATATACTTTATTTGATGCCGTCTCTTTTTCATATGTATTGCATAACTTCTTCCAAAGCTCCTCTGCACTTTCACAGTCTAATACTATAAAGTAAACATTATCTGCTAGGTGCAAGCGAATGGTAGACCTGGCCATTTCATCTAACTCATCCCAATCATCTTCATCCATGTCAGCAGGCTTCTTTGAAATCCCATTTACTGGCTTCCATTGCCTTCTTTGAATCAGCACATCTTTAATCTGATTCTTCCATAGAGCAAAGTTTGTGCCATCAAATTTTCAGATCTCAAAATGGTCTTTGCCCTGCAAGTTATAGCTCCTCCTCGGAACGCTAGCACTAGACCCTGATCCACCGGATGTGCCTGAGACCTCTGATGCCATGATCGTAGAGAACTGAATAGAATGATAATGGAGCTAGAAGAGTCCAAACACCAACAAATAAGTGTATCAAGGAGTAAATCGACCACTGTATAGTTGACTAAACCAGAAATCTGGAAAAATTTTGCCAGAGTATCCTCTGTAAAATTAGCATATGACCAATGTCAAAGTATCATAAAACTGCAAGTACTAACATGTCTACCTGCATAGTGAATCACTGACTCCACTGTATATAATCAGTTACCCAATAGAAGCCAACTAGGCTTATCGAGCACCTATGAACAACTATCATACATCTCCTATGGCGAGGCTGGGTAAGTCTTCCACCTGCATCACCGAAGAGACCCCGACATCTGGGTGTCTCCCAGTTAAGAAAACCTCACCACGACCCTCTTTATCAAACGTAAAAGGCTTTATGCAAAGAACGTAACCGCTATATCAATGCCCACATGGACGTACATAAGCAGTATCCACAGAAGCGTACATGGTGTGTATGTGCTCAATATATGCAGTAAAATGACACTGAAAGGCTGAATACACAGCCCAAAAACTAGCCAATAACACCTGCAAGTGTCTGTCAACTCTGATGTTTTAGGCTTTAAAAACCTGCATAAATTTGCAGCGACTGCTCCCACCAAAACTGAAAACCCCTCGAGAAACCTGTAGTTTTACGAGTGTGGCTGAAAATACAGCCCCAAAGGTTGATATTTATTGTCTGAGAAGTACAAGGAACACTCTTCTTGATGTTCTTGGACCTGTGTGAAGAGAACTACGTGCAAAAGTACTCCGAAATGGCTCCAAAAACACCCCAAAATTGCTTCAGAAATAGGCTTTAAAAGCAAAAAATGAAGCTTTGAGGGACCAAAACTTGTTCAAGGTAATGTCAACCTTAGTCTTTCCCCTTCTTCAAACACCACAAGAGTGTAGCTTAGTGGCAAGAGATTGCCACGGTTAAGCGAGCTCTAGGGGGAACAGTACTGGGATGGGTGACCTCTCGGGAAGTACCGGGAACCTCTATATTCCTTGATCGTTGAGGTCCTTCCTCGCGCGTAGCCAACGGCGCCAACGGTGACTTCGGTGACTCGGATGACAAGGTATGCCAAGGTCTATGCCTTGGTCGCCGCCTTAGTCGTAAGCCTCGTAAGACAACAAAAGATCAAACCAATAGGCCTACTACAATGGATGCCCATCCCGAATAGACCTTGGGACACGGTAAGCATGGACTTCATAATGGATTTACCAACCTCAGATGGACACAATGCAATTTTTGTGGTGGTGGATTACTTCTTGAAGCAGACACACTTTATTCTGATGAAGCCGCCTATGTCGACAACAATAGTGGCCCAAACTTTCTTTCAAAAAGGGTTCAAGTATCACAGTTTACCTGTAGCAATAATTTCAGATCGAGACACACAGTTCATGAGCGATTTATGGTGAGAATTATTCTCGATCTTGGGCACTCAACTCTGGTTCTCATCGGCCTATCATCCAGAAATTGATGGGCAGACGAAGCGCATTAACCAAACAGTGGAGAACTATATACGAAGTTATGTGCAAGTGGACCAAAAAGATTGGGCAAAACACTTAGACATATTAGAATTTCATTAAAACAGTTTGATCCATGCAAGCACTTCACTGTCGCCTTTCAAGGCGGCCACAGGAAAAACACTGATTACACCCATGGCACTCATGTCAGATGAAGTGCTAGTGGTGGCTGACCATGAGTGTGGGAATTTTCTATGAGACTGGAAGTCAAAGCTTCGTCAAGAAAAGGAGGCTTTAATCAAAATTAAAGAAAGGATGGTCAAGTATGCCAATCAGAATCAATCCAAAGCTCCTGAATTCCAAGTGGGTGGCTTAGTTCTCGTGAACACCAAGAACATCATCTTACCAAGATCTTTCACGCCCAAGTTCAATCACTGATACTATGGGCCATATGGATTAGTCACCATTTCAAACAAGTTACGTACCAACTCCATCTTCCCTCATAAGTACACATACATAACTCTTTTCATGTCAGCTTATTGAAATGCTTCCGCCCCAATACTCATTTTGGATGACAAGTCACTCTCACTGAGGACCCCATTGATCAGCGACAACCCGAATTGATCCTAAAGGAAAAGAGCACTCAGTTCCTTGTCAATTGGTGTGGCCGGCCCCTCAATGAAGCCACATGGGTAATTAAAGCGAACATGCCAGGACAACCCAACCCCTCATTGAGGCATTCCAAACGACTCATCCATCGACATCCCAGACCCGGATACCATAACTTTTTGAGGATCTAAAGATCTTCGAAGCAGGGGAGAATATTTTTGATGTATAAAACACCACAAGAAATAAATTAATGTGACACTAGAACACCTCTATGGTCACCATTAACTCATTTCCACTCCAAACTTTGAGAAATGATAGCTTAAAGTGAGAACTTTGCTTCTACAGAAATTCCTAGTCACCGAAATGACATACCTTCATTATTTTGCTGATTTCTCCTAGCTCAAGTATGCTTTCTCCATGAAACTTTATAGGCTGAAACTAGAAGAGTAGAGCTTTCCAACAAGCTATCATATGCATCAAACGGAGCTCTAAAACTCAAGTTATGGCCCTCACAAGATGACCCTGTATGACCTTCCAAAACTGGAAATCTTGCTTGTTTTAGTATTCCTGATGTCCAAAAATAAAAAATTCGATGCCTAGCATCGAATTTCAGTCCAAGTCGATGCCAGGCATCGACTTTGGGCTTTTTTTGGCTATTTTTCTGCACCAGAAACACTCTATTTTACACACACATGAAGAAGATGACTTATATGATAGAAGTCGATGCCGGGCATCCATTTTATGTTGGAACTCGATGCCAGGCATTGAGTTGCTCCACAAACTTCATATTTTTAGAAGATTCAACAATAGTTAACACACAGAGAATGAAAAAATGACTTATCAGCCAAGATTCGATGCCAGGCATCGAATTGCTCAGAAAACTTGAACTTTTGAATTCATCACACAGTAGGCAAACATGGAGATGATGGAGAGAGACTCATACACAGAACTTTACTCAGTTCTTTCTCACAGCTATGAAAACTCAGAAGTTTTACAGATGCTTTCTCACTCAGAGAAGCCCGACTATTCTCAGTCGTATAAAATGAACTCCTTCTTCTACTTCTTCTCTCTATTCTCTCTCTCTCTCTCTACGTCAGTTGATACAAACTAACTTATATAGATTTTCGTATTCTCGTGATTTTAAAAAACTTCTAGAACTAAAGTGAACTAACTTTACAAATATGATACATTTGTGAATTTGTCCCTTCACATAGGCATGGGGTTTTCTTCCTAAGATTTGACCTTCAAATATATGTCTAATTAGTGAGTGTTTCTCCAACAGCTCCCCCTCAATCACTAATTGACATTCCCTGTTTCTTCATATCATCTTCTTTTCTTTTACTCCTGCCATGCTTTCTTTTCTTTTACTCCTGCCATGCTTTTGAATCTGCTGGTCTTCACACCATCCAAGCTCTTTGTCATTATGTCTGCTAATTGATCTTTAGTAGAAATGTATTCCACTTCAATCTCCTTCTCCATTATCTTTTCTCTGAGAAAATGATACTGTATCTCTATGTGCTTTGTTCTTGCATGAAATACTAGATTTGCTGCAAGATAAATTGAACTCATATTATCTCCATGTATTGTAGGTGTACCTTGATCAATGCCTAAGCTCTTGAACAATGTCTGCATCCATATGACTTCCTTAGCTGCTTCCACAAGTCCTTTGTACTCTGCTTCAGTTGATGATAATGTTACTGTATGTTGTTTCTTGGAACACCAACTTACAAGCTTATCACCAATGTATATCATGTAACCATGAGTTGATCTCCTGTCATCTTGATTACCTGCCCAGTCTGAGTCACTGTAGGCTCTCAACTTCAAATATGATGTAAAAGGATAATATAATCCTTCCTTTATAGTTCCTTTGATATATCTGAGAACTCTTTGACCTGCAATCCAATGTGGGTCCTTTGGACAATGCATGAATTGTGACAAAACTCCCACTGCATAACTAAGATCAGGTCTTGTTAGTGTAGCATAAATCAAACTACCCACAAGAGATTGATACTTCCTCATATCTTTGTAGTCTGCACCATCATATTTACTGAGCTTGTGATTAACTTCAAGTGGAGTTGAAGCTTCTCTGCAATTTTCCATATCAAACTTCTTCAACAAGTTCAGAAGATACCTTTCTTGTGACACATATATGCCATGATCTGTATAAGTAACTTCCATTCCAAGAAAGTATGATAACTTTCCTAGGTCACTGATCTTAAACTCTTTCTCAAGTAATCTCTTTACCTCCTTGATTCCTTCATCTGAAGTACCTATGATTATAATGTCATCTACATAAATACAAATGTAGATTGTACCTTCCTCTGTTCTTTTGATAAGTAGACTTGAATCTGCTTTTGAACTTTGATATCCAAGATCATTGAGATACTTCACCAGTCTATAGTTCCAAGCTCTTGGAGCTTGCTTCAATCCATACAATGCTCTTCTCAACCTGCAAACAAAATTTGGAGACCTGGAATCTATAAACCCTTGAGGTTGTTCCATGTATACCTCATCTGATATGTATCCATTCAAGAATGCATTTTTTATATCCAATTGACTTAGGGTCCATCCTTTTGAAATTGCAATAGCAATGATTGTCCTTATAGTTGACATCTTAGCTACAGGACTGAAGGTCTCATCATAATCTATGCCATAGGTCTGGGCATAGCCTTTCACCACCAATCTAGCTTTGTATCTGGCTATACTTCCATCTGCAAGCTTCTTCACTTTATAAACCCATTTATTTCCAATTACTTTCTTACCATTTGGTTTAGGAACAAGTTCCCATGTCTTGTTCTCCTCCAGTGCATTGAACTCTTCCTTCATTGCTTCTTCCCATTGCTTTTTACCTTTAGCTTCATCATAGTTCTGAGGTTCTTCATCATCTTTGACCATATATGCATAGTTCTTCTGAGTTATGTAAGAAGTATCATAAGAATACCTTTCTGGTTGTCTCCTTGTCCTGCTTGACCTTCTTGGTTCACATTCTTCATAAGTTTCTGGATACACCTCTTCATCAAATATAGGAGCTTCTTCATTCATTCTTGTTAATCCACTTCTGGATGTACTTGCTTGCATATAGTCTTCATCTCTATTCACCTGCACAATTGATTTTCCTTTCTCACATCTTCTTACCTCTTCTTCAAATTCTTCAGCTGTATGACTTTGATCTGCATACCAACTTTTCTGTTCATCAAATGTAACATCTCTAGAAATAATAAATTGTTTGGTTAGAGGATTCCACAATCTGTAACCCATCTGCTTTTCATCATAACCAATGAACACATATTTTTCTGCCTTTGGTTCAAGTTTATGCCTAAGTTGTGATGGCACATAAGCATATGCAATTGATCCAAACACTCTACAATGATCTAGTGTTGGTTTCTTACCCCACCAAGCTTCATATGGAGTCATTCCATTCAGAGCTGCACATGGTAATCTATTCACAAGATATGTAGCTGTATTTACAGCCTCAGCCCAAAGATAATTTGGACAGTTCTTCTCCTTTAGCATAGCTCTAGCAAACTCAACCAAAGTCCTGTTCCTTCTTTCTGCTACACCATTTTGTTGTGGTGTATACCTGCAAGTTATTTCTCTCTTAATACCTGCATTCCAAAGATAATCATTGAACTCTTGGGAGAAGTATTCTCCCCCTCCATCAGACCTCAGTCTCTTAAGCTTTTGACCTGTGACTCTCTCTGCATATGCATGAAAATGCTTGAAAGCTCCAAACACTTCTGATCTTTCCTTCAAAACATATAATGTTATCCATCTTGTAGCATCATCAATGAAAAGAACATAATACCTTGAGCCACTGATAGATCCTTCTTTTGTTGGTCCCCATACATCTGTATGAATGAGCTCAAGTACTCCATCATGTTTGAATCCTTTCTTTTGAAATGGTAACCTGTGTGCTTTACCCATTTGACATGCTTCACATTTATAAACCATATGTTGACTTTGCACATTTGGTAATCCTAGTACAGACTGATTAGCAACCATAGCTTTAATTCCTCTTTCATTGAAATGACCTAATCTCTTATGCCAGAGATCAAGTTCTGTAATCACTGCTTCACCATGTGTGAGCAAAGCTTGACCAATGTTCCCTTGCACTCTTAAAGTAAAGAGTCTACCTTCTTTCTTACCAGAGACAATCTGATTATATCCATTCTCTGGATCTTCCACAAATACTCCTTCATTTGTAAACCTGACTTGAAAACCTTTTTCAACTATTTGTCCCACACTAATCAAGTTTTTAGGTATTGTAGGAACATACAAAACATTGGTTAGCAAATCTGCTCCACTCTTGCATTTCACTTTTCCAATTGAATGTACACTATGTCTTGTATTATCACCAGTTTGAACTGTGTGACTAGAAATGCCTTTTTCCAAATCTGACATCAATTCTATGTTTCCTGACAAATGATTAGAACATCCAGAGTCAATGTAAAATACCTTTAGATCTTCTTTGTCTGATGTGCTGATTGAATTCATCATCAATGATGTATGACTTTCATTCTGTGTGTCATTTGCATAGTTGTAGTAGGTGGTGTTGTAGGATTGATTCTGTCCCCAACTTCTTCCTCCACCTCTACCATAGCCTCCTCTTTGACTTTGTCTACCTCTTTGAAAATTACTTTGATATCTTCCACCTCGACCTCTGCTATTGTTGTTTTGATTCTGGTTTGATCCTTGTTGGTTGTGCCAACAGTCATGAGCCAAATGATTACTCAATCCACAGATCCAGCAAGCCTTTTTGTTGTTATTTTGATTACCTCTTCCTCTTCCAAAACCTCTTGCTCTTCCTCTGCCAGTGCCTTTACCTCTTGCATAATAAGCTTGAGAATTAGACTCCTCTTCATCCTTTGCTTTACCTTTATCTCCTTTCTTCTTATTCTTCATGTACATTGCAGAACTTTGGCCTTTATCTCCATCTCCCTTCAAGTCTTGCTCATATGTGAGCATCAAACCAAGCAACTGGTTCAAATCTGGAACATAATGATTTAATGAAAGTTCTGTTGATAAGACAAAAGGTTTCCACCTTTCATCCCCTCTCAAGCCTGCAAGTAGTTGAGCAATCAATCTGTGATCTTCAACATCTTCATCTATGGATCCAAGACTATCTGCTAGATCCTTCATCTTAGTGACATAATCACTAATGGTTTGACTTGGCTTCTTCTTGAATGTTGTAAACTCTGACCATAGACTTGCTTTCCGTGCTTTAGTAGTGCTTTGGAAATGATATTCCAATGCATTCCATATATCTTCTGATGATTCCAATCCTCTGATGTGTGGTAGCAAATGATCTGAGATTGTATTGTAGATGTAGGCTTTTGCACTTGCATTCTTCTTCTGCCAATGCTTTAAAGCATCAAGTTCTTCTTTCTTTGGTCGGCTTTCATCTTCAAATACTGGCTTCTCTTCTTCATCTGTTACATATACAATGAGATCCTTACTCATAAGTAAGGCTTCCATTCTCATTACCCATGCGGGGTAATTATCTCTGTCCAGTTTGTCAATGGAGATATGATCTGCCATAGTTCTTTCCTTCTGCTGCAACCTGTGAGCTTAAAGGATAAAGGATAATACCTTTTGAAGTTCTTTGTGTATGAGGATACTTCGAAAGTAATCTTTTGATGCCTTGTGTCTTCAAATGCTTCACCTTTCAAACTTTAATGGAAAACTTTACAAAACTTCTCGTACCTTTGTCGTCTTCTGCTCTCGAGAATCTTTCTGCTCTGATACCACTTGTTGATGTATAAAACACCACAAGAAATAAATTAATGTGACACTAGAACACCTCTATGGTCACCATTAACTCATTGCCACTCCAAACTTTGAGAAATGATAGCTTAAAGTGAGAACTTTGCTTCTATAGAAATTCCTAGTCACCGAAATGACATACCTTCAGTATTTTGCTGATTTCTCCTAGCTCAAGTATGCTTTCTCCATGAAACTTTATAGGCTTCTAGTAGAGCTTTCCAACAAGCTATTATATGCATCAAACGGAGCTCTAGAACTCAAGTTATGGCCCTCACAAGATGACCCTGTATGACCTTCCAAAACTGGAAATCTTGCCTGTTTTAGTATTCCTGATGTCCAAAAATAAAAAATTCGATGCCTAGCATCGAATTTCAGTCCAAGTCGATGCCAGGCATCGACTTTGGGCTTTTTTTGGCTATTTTTCTGCACCAGAAACACTCTATTTTACACACACATGAAGAAGATGAATTATATGATAGAAGTCGATGCTGGGCATCCATTTTATGTTGGAACTCGATGCCAGGCATCGAGTTGCTCCACAAACTTCATATTTTTAGAAGATTCAACAATAGTTAACACACAGAGAATGAAAAAATGACTTATCAGCCAAGATTCGATGCCAGGCATCGAATCGCTCAGAAAACTTGAACTTTTGAATTCATCACACAGTAGGCAAACATGGAGATGATGGAGAGAGACTCATACACAGAACTTTACTCAGTTCTTTCTCACAGCTATGAAAACTCAGAAGTTTTACAGATGCTTTCTCACTCAGAGAAGCCCGAGTATTCTCAGTCGTATAAAATGAACTCCTTCTTCTACTTCTTCTCTCTATTCTCTCTCTCTCTCTCTACGTCAGTTGATACAAACTAACTTATATAGATTTTCGTATTCTCGTGATTTTAAAAAACTTCTAGAACTAAAGTGAACTAACTTTACAAATATGATACATTTGTGAATTTGTCCCTTCACATAGGCATGGGGTTTTCTTCCTAAGATTTGACCTTCAAATATATGTCTAATTAGTGAGTGTTTCTCCAACAAATATGTAACAACCCGTGGGGAAGAGCCTCCCCCCCATGTATTTCTATCCAACCATATTTAGTGCTTGGGTAGTTTGGCATGCGGTGCCAAATTGTGCACAACTATAGGGGGACATAGTAAGCCTCCGAGACTAAGAATTCAAGTGACCCTTGCGATCAACGTGCGCTAGCCCTTATGCTAGTCCCCTCTGCACGCACCTCTCAAAAGCACTGTTGTGCCATCGAGAGTCCATTGTACACGTTTGCTTGCGATGCTTAACATGGGCCGACTCACTCCTGCATTTCCCCCCGATGCTTAATGCGGGCCGACTTTGACCGTTTTCATTGTACTTTGTTTCTTTCTAATGCAAGCTATCATTTTCATTCTAAACAAGTGAAGTTGGCTTTCTATCAAGTGAAACACAACAAAGCAAGTCATCCCATTGACGGGCCGGTGCGAGTCGCCGAGCAAGCGTGGGGTGCTTGCTAGAAGACTTCTCTAATTCTCTTATAGAAGCTAACCTCTTACAAGCCAACCTCTCTAACTTTCTCATATAAGATAACCTCTTACAATCTAGCCTTCAAAAGGAGCCTCTATCTCTTTTTATAGTTTTTAATCTAGTTTTATCCAATTTCATATCTAGCATGCGACGTATTAAAGAATTAGGTTCTAAGACTAATTTGAAGGCTCAAATGAACTCCAAAAACTATGAAGATTGATACATGGCTTCTACTTAAGCTCACCTTTCTCAAGGACTTCTCATCTAATAGAGCTAGCATTTACGTAGTGGGATTTTCACAATTTTTTAAATGGTAAAAAAATCACTCTTTTTGATGAAAGATGTATGGTTTTATTTAGTTTGAGATGTGTGGCTTTCTTTTTACATGCTTACTCTTGTCATGTGCCTACTTGAGCCATGAATTTCAGCCACGTCACCTATTGATCTTCTTGTTGTTCAAGATCGAGAAGAGAGATTCACATATATAGGAGAGGATCGTATTGGAGAACGTTGGTGGCCAACTCGTGTTCTCCTATCCATAATCCTCTTGCCAGATCAACTTGCAATGCATCCCAATTTATTGCACTTGGGACATCTGGTTGTGGTGTCATGTAGTACTCGGAGTACATGGCTTGTTCATGTGCAAAGAGATGAAGCAGGTGTGTGGGCTTAGGTGCGAACACCTTCGAGTGACATTCCTAAAAACCTGATCTGAACATGTCTTCGAATGTGTGTTTATAACATGTGGGAAGGTACTTGATGTGTGCATGCGCCACACGAATGCTGGGGGTGGTGCTTATGTCATACACCAAATCGTAATTTCCATTGGTAAGTCCTGGTAGACGTACTTGTGGTGCTTCTACATTTCTAAAAGTTTTGAGCACGACTTGCATCATATCCAAAATTTTAAGCATCATTTGGGCTGCAACATCTCGCATGGGCTTCAGTCGAGGCATCCAATGTCAAATTGTTGCCATCATGTAAGATGTTGATGGTGGTCACTTTGGTGGTGCTATGTACGTATAGATTAGCCATTCCTTGCATTGTGCGTTATTCTGCACTTTAATGTTGAATGCCTTCCATGATTTGCATCGTGGAACTGGGCCATAGCATGGATTGTAGATTAGATGTAGAGGTGCCTGGTTCCATGTGTGCAAAATTTCAGGGTATGTCTCTAGAAGTTTTTGCCGCCATGTCGGTTGATAGATCTTGCCTTTCTGCACGTCTGGAGGAAGGTCTTCGGGTTGAAACTCTCCCGGAATTTAATTAAAATAAAGAAGAAAAGCTAGAAGTGAATGGGACTAGTGCCCATGGGGCCCCCCAAATCCCACAATGCAGGGGAGGAGTAAGTCAAGCTAGAGGGCATTTCAAATGAGGTGGATAAATCTATCATCACCCTCATGTGGGACCTATTTGGGTTTCAACTTGTTGTTTTCGAGGAGATAAATATAGTGATGTCTAAACGGTGGAGATCTCTTATCTCGGGAGATTCTTTTACCTAGAAGAAACAAGGGTTTCTCGATCGACCATTCCCTAGGAGTTTCGCCAAAATTGACAGCACATCGCTCCCTCCAAATCTTCCAAAGAGTGTCACCCCTGATGGCATTCCACAGCCTCGATGAGCAGCCGATCGCCTCACCCAACAGCACCTGTTGCCAATTTATTTGGTTCGTGAGTCTCAAAACTCGAGTCACGTGATTCCAGATAACACTGGACTTGGGGCAATGGAAGAACAGGTGAGCTAAATCTTTGATGCATCGATGGCAACGCTTGCACCATGGGGGCACACCACAGATTTTGTTAGCCCTTGCATTGGACCAGATACCTTTATGTAAGATCTACCACATGAGAACGGACTTTTTGATCTCAATTAGGGGGTGCCAAATAGACATGAACTTTAGTTCCCATCGAAGTTTGGTCCAAGAAAGGCACCATCTCTTGTTAAGAGTGTGATGAACATCTAAGTTCTCTTTGAAGTTGGGGATTTTGGATAGTTTTTCCATTGCTCCATTTGAGGCCCTCCAGGCAAGGAAGATCCTGACCGCAGAGAAGGCGGGTAGTTGAGTGGTCCCATGCTAAACACCTGATCTGAAGAAGAGTCCATTCCTCAAGGGTAATTCTAATTCCTGGGTCCAAGTCTTCGAACCTAATCCACTGGCTGGTCTCTTGTTTCCAGAGATGTTTCCACTGTTTGAACCCCTTGTTCCATAACCGCTTTGTAGTTTGGAGGTTCCAAGATTCCACCCCCCCTAATGCCGCTGATCGGGAACCAGATAGAGTCATTTTGTCTTATCCGAGCCGCCCACTTCCACTCCTCACTGATTCTGATGAATTGTTTGGTCTTGTTCCAACTCTTCCATAAAGAACACACGAGGCTAGAGCCTTTAGGGGACACCGCGTGGGGGGAGAACAAAAGCGTGAGAATCCCTATGTCCTTCCAACCAAGATGGCCAACTAATGTAAGGTCTTCCATGTTTTTGAAAATCAATTTAGCCCAAGAGGACTCACTATTGCTCCAAGCCTTGATAAGCCACTTTGCTGCCAGCTTGTCAGCTAATGCAGCGATATCCAAAATTCCCAAGCCCCCTGAGTCTTTCGGACTAATGCAAGTTTCCCATTTGATTTTGGGAATCCCCCTCCTGTTGGGGTCCCTAGTCCAAAGGAAGATTCCGCAGATTCTTTCCACTTTGGCCAAGTCTTTCTCCTTAGGTCTCCAACACGAGATAAAGTAAATAGTTGTAGAAAGCATAAATGTGTTAACAACCATAGCACGCCCTGCTAAGTTGACTTGCATACCTTTCCAATGATTTAGTTTGCTATCCAGCTTGGATAGCACCCAGTTCCATCGTTGGTCCATTGAGATGTCGAATCCCATCGGAATGCCAAGGAGATGGAAGACTTGACCTCTAGGGATAACTTGACACCCCTGATCTAACAACAATTGGGGTGTAGGTCCGCTGATTGCTCTAAAAGCAGTTTTAGCATGGTTGATTTTTGAACCTGACGCCACACAAAAGGTGTCGAGGCACCACCAAAACACCTCAATGCTATTCATATCGTTATGCACAAAGGCATTCATGTCATCGGCAAAGAGTCTCGCAATCATTTGGCCATGATTTAGAGGTAGGGAAAGACCCTTGAGATTGCCAGCGTCCATGTGATGCTTTAATAGGCAACTGAGTTCATTCGAGGCGATAGCGAAGAGTAAAGGAGCCAGAGGGTAGCCTTGCCTAATTGATCTTTTTAAACGAATGGGCTCAGAGAGCTTACCGTTGATATTTATTCTAGTTGAAGTGTTTCCAAGAAGAGTGGAAACCATCTTCGTGAACTTTTGGTTGCATCCAAGGTCTTTCAATGATTGCAGAATAAAGTCCCATTCCAATCTGTCATACGCCTTGTCGAAGTTGATCTTAATGAATACAAGATCTTGTGCAGACTCCTCAGCAAACGCAAGGCCTTCCCAAATATCAACAATTGCTTCAAGTATAGATCTACCTTTGATAAAGCCTTTCTGGTTCTCACAAAGCCATGACTTTAAGTGACAAGAGATTCTATTGGCGATAACTTTTGCAATTATCTTGTATCCTGTTTGGAGCATGGTAATCGGTCGCCAGTTTTCAATTTTGTTCTTATCTCCTCTTTTGTGGATTAACTTGATGACTCCATTATTAAGACACTCAGGGAGGGCACCGAAGGAGAGAGCCTCTTGCCACACCAGACGTAGTGGGGTGGCCATCTCATGTTTGAAGGACTTGAAAAACTCATTAGTGAGGCCATCAGGACCCGGACTTTTCCCATTGGGAAGAGAATCAATAACCTCGATAATTTCATTCTCGGAAATGTTAGCATCCAGCAGAGAAATCATGTTCTGTGGGATTCTAGATTGAACAACCCTAGAGATGGTTGCCATGGAGTCACGCCTGTGTGGGGAAAGAGGAGTCGAGACCCCGAGAAGATGGGTAAAGTGCTCGATGATGATAGATCTATTCTCAACTTCCGTACTACATCCGGTTCCATTGTTGTCGACCAATAAGGGGATGGATTCCCTAGCTTGTTTCATTTTGAGGATGTTACACATCTCTTTCGATGGTTTGTCAGCCTTCCCCGCCCACCAATCTTTGAAGAATATTTGAAGATCTTTCCTTTGAACCTCCTCCTCTAATCTTAGTCTTCCCCTAATTTTCAAAAGACCTTGTTGGCATTGTAAGTTACCTTTGTTCACCTCTTCTTCAAGCCGTAAGAGCCTCCAATACACCGTTTCTCTTCTTTTCTTTTGGATATCTCTTATAGCCTTTTGAGTCCTGATCAAAATTTTTCGAGTCCTTTCCACCGTGCTTCTCCAGCACTTAGCCGGTTCATTACAGTGGGCAAAGGCTTCCGCCCACACTGTAGAGATTTCGTGGTGGACAGAGGGGAGGGAAAACGATGTCTGACAAGCATGAAACCAAGGGGCTTCTGGAGCATGGGAATCGGTTTGAAAGATAGAGTAATCGGGTAGTGGTCCGAGATAGTTAGGTCCATGTGTTGGGAAATCGAGGGAGTACCCCACTGGAGGATGGTGTTTTGATCGATGTAACATCTATCGAGTCTTGCTTTCCTCAAAGAGTCCCCCAATTGGAGATTTGACTAGGAGAACCCCTTCATGTCTTTCACCTCGACTAGGTCGAGATGGAGCTTGATTTTATCCCATATCTTGATTTCACCTTCATGGCTTGACTTTGCACCATCGTGCACTCTTCATGAGAACTCCCAATTTCTTCCACTTATTTTAACCACGGAGGTCGTGGCGCTTTGAAAGTATCCTGACCTTATTTTGTTTGTCGTCCCCTTGTGATGTGTTGCCGCTCATAGTCCTCTTCGAATGTCTCTTCCACAGGAATTTGTATTGCGTCTTCATCTGTGGGAGCCTCGGGTGGGGAAGGTGGTCTTTTGTATGGTAGTAGGTGTGTCTGTAATTCGGTGACTTGTTTTTGGAGAGCTTGTAGGGCCTTTGAGTCAGTGAGAAGTGAAGCAGTGAAGGCGGTGGTTTGAGGGGTGTTGTCATGTCTTTCTATCGTTTCTGTTTTAGTTGATCCAGTTGCTCTGATAATTGGTCATGTCCCTCAAGTAGAGTAGTGTACTCTTCAAGGATTATCTTGATGTTCTCCGGGTTCATAGCTTGGAATTTTGAGGGACTAATGGGTGACCGAGGTGTGCTTTGGATGGAAGCCTCTAAGTTCTCCTGGTTTTGTAGTTGTAGACGTCAATTTTCCTCGTAATCAGCTGCAAGGCCCATGCTTTCAGCTGTCGGGGTGAAGGTGGTGTCTACCATATATATCAAAATGGTAGGTGGTGTGTGTGTGATAGTGGTGAATAAGTGTGGTGTGGATGTTGGGAATGGGCTCAACGAGAGGGATTGGGTGGTGACTTGAAACATTCTATAAAGTTAGTCATGGGCAGGTTGAAGGGCTAGTGGTATGGGAGGTGGGAAGGGAGAGCCGGGAGGCGGGAAGGCCATGAAAGGGGGCATGGTGGCAGGGAATTTAAAGAATGTGGATCTAGTGTCAAGATGGCCTATGACCAAGGGCATGGGAGCTAGTTGTCCTATGGCAGGCTCTATGAAGGATTCTGTTATGACGGTGGTGGCATTATGTAGAGGGTTTTCCAAGGAGGAAAACAAGGTGGAATTGGAGGTGGGACTATGGAAGGTGAAGGTTTGATCGATAGGGTGATTAGTCGAGGTGATATCCACAGCTTCTCTTCGAGGAGGTGATGGTGGGGGGTCGATGGTAGTGGCTCAGTGGACTCTTCATGGGTGACTATGTGTTCTTGACTAGGAGTTCTTGCTGCTTGGGAGGTTGTCTCAATTGGTTCGGATGTAATAATAGGTTCTTCCACCGTAGTAATGAGAATCTGGATGTTCTTACTAGACCGTGGTTGTGTTTGGAATTTTCACAGATCATATTGAACGGGAGGCCTCTTTATCACTGATCGGATTGCTTCTACTACGCCATACGTTTCTGCCATCAATAGGAGACCTTTGCTATAGTCAGAGTCTACTCCAGCTTCCTCCAAGAGTTGATCCATGAGCATTCTACTGTTCTGTTTGGTGAGTAGTTGTTGCGACTGCACTCGTTCCATGATTTTATACAGCCTTTGGAGTTCTGCTGTATATGATGGGGCACCGGTGGTTTCTTCTTCTTCTGCTTCTTCATCTTACTCTTCTTCACCTTTTGTGTGTTCTAGTTGTTGGTATAAAGTTCTATGCTGATCATCATCCCAATGTACATGGTGGTCGTCTATGGATTTCCTCCGTCCTTGGGAAGAGGTGGCCTATTCTTCTGTGTCGGAAAAGAATTTTACATCAGAGAGTTGTGTATTCTGCAAGAATGATTGGAAGTCGTAGGTGCTCATTCCTTCAACATCTCCGGTGGTAACAAATTCAAATTCCGCTAGAACGGGAGGAGCAGATGGGACAGCTTGTGATGTGCCTTCAAATCCAAACCTGGGTATTCTAATTGTGAAGGGAGGCACAGTGGAATCCCCTCGTGGCGAGACTTCCGGAGTCGTTAGAACTTCACATGTCTGGTCGCAAGGAATCCAGCCTCGCATGCGCTTGGATTGATGTGAGGCAGTTTTGTGTCTTTTAAACATTTGTAACTGTGACCAAGTTAAAGCACGTTCAAAGGGTACATCGTATGCTAAGCACTTGTAGATGATGCACGTGATTGCACAACAACCATTCACCACTAGCTTCCTAGATGACCTTTTATTTGCTTCATATAGTTGCTCCATAATCCATACATGAAGCTTAACCGATAGTGCACCTATCTTTGCCAAGTAAAGAGCAAACCATACTCGTTTGTGGGGTTGAGTGAATCGATCTTGACCAAGAAATGCAAAATGTTGCATGCACATACGGAGAGGGATGGACACATTTGGTGTGAGTGCCGCCATATCTTTCAGCTTCTATAGTCTCTGGTTCTTCATGTTAGTGGGTAGGAGAGCATCCTTCTCGGAGGGCACATGGGTGTCATGCATGTTCAAGGCAGAGCTCACCAATTCAAACGTAAGTTCTATTGGAAATGAGGTAGGCCCATAGCTCATATCACAGGTCGATGCTTCCATAGGTCTAGCATATACAACATAGAATCTAGCAATCTTCCAATATTCTTTCTCTTCAATAGAACCTTGTTCCTTCTTCTTTCAAAGCTGGAACATAAAGAGAACCTGACAAAGGAAATATAGGAATACCTGATATAGGAATACCTGATATAGGAATACCTGATATAGGAATACCTGATATAGGAATACCTGATATAGGAATACCTGATATAGGAATACCTGATATAGCAATACCTGGAATTCTTATAGGGATGACTCTGTATTCTTTCACATATGGCTGAAAATAAGTCTTCATGTTTCATCACCACTTGGATGACTTAACAATAGTATCTAGAATTCTTCAAATATATTAGACTCTGAAATCTGGAACGTCCTCCTTCTTTCAATAAATCTGATCTTGAGTGATCAATACCTGTATCTGAAACAAAATCTCTGAACCCTATTTATTAGCACTGCAGATGCTAATGACTTTCACTGTCATTCCTCAGTTTTCCATAATCTAGAATAAGGTTAGCTGATCCAATAAAAACCTTGCTGAAAGCATTTTAGGATTCATAACCTTCTACAACTAAACAAGTATCTTCTTCTATTTCACAAATATGATAGAACCTGAATCTTTGACTTACTTCTTCCAATGCTAAGAACCTTACACAAACAAAGGATAGACAACTGACTCATAAATACTCAAGATCTTCATGATCATTGAAGATCATCCAAGATTATACTAGATCATACAAGATCATCCAAGATCAATGATCTCTCCTGTGTAGAATCTGCTCTTATCAAACCTTCATGACTGAATGTTTGATTTGTTACCTGAATGTCTCCTAGTGTTCATGCTTCTCACAAAGTTCTAAAACTTTTCTTCAACCAAATCCTTCTCAAGAATCTGCAACTTCTACTTGAAACATAAGTGGACAAACTTCTCACCTTGAGAACTCCAAAAAACTGCAAGCTGGTACTTCACCTTTTCATATTTTTCCCGGGTGAAATGTGAAAATATCTTCTTGACTTTCTTTTGGCTAACTCCACTGCTCAATCAAGTGATAGGATCTAATGGAACACCTTTTAAAATACAAGCATGTATCAAAAAATTAAGACATACACAGAAAGTAGATTCTCCATTGACTTGTACATCAACAAATCTGAATTTTCTGAAATTTTCTGAAAATACTGAATATGAGGTAACTTTTCCAAACACAAAACCTCATCCCAAGTCTTCAACATCTGCTACAAAAAACTCTTTTTACCTTAAGAGTTAGATAAAGAAGAAATATATTTCTCTGCAACTTGTCATATACCAAGTAGCTCTGAATTGATACTCCAAGAATTCTTTGAGGGAACATATAAGCTGCCTGCTTAAAAGCTTCAACTAAAACATAACTCATACATATACATATATGAGTCAAACCATATATCTACTGCATTTCTTTCTCTCAATGCAATTCTTTGTCAAATCTACTAAATCAAGTGAAATGCAAAACAAGAAACTTCTTCTTCTTTAAACTATCTTTTTCACAAGATGTTTTCGTAGACTTGTCTTTGGATGTAGAGGATTAAAATAGGAAAAGTATATGGAAAATATATGAGAAAAGGAAGTCTTACTTTCCCTTTGGAATTGTTGGACCTTCTTTTTCTACATATTTCATGATGATGTCAACATCTTCAAACTTCTTTTCCATACCTTTTGTTCTCTTCATCTTGAAGTAGCAAGCACTCTTGACTTCTTCAAATGAAATCTTTGTCTCTTCCTCTAGTGCTAAGAGTAAGAGACAAAATAAACATGGTATACAAATGGAAGTGAAAATAGAAACATGTTTTACCATCTCCTCATATCTCTCAAAAACCTCTGCTTCAAATGTGTGAAATGGCTAAATTCACCAACCTTTTGGCTGAATGATGAATTACCTTTCTAGAGTTACCTCTCTAGATCAAATTTTGTAACTAGATATCCAACCAACTTACAACAAAAAATTGGCTGAACACAAAACTCATCTGTATGATGAATTACCTTTCTAGAGTTACCTCTCTAGATCAAATTTTGTACCTAGATATCCAACCAACTTACAACAAAAAATTGGCTGAACACAAAACTCATTCCATCTCCAAATTTGTCTTCTTAGATGAACTTTCTTGCCATGAAAAAGATCTCTCAAAACTCTCTAGAAAAACCTCTAGATACCTGTTTTGATGTAGCTTTTAACTTTCAAATAATGAAAGTGTATAAAAGCATTCCTTGAATCCTTCAAATCTCTTCATAATTTCTCTTCTAAGACATGACCTACAAATGATAATCTGATAGTAGAAACTGATACCTATGATTTGATGTTGATCTGATTCCTTCATCTTCTCTAAACTATTGTTTTTCCTTGAATTTGAAGTAGCCTTCTCTTCATCAAGTCTTGGTCTTCAAACAATACTTTTGTAAAGTATTTGCATACTCTTCCAAAAATATTCGGTTGCTAACAGATCATCAAATTTATAGTGATGAATACACAAATCTGATAGAACCTGAATCTTTGACTTACTTCTTCCAATGCTAAGAACCTTACACAAACAAAGGATAGACAACTGACTCATAAATACTCAAGATCTTCATGATCATTGAAGATCATCCAAGATTATACTAGATCATACAAGATCATCCAAGATCAATGATCTCTCCTGTGTAGAATCTGCTCTTATCAAACCTTCATGACTGAATGTTTGATTTTTTACGTGAATGTCTCCTAGTGTCCATGCTTCTCACAAAGTTGTAAAAATTTTCTTCAACCAAATCCTTCTCAAGAATCTGCAACTTCTACTTGAAACATAAGTGGACAAACTTCTCAGCTTGAGAATGCCAAAAAACTGCAAGTTGATACTTCACCTTTTCATATTCTTCCTGGGTGAAATGTGAAAATATCTTCTTGACTTTCTTTTGGATAACTCCACTTCTCAATCAAGTGATAGGATCTAATGGAACACCGTTTTGAATACAAGCATGTATCCAAAAATCAAGACAAACACAGAAAGTAGATTCTCCATTGACTTATACATCAACAAATCTGAATTTTCTGAAATTTTCTGAAAATATTGAATATGAGGTATCTTTTCCAAACACAAAACCTCATCCCAAGTCTTCAACATCTGCTACAAAAAACTCTTTTTACCTCAAGATTTAGATAAAGAAGAAATATATTTCTCTGCAACTTGTCATATACCAAGTAGCTCTGAATTGATACTCCAAGAATTCTTTGAGGGAACATATAAGCTACCTGCTTAAAAGATTTAACTAAAACATAACTCATACATATATGAGTCAAACAATATATCTACCGCTTTTCTTTCTCTCAATGCAATTCTGTGTCAAATCTACTAAATCAAGTGTAATGCAAAACAAGAAACTACTTCTTCTTTAAACTATCTTTTTCACAAGATGTTTTCATAGCCTTGTCTTTGGATGTAGAGGATTAAAATAGGAAAAGTATATGGAAAATATATGAGAAAAGGAAGTCTTACTTTCCCTTTGGAATTGTTGGACCTTCTTTTTCTGCATCTTTCTTCCACCTAATGATGATGTCAACATCTTCAAACGTCTCTTCCATACCTTTTGTTCTCTTCATCTTGAAGTAGCAAGCACTCTTGACTTCTTCAAATGAAATCTTTTTCTCTTCCTCTAGTGCTAAGAGTAAGAGACAAAATAAACATGGTATACAAATGGAAGTGAATATAGAAACATGTTTTACCATCTCCTCATATCTCTGAAAAACCTCTGCTTCAAATGTGTAAATGACTAAATTCACCAACCTTTTAGCTGAATGATGAATTACCTTTCTACAGTTACCTCTCTAGATCAAATTTTGTACCTAGATATCCAACCAACTTACAACAAAAAATTGGCTGAACACAAAACTCATCTGAATGATGAATTACCTTTCTAGAGTTACCTCTCTAGATCAAATTTTGTACCTAGATATCCAACCAACTTACAACAAAAAATTTTCTGAACACAAAACTCATCCCATCTTCAAATTTATCTTCTTGGATGAACTTTCTTGCCATGAAAAAGATCTATCAAAACTCTCTAGAAAAAGCTCTAGATACCTGTTTTGATGTAGCTTTTAACTTTCAAATAATGAAAGTGTATAAAAGCATTCCTTGAATCCTTCAAATCTCTTCATAACTGCTCTTCTAAGACATGACCTGCAAATGATAATCTGATAGTAGAAACTAATACCTATGATTTGATGTTGATATGATTCCTCCATCTTCTCTAAACTATTGTCTTTCCTTGAATTTGAAGTAGCCTTCTCTTCATGAAGTCTTGGTCTTCAAACAATACTTTTGTAAATTATTTGCATACTCTTCTAATAATATTTGGCTGCTAACAGATCATCAACTTCATACTGATGAATACACATGTAATCGAATTGTCTAATTCTCAAATCTCTACTCATCTAGGTTAAGTGTGTATGTCAAATGTCAAAATTAGAAGATGCTCTTAAATCAAATGTTGTAAACCTAGAAGTCTCGAAACCTGGGAATCTGAGAGCCTGAATGCATTGATGCCAAAGCAGTAAAGATTTGATGCCAAAAACTTAGAGCTCTGATACCAAATGTTGGAAATGAGGTACACCCATAGCTCATATCACAAGTCCATGGTTCCATAGGTCGAGCATATACAACATAGAATCTAGCAATCTTCCAATATTGACAAAACATGAACATCCCACTCTTAATCATACAAATGATGAGACAAAGATCAAGAAAGAATAGACGACATGTGTAAGGTGTTACCTAAGCCACCACTTACTCATAGTATCATATATACCAATGTTCAATGTGCAATATGGGAGAAAAACTCTCAACCACTCTATGTGACGAGAAATACATGGATGAGTGAAAATTCAAATGTCACAAACATATTCAGATGTATGAACAAAAATCTAAATATACATGAGATGTGTGTCATGATAGGTTGTAGAAGAGTGAATATGAGTGACCGAAAGAGGAAGGATCAATCTAAAACTGATAATCAACAAACCCTCATCTAACCTTAGCCTATGGAAGATCCTAATTCAGATACGTGTGTGAAAAGATCACATACTTAAAAAGTAGCAAAGAATGCTAACAAGTTTGCTACCAGAAATCCTCAAACTCATATGAACATATCTTCTCCAACACTTCATCCAAATATGCATAAAACATATACGTACTGATTCTCTTGTACCTATGCCAAATATGACTCCTCCTGATATGGATGTTACTGCCTCCATAAACTCCAAGTAGTACCTGTGTCCATAAGGAGAATATGTACTTGAATTCTTAACATAAGATGCAAATCTTATGTTAACCACCATCCAATGTCTTTGAAGTAACCCGAAATCTTCATGTAGAAGAAAATCTTCAAATAATCCATGTAGATGGCCGATCCTCACCACCAAGCTGCTAATGAACAAGTCCTCTCCATGAGCAAGAGTGTGAGCACACTCTTCTCCTTCAAGAAGATCTCCATAGCCGCTCCTCAACATGCTTCAAGTTAATACCATGGCTGCCCCATGTGCTAGAAGAAACACCACCTGTATTGAGGTCCAAGCTCTCCAAAGCTTGTGTTGAATACTAGGTGAAGGATACTCTAAACAGGTAGGGATCCCATGTTTATAGGAAAAGAGTTAATTGGATACTGGAAGATATACTACGAGAATATGTTTTAGAGAAACAAATAGATTGGGATAGTTTCCTCCCATTAATTGAGTTTGCTTATAATAATTGGAAGCACAAGACTACTAAGTTGGCACCTTTTGAGGTGAAATATGGGTTTCTTCCCCACAATCCATCTACCATTGGGTTACCCAAGAAATCTCCAAGTGCTTCACAATTTCTAATAGATATGCAAGCTAACTTGAAAATAGCTTAGTTGAATCTATAACAAGCTACCAAAAGGATTAAAGAATTTGTAGATCGACATCGTACACCACAAATGTTTCAAGAGGATGATCGTGTGCTTTTATAAGTTGCACTTCATTCTTCATTGATAGTGGGTTAGAAACCCAAGTTATCCCCTAGATTTTGTGGAACTTGGATAGTGATCAAGAAGATTAGTGATCTTGCATACAAATTACATTTGCTAGATGATTACAAAGTTCACTCAGATTTTCATGTTAGCAAGTTCACGCCACACATTTCTCGAGATGAGAATTGTGTAGATGGTTTGGTTGCTTTAGAAAATAGAAAATCTCAGCCAGATGTTTCGTTTCAAGTCCTTAACAAGAGGTAGAAAAAGCTATGAAATCGCTCCATACTAAAGTATTTAGTAGCATGGACGAGTCCTCCATTCACAGATGCTACTTGGGAATCAAAAGCTCTAATTCGCAAACACTTTCCTTCCTTGATCACTGAGGACAATGATCTCTAGAATGGGGACCGAGTGTTAGATTTATTTAGACCTCCATGGTCTACCATTGGTCTTCTTGCATTTGTTCGAGGACCCTATCTGGGTTTGATGGAATTTAATTCCTTTGACTCCCACACTAGAAGTGAAATGAACCCAATACTTAGGTCCCTTCATACACCTTTTCTGCTACCCTATAGTAAAACTTTGATTCCCCTGTCTTACACTAATCCAAATCACCTACTCTTTGAAGCAAACTTATTATGGTTCATAAGCTTTCTAGGTCACTCAACAACTTTGTACAAAACAGACTATGCAAAGATGTAGGATATGCAGAAAAAAGGGTTACAAAGATAGACCAATTTCTCTGTACATACAATTGATTTCAAGAAGCCCTCTTAGGAAAAGTAAAAACATATAATCTATAGTATGCAATTTAAATCTCTTGAATTGGATATGAACACAAAGACTTACAACTATTACAAGGAGACTATGTGTATACCTACAAGAGACTAGAGAGGGTGTGGGCTTCATAGTTCCTCCTATGTGCATGTAACACCCTCCTCTGCATTTTTCCTAGCTTGGAGAGCTACATTTCAGCTCCTTGAGCCTTGGATGAATCTCTCCTTGAGCCTCCTTGAGTATATGTCTCTTAATCTTCAATGACCTACAAGACTTCCATGCATTTGATGTCTCTTCACCTCGTTTTATAGATTTTGGATCCCTCTCTTGACTTTTCCACCACCTTAGGACTCCCATGTCGGACCTTGCCTAAACTTGAGATCTCCCTAAGTGATCTAAGTTATGAATTTTGTCCATGTTAAGGTCTTTGGGCCCCTTTGTCCACCTAAAGCTTGCATAGTTCACACTTTCAACACTCCCCCTCAAGCTTAAGGTGGTATTGTCCATATCAAGCAAGCTCATAGCCTTTGATAACTTTGTTAACTTGGTCACATCCAAGATTCTGGTGAAGATATCTGCAACTTTGTCCTTTGTATCTATGAAATGAACATTAATATCCCCACTCGCAACCTCTTCTCTTACATAATGGTAATGCACCTCAATGTGCTTGCTCCTTGCATGATACATGGGATTTTTAGCAAGATGTAGGCTTGACATATTATTTCCATAAAATAGAATTGGTCCAAGTTGTATGCCAATATCTTTGAAGATATTATTAAGCCACATTGCTTCACATTTAGTGGGGGCTAAAGCTATATATTCAGCCTCTATTGAACTCAATGAAATTGTGGGCTGCTTTTTGCTCATCCATGAAATTGCTTTTGTACCTAGCATGAAAACATAGCCAGAAGTTGACCTTCTATCATCAACACTCCTTGCCCAATCTGCATCACTCCATGCTCTTACACCCACCTTATTTAGATTATCTTTATGTCGTCCTTCTTGGGTACTAGTTCTCGAGTGTTGTTCTCCTTAAGAGCTTTGAACTCTTCATACATAGCCTTCCTCCAGTCTGGTTTGGTCTTTGCCTCCTCATAAGAATCTTTCTCTTGATCTGCAATGACATTCATCATGTATGCATAGTTCTTTGCCACAAAACAACCATATGTATACCTTTCTAGGGGTTCCTTCTTCCTTGTAGACCTCCTCTCTTGACCTTTGGGATATTTCCTCTTGAGTCTATTTACCTATAAATTAGGAGTAATGACCTCCTCAAGCTCTTCCTCTTCTGATTCTTGTTGAGCTTCCCTAGTGTCATAGTGTGTCTCTTGAAGCCTTCTATACTTTGACGAAGGGGATGATCTTTCATAATCATAAGTGTAAGAGTGATCATATGAGTGTACCTTAGATGTAGAAGCCTCTGGTCCACTAATTGCGATTTACTCTTGAGGTTGAATCTACACATCAAAGTCTGCATACTCCTCTTGATCCTCTTCATCCAACTTTGTCTTTCCCTTGTCTCCATACCATGACCTTGACTCATCAAACACAACATCTCTTGACACATATAACTTCTTTGAGAGAGGGTTGTAGCACCTGTAGTCTTTTTTCTCATTTGAGTGGCCAATGAACACAAATTTCTCACCCTTGGGCTCTAACTTCGTTCTCACTTCACTAAGAACATGAACAAATCATACACATCCAAATACCTTGAGGTGCTCCATGGTTTGTTTCTTGCCATAATAAACTTTGTGTGGATTCAAGTTGTGCACACTACCTATTGGAACCTTGTTTATCAAGTAACATGTATTCACAGCCTCAACCCAATAAGAGGATGGTAACTTACCTTCATTTATGAGACATCTAGCTATCTCAACCAAATGCCTATTCTTCCTCTCTACAACACCATCTTGTTGAGGGGTGTATCTACATGTAAAGTGCCTCTTTATGCCATTTCCCTACAAGTACTTTGTGAATTCCATGGAGAAAAACTCTCCCCCTCCATCTAGCCTCAGTGTCTTGATGTTTGCATCACATTCTTTCTCAACAAGGGAACTAAACTTTTGAAAGCATTTAAAAAACTTCTTAATTTTCCTTGATAACATATAGCTATACCTTTCTTGAGTGGCCATCAATGAAAGTGACAAAGTACCTAGCTCCTCCCAATGGTGCCTCTCTCCTCGGGTCCTATGCATCTGAGTGTATAAGCTCTAAGAGCTTAGAGGCTATGTGCTCACTATCTGGAAATGAATTCTTTGCTTCCTTACCTAGCTGACAAGCATCACAAATCTCATGTAGACCTTGGCCTTCAAGATTTGGCAGTTCCTGCACTAAACTTGCTTTGCACATGCTTTTTAACTTGGTCATATTGATATCTCCTATCCTCTTGTGCCAAAGATCAATCTTTGCAATCCTTTTGTTACCAAGCATCACATAACATACCTTGTTGTGTGTAGGAGCAACATCTAGTGTGAACAATCTACCTTCTTTCCTTCCCTTGGGAATGAGCTTGCCTCCTTGCTTCACCATGCACCCTTTTACATCAAATATAACCTGTATACCTCTCTCTACCATCTATCCTATAGAGATAAAGTTCTTGGAAATAGACGAAACATGGAGCAATCTTTAAGAGTCTTGATAGATTTAACTTTACCTAGCTTCACATCTCCCACATGTGTAATGGGATGCTAAGTGTTATCTTCTGTCTCCACACAACCTTTTGAACTTGGGGCCTACATATGAATACATGTGATTAGATTATTCAGAGTCTATGTACCACTTTGTGTACTTTGTATGCCTCCATACATGACATTTGATTAGATTATTCAGAGTCTATGTACCACTTTGTGTCATTGGGATCACTAGTGTAGCCATGTCTCATGGCTAGGAGGGTCTCCTTCTCATCATCCTTCTCCTTCTTGTAGTTGTTAGCATAGTTCCCTTGCTCCTTATTCTTCTTGCCTTTGTCATCCTTGAACCAGCAATTCAAAGACATATGATTCTACTTACCACATATAAGAAACGTTTTACCTTGATGAGGGTTGTTCTTCCCTTTGCCATTCTTGCCCTTCCTTGAAGATGATGCCTTGATATCTCCTTTTGAATCTGAATCTTCTTCCTTGGATTGATTCCACATTCTTTTTCCTCCTTTTCACTTCTTTCCACTATTGACCTTGCCTTTGCTAGCATATAGGACTTGTGAGTGACCATCCTTCTTGGATGTGTCTCCTATGGCAACCTATTCTACCACTAGGTGTGGGATCAACTCCTCAAGAGTTGGTAGAGGATCTTCGTACAAGATGGTAGTAATGAGGGTTTTTTACTTGTCTTCCCCTCTTGGCCCATTGAGTTTACTCTGTAGCCAATGGATGCCAA